>CAUOFW020001502.1:1651254-1753444 GCA_963454935.2 Ilex paraguariensis | reverse complement strand
AAAAAATTTTAAAGGTCAATATTATTTGTTGGATTAATAATTTTGAAACAATGTAGAAAGTTCAAACAATTTTATAAGTTGGGAATTCAAATTCTATTGGCCCTCATTATATAGATGTGTAATAAAATCTAAATTTTTTTAACACCCCCAAAAAAATTTTTGAATTTATGGATTATATGGGTCAACTCGAAAGTGACACAATACTTGACATAATTAATTCATGGGTATTCAATTTAGTATTTAAATATTTGACACGATTAATTAAACTGATCGAGTTATGGTTGTCTAATATTTGACACGAACGTAATATAACATTACCCGAACACGACCCAATATAATTCGAGTCACACCACTTTGGATTTGGTGATGGTTCATGAAAGGGGAAACTTGGTGAATTTAAAATCCAACGCAGACCAACCCAAAAAAAAAAATCAATATTGAGCACACTTTGGATAAAAAATTATCAACCCAATTTAAAATCAAACAATACTCAATTTATATCTCTACTTTTTAGGATCCAATCCAATTGAAATCAAATTTACGCCCTAGTTGCTTAACTTAAGATTCAAACTTCAATTAAATTGGATTTCAACTTGAATTTCTATCCATGTTATGTACCTCAAAAATCAAACCTCAATTGAAGTTGATTGATTCAAATTTACCACTACTTGCATATCATTTAATTTCAAAAATTAACCATGACTGACATTGAAAATTTCAAATAAAGCTTAGCTTAAGGGTTTTAAAAATTTTGATTTAGCTCGAGTTTTTTTCGACTTGCCTTACAACCACTATACTAGCTAGGTTGTGGCATGAGTATTGATATTTAAATTAAAGAAATTTTTGGTTTTACTATTTTTATGAATTAAGGATGTTTTAGAATTTTGTTAACAAACTTAATTAAGATGTAGTTTAGTCTAGAAATAACAAGAGCATTTTGTTTTTTATTTTTGTAGGTTAGGAGGTGATGTGGTATAATTTGAAATTTGCCAAACAATATAAAATAAGCCACTTGACAACACCGATGTAGTGACATAAATTTTATATTTTTAGTGACATAATTAATTTAGTTACTCAAAATATAAAAGTTTTAGTGACGACTTGACAATCATCACTAGAAGTATAAAATTTTTAATAATAACATCAATGTTGTCACTAAAACTATGAAAGTTCTAGTGATGACATGAAAGTCACCGCTAAAACCATTAGTGTTTTAGTGACGACATTAAAGTTATCACCAAACCTTGAAATTTTCAGAGACAACTAATCTGATTACTAAAAGTAATTGATTATCATTTTGAGTGACAACAATAAAATTCATTACTATTTATCTAATTTTTTACACTTCTAGTGATGAAGTTACAACGACAAATAATAATTCATCACTAAACGTTAACTTTTTGTGACAAATACTGTTGTCGTCACTCATCCTAGATCATTAATAACAACTTCACATGTCATCACTAAAAAGGTATCATTAATGACAAAAATAACTTGGTCACTAAAAAATTTGTCACTAAAGCCCATCATTGTTGTAGTGCCTTCACATCACTAGAAACACTCTAATGTCCCTCATCTTAAAATATGGAATCTGGCAGACTTAGGACCATCGTGGTACATTGCTTAATGTACCACGTGGTCCTTAGAGTAGAAACTTTTCTTCATATTGCTTTAGTTGCTTTCACATTTATGTGTTACAATATATTTTTTTGCCGAGAAAACTAAGATATTGAAAAAACATATTTTGGTATCATACCGCCAAAGTTTACAAGTTTTGTGGGTTTAAAATAAAAGTTTTTGAGTTTGTTTACAACAAACAATATTTACAAATTTTGGGATCATTTTATAACTTTTATAGTTCAAGTTACAACTTTTGGGAGTCATTTACTACCTTTGAGGATTATTTGTCATCCATCCTAAGTACTCTCAAAGTTGTAAATGATCCTCTAAAATTATAAATGACCTTCAAAAATTGTAAATGTTCCCCAAAAATTAAAAATGACTCTAAAAAATTGTAAATAACCTTCAAACTTAATAGCCTATGATGAGGTTGGCTGCTNTTTTGCTCCCACTTTTCAATTTCTCTCTCTAAATGGAAATGGGTGCAATTTTGGTCCAGTGGTTCCGGTTTAAAAAACATGAAAACAATTGGGGAAGGACTTACTAAAGAAAGGAGTTGTTCCTCCCTCGTTTTGCTTCGTTTAGCTAGATTGATAGGAAAGAGAAAAAAAAAATTGTGTTTGTTATTACGATTTTGTGTGGTACTCATAAGTGAGTTGATATGATCACCAATTCNGTTTGTTATTATGATTTTGTGTGGTACTCATAAGTGAGTTGATATGATCACCAATTTATACAGTGTGACAGTATTATATCAAATAAAATAAATCCTGATGATACTAAGATCAAGGACACATAACAGTCAATCCTTTAACCAGCATAGTCAAGACTTGAATCGGCTCGGCCATTAACAAACGAGTTCGGTTTACTTGAAATAAGTCGTCTTACATTGGAGAAAATGACAAAAGAGGAATTGCATCATCAAATCTAATCCAGGGAATGAAGAATCAATTTCTAAAATATTAGGCTACCAATTTTTAGAATGTCACATCATACCTACTGAATATTATCTCTAACGATCAAATATTATTTCCCAAATTCTAACCCCCCTTTCGTTACTTGAGACCCACACTACCCTAGTGTATAAATAGGGAAACCCTTGCCACANAATATTATTTCCCAAATTCTAACCCCCCTTTCGTTACTTGAGACCCACACTACCCTAGTGTATAAATAGGGAAACCCTTGCCACACCTAAACAATTATTGTGCAATTGTATCCTCCAAAAAGTTATGACATTCTTCTTTTCTAAGTAATAGAGTAGATTAACCTAACTCATCAACTTTGGTGAACTATTTATTTTTTTTGTGTTCTGGATACGTTTTTACATTCATACACTCACATTCAACTCACTCACGTCACAAGAGAGCTTCTCAACCTCCCCCGTCACTCACTCACATTACTTTTTTACACTGCTGATAAAGGAGAGGGAAATTGAGAGAAGAATTGAATTGCAACCCTTCACTTTGCACGTGAGAACTCTAACCAACCTTGATCGTCCTGCAGCTCTAAATAAATCTTTTCTTGAACATCAGTTAAAAAAAAGGTAGCAGAAACATCTCTCATCAAAGCTCAAGAAGAATTCAGGAGGGTCCTCATTCCTCAAGCAAGACATGCCGCCCTTTGCATGCCCAAAAGTCCTATCACTTGTAGATGCATGTACCAGCGTTCTTAATGTCCAAATCAATGAATAATCTATAGACAGATATGCTAGACATTTACGAGTTATGCTATGTAATTTAAATTTGCAACCTAAATTTACATTCTAATTCAATAAGTATCATTGGACCAATGGTTCTTAATTAAAAAAATTAATGGGACCCACTTATCTAATAGTCCATATTAATTTGATATGCAAATTTGAGTTATATAGTATTTCTCGACATTTAATACTTCTAGTCCACAATAATTGCTTGACACAATTTTATTTATTAATCAATTGATAAATTTAAACCAAAAAATCATTGAGAAAATTCCATTGGCATTCCTTGTAGATTGGTATAGCTTCAATTACACCCCCTCCCTTGCATTATCTAAAACCTCTGGTCAATTTTTCTCTATAAATAGAAAATAACAAAGATTATGATTTTACCAAATTAACATTGATATTTTGCCAATTACCATACTAAATTGCCCTTAAAATCTATGTTATCGCTTTATGCAAATTTAAAAATTGTCATATTCTGGATATGGTAGTGAAAACAATAATTGATGATAGTTTTTGGTGGCTAGATGGTGGTGGTTTTTGGAGCGTATTCCTCAATGCTGGTGTCGCTATCCATATATAGAGGGAAAAGAGGGAGGGTTAGAGTGAAATTGATGGGAATGTCGGTAATATTATCGTTATGTTGAAACATATTTATAAATTAGAATAAGATGCAATGAAATTTAAAACAATAACAAATGTCAACGAAATTATAGTGGTCTAAAGGAGTAGTGGATAATTTTTTTGAAATTATTTGATGAAAAGAATAAGTTATCGGTTTGTCTTTAAGTCGTGACTTGCCGACATTTATAAACAACTATAGGTACACTTAAATAAAAGAGCGATTAGACATCCCAATTACCATGAAATGGAATTTTTCCATTCAGGTTTTTGAAGGGTATGAAAGGCATTCGCCTCCTATAAAGAAACCCCCCTATAATAGTGGAACATTGCCCATCAGAGTAGTTAAAACCTACACTAATTAAATATTTACTAAATTGAGAAAATATCGAATAATGAAGATCAGCTTGGTTTGTATTTTACTCAGAAGAAATTCCCAAGGGTCGTTCATTAGTCAAGCTCAGAACCTATATCAAACGCAATTAATATTACCTGTAGGGTCATCTCTGGTACAAGTTAATAACACTATTACAACAGTTATTCCAATAATTCTCAGGATGTGTGACCTATATAGCATAAAGGGGACAGTGATTAAGCACATCTGATATCTAACTACCAACTACTTGGGTTGCGGATGTAGACCCTTAAGGATGGACACACTCAAATATATTTTTTGTTGTATGACTTGACGAATTTAAAGATCAATTATTGAACTTGATCGAGATTAAATAAAGCTTTAAAATTTTTAAGATTACTATACAATATTGTTTACAAGAATTTCTGGTAATGACAACTAAGTTTTATCCGCATCTAAAAATGAAAATGAGTTGGGAGGGTATTCTATTGAAAAAGGTATGTTCGTAGAAATGTTGCGCGCCCTTTTCATTTTTTTTTTTAATGCATTACAACGTATCATATCTCAATATTGTAATCAATTGACAAACGAGAAGTAGAGTACGAAACACCCAAAGAGAATCAATAGAAAATCTGCACAAAGAGAGAAAACACCCAAAGAGGGAATGCATCGCNTTAATGCATTACAACATATCATATCCCAATATTGTAATCAATTGACAAACGAGAAGTAGAGTACGAAACACCCAAAGAGAATNTAATGCATTACAACGTATCATATCTCAATATTGTAATCAATTGACAAACGAGAAGTAGAGTACGAAACACCCAAAGAGAATCAATAGAAAATCTGCACAAAGAGAGAAAACACCCAAAGAGGGAATGCATCGCCTTTAGCAAAACTTGATACCATGACATGACCTCCTATTTGGGATGATCACAGGCAGCTCAAACCAAAGTTATGCCTTGCCATCTTGGTGACTGTACATTATCCAACTATAAGGGATTGGGAGGGAAAATCGTAGGGGTTTCAGATTCAAATCTGTTGCATGTTGTTTTAAAGTCTCGAACATAAAGTATTAAATGGCAGGTATAAACTAATTCATAGCTAGTTGGCCACACGAAATTATATGATTTGAAGGGCCTTGTGACAAGTTCAGGATCTTATTCAATTAATGATGTGTTTNATCGTAGGGGTTTCAGATTCAAATCTGTTGCATGTTGTTTTAAAGTCTCGAACATAAAGTATTAAATGGCAGGAATAAACTAATTCATAGCTAGTTGGCCACACGAAATTATATGATTTGAAGGGCCTTGTGACAAGTTCAGGATCTTATTCAATTAATGATGTGTTTGTATGGGGAAAGTTGGGTGGGGGACAGTCCAATTATTGAAGAAAGGGTATGCTTTGCCTATGTATTTATGACATGCAAGATCACAAGTGATACACTTAAAATTATGAAACTTTGTCATGTAGATAATAACCCGTTGATATTAAAGATCTAAATCATTCAAAGCATGAGCTGTTAGTACATACGAAAAGCCATCAATTGTATACAAATCAATCTTTGCAAAACTATTTTGTNTTATACACTTAAAATTATGAAACTTTGTCATGTAGATAATAACCCGTTGATATTAAAGATCTAAATTCATTCAAAGCATGAGCTGTTAGTACATACGAAAAGCCATCAATTGTATACAAATCAATCTTTGCAAAACTATTTTGTATTAGGATCTACCAGTAATAGGTTTTTTTNTACATACGAAAAGCCATCAATTGTATACAAATCAATCTTTGCAAAACTATTTTGTGTTAGGATCTACCAGTAATAGGTTTTTTTATATATATAAATATATAATTGGAGGTGTGGTAGCATGAGTTCTCAAATCTTGTCGGGATGAAATTAACCTATGAAGAAAATAGAAATGGACGGATCACAAAGACTTCAAGTTAGTCATTTGTGTGGTTGACAGTCGCAATAAATCGTTTTCAATTAGTTAAGCCGACAGCCGATGAGAGAGACCGAAACCCTACATACCAACATTTAGTTATACATCATTAATCGGGTTGAAATGCTTAATAAAACTTATGCGGACTAACTAATTAATCATGAGTAATGTTACACCGACAAAAAAGAAAAGACATTCTTTATTAATTTTTGTGAAATTTTAAAGTCTCCAAAATTAAGATAGGAAAAATATTAATTTTTCTACTCTTTCTCTAAAAATGTGAGTCAAACGTTTATATCATAGTTGTGAAGATTTTTTTTTTATGAAAGGTCTCTTAAATACAACATTCACAATATCTGAAAAATCATATTCATTATTGTAGCTAACACAAATATTATATAGATCATCTGATAAAACACAATGACCAACAATTTTAGAATTTAAAGATAATTGAGTTTTATCATTACTAAAATTAAAATAATATTCAATTTTATCAAGTAAAGAAATTGAAATCAAATTTCACCTAAACGACGGTACATAAAAAGTATTTTCTAAAACAAATTGAAAACAAGTGTCTAAATTTAACCTAACAGTTCCTATGAACTCAACATGAACTTCATTATTATTTCCTACTTTAAACTTGATTCTCTTTCACTTGGCCTCTGTTTGTTTGTGAATTCTTGCAAAGTCACGACAATATGAACATAAGTCCTACTATCAATCCACCAAGAATTTAATGGAACATTAACTAAATTAGATTAAAGCAAATAAAGGCTAGTGAGTTACCTTCTTCTTTATTTTTTTTTTCTATCCAAGCGCACTTACTTTTTTTATGACCTCATTTTTTTGCAAAAATAACACTTGACAGCTTTTAGAGTGGTAGTTTTAGAACCTCTCACATTCTGACCAGTACCATGCATTTTGAAATTTCAACCATTCTATGGAGCATTATGATTAGATTTTCTATTATTTCTCTTATATCCACCTTTGAAACTAGATTTAGGTTGAGAAACAAATAAGACAGTTTCACTCTTTTCTTTTCTAAGTTTTTCTTCCTCAGAATCATATTTGGAAATAAAGTCATTTATTGTTCAGAACTCATTTTTGAGTATTGTAGGTAATTTAGATTTGACTAAACTCAAGAGGTAAAGAATTAAGAGTATGATTTATAATGAAATCATAAGGAATAATAATTTTAAAGGCTTTGAGCTTGGTTTAAAAATAGACTATTCTAAAGATATATTCCCTAGCATCACTTACATTGTCAAATTTTGTACTCGTTAATTCATTCATTACGCTCTCAGCTTTAGTTTTATTGGATATTTGGTATCTCTCTCCTACAGCGGTAAAGAACTGCTTGTTATTCTTGGTTTCAGGCAAGCCACTCATAAGGTGTTCAGAAATAAACCTTTTCATAGCAATTATATTTAGCCGATTAAATTTCTCCCACTTTGAATAAAGTTCTTTTTCTTCAAAGCAAAATCTATGTCAGTAATTTTCAAGACAAACTCAATATATTGCTTCTATCTCTTATAATTAGAATCAATCAAGATTTCAATGTTGACATTATTATTATTCACGGCAAAAGAGACTGTTCAAGGTAATGAAAATATAAACAGTTAACAAAATTGGACAATAAATAAATAAAATATGATATAAACATAATAAGTCATATTTTATTACAAAGAGTTCAAATACATTACTACAAACTCTTCTTTGGGCAAAGAATGCAATATGTTATACATCATCCCTTTCATAAAATTAACCAATGAATATGCTCAAGTTTCAAAAAAATTATCTCATTTGGGCAGACAAAACCTTTTAAACTATTATACATCTACTACAATGTTTCATGCCATATCTAAATTAAAATATACAATAATCCCCTTTAGACAGATAATTGTATATTATAATTTATAAACCATCACGTAATAAAAGTATGAGAAAATCTACAAATTTCAATGAATAGACTATTTTGGTGGCGACCATCTATCTTAACTCATAGAATTTCTCAAACTAAGATATTATAACAAATTGATTAAAATTAAATATCATGTGATCAATTAATATGAAGAACTAATCAATATGTACCTCTATAGATCATCTATCATCAATTGTTGTATTCAGATCTCAATTCTATTTTTACTATTAAAACTAAGTAATTTAAATTCATATCTACTAAAATTTAATAAATAATATGTAGATAAAAAAAAATTCATTGCATAAATCACTGGGAACTAAAATTGAAATTGTACAAACACCTTTTACAAATTATAGCAATTCAATCAAAGTTACATTAGCATGAGAGAAAAAATAAAAAATAAAAAAATAATTGTTATCAATAATTTGTATGGATAAAATTTACATCTATTCATCAACCTGACCTTATGTTGTTTACACGAGTCAACTTAAAAAACGTATATATTAATCATAAAAATTTTAACATAAACATCACAATTGTTTAAATAAACTCTATTTTTATTATGTTAATAATATATATATATATATTTCACTTTGATGAAACAGTCGACATCCATTCTATTTTTTTTTTGAAGAGACATCCATTCTTAACTTTGACAAGAACATCACAAGTTTCATTTAAAAAAAAAAAAAAAAACTGTGGTCATCCAAGCTTTCACCCTTTTTTTTTTCTTCCTTCTGTAAAAGTGACGTCCATGACTTTGTTCCGAAAATGGCCATCGATGGCCACTGTATTTTGAGAAAATTAGTCTCGCCGACGTCACAAAAATTGGTTTTAAAATTTTTAGATTGAATAAATAAAATTACAAAATAAATATTATTGAGTTCTAAATTTATATATGATAGCTTTGATGCCACATGTAAGAATTTTTATAATTCTTATAAGAAATCTAGAATACCTAAATTATAAGGTTTAAAACATATATATATATATATATATGAGTCATGATATTCGATCTCCGAGTTTTTTTTTTTTTTTTTTTATGGAAAAGTAAGATCTTTCTCTCATTCTTAAAAGTAATAGACGGTTTTCAATGAAACAAGCTAATTATGTTATGAAGTGAAGATGTGACCTAGTCTGATATTTATAATGAATCTAATAAACTTTTCTATTACGAGCCATAATTAGATTAAGATTTATACTTAACTGTTTCAACCACATCAATTAAAAAAATGTATATAAGCTTATCAAAATAAATCACTTAACAATATTGAGTTCATCTCATTCGGTCCGTTTTTCACAAACTCAAAATTAATTATCAATTAATGAAAGACTAATGTGAAAAAAAAATTCTAAAACACCGACAAAAAGAAAAGGCAAAATATATGGACTAAATGATGTGGCCCTGCAATAACAAAATTTATTGTCTCACTTCTATTCATTTAAAATTTAAATTTTATTTATCTACCATATCATTTAGACTCTATTTTTAATTCATTCTGTTTGTTTGTTAGTATGGTATTATTGGTTTATCATTGAGATCATGACAGTAGCCCTTAATTACTATTGAGACCGGGACAATTTAGGTATGATTATCTATAATATAATATAAGGTAAGATGGCTTTAACATTCCATACTTTCAAATTAATTCATTCATCCAACGGTTTAGATCATGCCCCCTTTCCCAAAATTCACTCCCTTTCTCTCCTCTCTCTCATCTGACCGTTAACCCAATAACCCCTCTCTCTGATCTCGTGCTTCTCTCTTCCCTGTTTGTTCAAACAACGACGCACAATGGAGAGCCATGAGCAAACACAACTCCGTTCCTCTCTCACTCTCACTTTCGATGCATCTCCCTCTCTTTCTCCCTTTCTTCCCCTCTCCTTCATCCCCTACTGACGCCGCTAGCAGCAGCGACATCGCCAGTAACGACGCCAAATCGCTACCACCGCTCTTCTCTCATTCTCCAGGTATTTTTCTCTCCCTTTGTCCCCCCCTCTCTTTCCTCCTCTTCGGCTACCACCACGATCACACCCCTTCATCATACGACAACCATCCCCACAACTCCAACCATATGGCACATGAACTGTTTGTTGAAATGCCATAGATAAATACTGAGCAATAAATTTCTTATTCCTTTTAAGTCTGAGTTTGGTGGTGATTTCTCTATCAGTCTCGCCCTCTTCATATATCCTATAGTACATAAACTTAACGCGCGCACACACACACCCACCTACCCACAAACACAACAGTTGTTAGCTAGGTGTTGATTTGCTGTCAATCATAATGTACATCAAGTGTTTGTGTTAATGCCTAAGAGAAATATTGTATACTCCACCATTCTTTTTTCTTTTAATTGGTATGAATTTACAGTGTACCCATTTTTTGTAGGTATAATGTATTGAAATTATGTTTCAATTAAATTTTGTTGAGTTTTATCGAAATTAAGTTATTTTGTGGATTTGAAATTGCATTTCTTTTGCTTTAACTAGAGCTCATATTAGAACTTTCAAGCTAGAGAATTCTTGTTGTTTTGAGGAAGAGAATATATTTGAAAGACTCCAACTTCCAAGCAATTGGATTTGTATTGATTGCTATTATTCTTTTGCTTGAAAGTTGTACTTAAATGCACATACTAAAGACTGAAAGCAGTACAAATTGAAATTCACTCTTTTTATGGGTATACAAAAATTTTGAAATTCACAATGTAGTAGAAATTCACAATGTACTATATTACTATTTGTTGATGATTTGTGTATCCTAAGTGTTTGATCCTTTGCATAATTTAATTGAAGGTGTCCGTAGATCATGATAATGTTACGGTGATCCTAAATTTATTGACCAATTACTACAAGGTGAGAGAAGTAATTAGATTGTTTTGATGTTTACAATAGTATGGAGATTTCTACTTTGTGGTGGTTTTGTGTTGTTAATACTTTATTCATTTTGATGTTACTTTGGATATGTTTTTAGGATTAGCTACCGCTACAGTTTGGTTGATTTCAGAAGCAACACAACACCTAGAGGTAGTAGGGACCTTTTATGATTGATTGGATATGTTTTTAATCTTGGTGGCATGCCAATGAAAAGTGAGATGATTTGTGTGCATGTGTTGTAATGAAATTTAGACTTCAATCATTAGCATGGAAATAGTGCCTTTTCCATGCTAATTCTGTTAGGAATGATGCTCTAACATCTATAGAGGTACGAGCAAAGTAGCCAATCTTCGGTGTTTGTGAATTTGTTTTCCATGGGAATTGTAAAAATTTAAAAGTTGGTTACTAGCCTTTTAGGTATAGTGATAAAACATATTAATTGTGTATACTAAGTTGTAAATTTCCAGATTCCTATTTTGAACGAAAACTATCTATTTGTTTGTTTTTGGGATTTATAGAACCTATAAACTTATTTAGTCTCCTTAATGTATTATGTGCACCATTGGCTAGGATTTCTTATAACATTGGCTAGGTTTTGTGTCAGTTACTTATCAACACTTGTTGTGTTTAACCCCATAAACAACGGTTCTGATTAGCCCAACTTGATCTAAAGGTTAATATTCAATCCCTCAAAAAAATTTTTTCCCATTGGTGTCTTATCACCCTTACTATCGATTTTTTTTAAAAAAAAGAGAGAATATTAGATTGATGTGTGTCTATGTTTAGTATNAAATTGTCCCATTGGTGTCTTATCACCCTTACTATCGATTTTTTTTAAAAAAAAGAGAGAATNATTTTTTCCCATTGGTGTCTTATCACCCTTACTATCGATTTTTTTTAAAAAAAAGAGAGAATATTAGATTGATGTGTGTCTATGTTTAGTATTTAATTGTTTCGTGTTAAAGAATAATATATTTTTTTAATTGCATAGATTTTGTGGACACGGATTATGAGGGCAGTTTAGGTTTTCAGTTTAGTATGTGTCTGAGTTTAATGCTCGATTTTTTTTAAAATTGTACTGTACCTTCAAACATGAGTTATCTCTAGTTAATTATATATCCCAGTGCATCGGATTCCTCTAAGTCTAAGCTACTTTAAGACTGTTTACATAATGCAACTTAAAATCTTTGAGCCATTGTGGGGTGTGTTGTGATAGGTCACGTCGAAAAGAATACTCATAGATGTTGACAACATGATTTTGGCCCTTAAAAATATGTACAAATAAAGGCAATGTCAACATGACTTTTCATTAACAATATTTCTAGAGGATGAAATCATCTCGGACAGCAATAAGATGTTGATTTTATAGTATTGAATTCATTTTGAAAGAATGTTATTCTATTCAATGGTTGATTGGATTAACAGTCATGGAATATATAAATAAATTTATAATTAGAATGCTATGACAATAATTAATACATGATGGTGGTAATATATTTTAATGACTTCAATGTCCCTGTCAAGAGTAAATATTTACCCATGTGGGGACTGGCCAAATAATTTATGCCTGTGAATGGAGTGGGGTGACTTGGGTTTGTGTCCGATTTTAACGGGTTCGTTTAAAAAAATATTTTATCCATATTCGATTCATTTGTTAACTTGTGTGTAATGAGTCATGTTATATCGGATATATAGTTGTGTATCAATTATATATATATAATTGGTATATAAATGACTTGAGTCATGTATTTTTTTTTTATTTAATTTCGTTCATACCCAATTCATTTATTAATCGTGTCATGTCAAATTCACTCATTTACAAAACGAGAGACTTAAAAAAAAATTAAAAATTTTTAATTGTGTGTGGAGTTAACATCTATGATGTCATATTTTAAATATAAACCGCCGGCCCGCAACATATGATAACAATTCCGGGTAGAGAAGAGAAAAATAAGCAGAAATGTGTCCAAACAGCATTATGCCATGGATGAAGTTCGGGGCAGTTCTAGACTCGCCCACCAAAACGGTAACCCTAATATGTTTTGTCGCTCATCACTTAGGCCTGGTAGTTTTAAGCCCCACAGAAATACCCCATGTGCAATACAGGCCCCATTGACCGCTAGGACTTGAATCACGTGTTTCATATTAGTTCTGTTGCAGGATTAAAGAAGATACTGCATATATGACATGTCCTAAAATTATGAGGGTAGTAATTGTTGTAATTACTTGATTGACTTTGCGAGAAGTCCAAAGGTCCGTCCGTTTAGAAAAGCTTGCATGGTAAGTTAGCATATGTATGAAAACACTTTCTTTCTTCATTCCCTCATTTCATAACGGGAAATGGGCTTCTTGTTCATGATGGGGATTCATGAACTCAGGTTGTAGGCCCAACGTGGTCGGCTTTTGAGCATGTGCACATAATTTATGTTGTCATATACAATATTTTATGTATATTTTTTGATAATATATATAACATTTAGTATGTGAATGTACAATATTTGCGTTCAGGATCGAATTCCATTATCAAGTATGAATTGTTTCCTCCTGGAGAGGTAGTTGAGTGAAGATTATGCCATTAATGTGTAATCATTTTAGAATTTGTTCATCATATCATTATTGAAAGGACATTGACAAAGAGTCATCAGATGCCCTGCTTTTTTAGGGGTCTTGAAATGAATTATTTCAGGAGCAATGTTACATAGACTTTTCACTGACAAATCCCTACATTTAGGATAATAGACATAGTATTTGTAAAACAATAGCAAAAAAAGAAAAAAAGAAACGAAGCGGGGTATTAGAAGGTAAAAAGAACGGTCTTACAAAAATAGAAGGTGTGATGAAGAAGAGATAGCAGAAAAAGCTCAGGGAGGATAGCACCCAATTAACATGAACAAGGCACCATTAAGATGGAGGAGCCTCCAATGCCAAACTGAAGGCCACCAGTGAGACTTCCACGTTCAAGGACTTCACTGTGCCCATGGTTTTGCAAAGTTTTTGACAATATGGAACCATCTATATATATATTGATGGCAATAACCTGCATGCATCAAATATATTTGTGGTAATTAAGCCTAATTGTATTAAACAGCAAGATGTTTTCTGCTTCAATTATCTCTTTTTGGTATATTTTTTGTTCGATTTGACGTGTGAGAAAGAATTGAATAAAATCTCTATTGCACAAATAATCAGACTACGAAAAATTGATGCCACACAAAAAAGATGAAAAACCAAAACATGCCACAATAAGTTTTCATACCTTGTTGGAATTTTAGTCTGGCTTTATGCTGTACAATCCTCTCTCTCTGTCCCATCACACACTTGGAAGAGAGAGAGAGAGGTGAATGACTGAGGTGAGAGTCAGCCTGGGCTTATATGAGGGCCAGGTTTGGGACAGCCAGTGGGCTGCGTGAGCTGACAATCACAAGCCCGAGGCCCAGAAACAATGTTACAAACCGGCCCAGAAACATTGTGTTAAACATGGCAGTTCAGACTTTTCATTCATTAAGCCCTCATTCTCTTAAATATTTGGTGATTAGGTGTACATTTCAGTTTTATATATTTTTGTATCACAGAATTTCCCTAAACTTAATTCGAGCAAGATTTTGGCAGTTTCTTTTTTCTTTAACAATTTGATTGGGCTCGGAGGAATATCAAACGCATGCTAGTGGATATGATTTTCGCTGATTAGATTACTCTTTCCATCATCTTCTCTAGCCTAATAAAATCAAGTGTGACTGATTTTGAGGTTGTTGTACTGACCGTACTAATTTTGGGAAACCTCTCAAATCACCATTAACTGATGCTCTACACGAGCTCTCGGATCTAGCAGGAGACATTGTCTACCTTCTGAAATTAATCATAAATAGTCATTGGTTATCCTATAGCTGGTTCATCTCAATAAATAAATGTAGTTTTGACTTGCCTGCTTGCTTTCTTAGAGTAGCAAGGATTTCCAACTCCAAGCCATCTCTATCCATTGCTTTGATGGTGCCACTGCCATTATTATTAACTAAAGGCAGTATTATTAAGAAAGGTTTGAAATCGGCCACCAGATTCATTCAAATCTCATTTGTTTGGAAATGTGTAATTGAGAAAGGCTTGCCAATTACATATTAAGAATGCAGGAAGTACTAATAAATTTTTCGGCATTAGTAGGGCTCATGACTCTACATCCCATCTAATTTACCCTTTTCATTGTACAGTGTTAGCTCTGGGGCCATTATTATGATATTCCCCATAATAGAGTGTGGAGAGCGTAGAAGTATTATTGTCCCATTTGAGCCATCCTCATGGATCTACTGTGGAAAATGGCCACCATGGTCAGTCAAGGTATGTTTTTGTTCCTGAATTTGAGTTGAAGTCTTTTGAAGCTGTGATTGTGCAATTATGCAAGGATATCCCAGTATAAACTGTACCCCTATACCTCCCTTGAGCAGTTATCACATTTGATTGCCCCTTGCCTGATTATGAACATAAATGCCACAGTTTTGGAAAACCAGTTTGGCATCTTCAAAGATAATGGCAATGGTTCCAAGTATTCCGCATTCTTTATAGAATTGGATACCACTATAGACATAAAGTGTGTCTTGATAGCCTTCAAATCTACATTTGCAGAAGGCAGAAAATCTAGCACTGCACTTCATTGCCACAGCTTGTCCATTTGTTGGTCCAGTAGAGTGTATGAAGGTTATGGACTTTGCTATAAAGCCATCTCCATCGATATCTGATACGAAAAAAAAAATGTAAATAGTATCTTATGGACCTCTCTATGGAACATATATAATCAAAACTATATCTAGTTGCCTCTATTGGAGATTATTTCAGTCGATAAGTTCTATTCAAGATAACGAAAGTTTGGTGATGATGATACATTCTACTGTGAAATGACCCTGCTTATAGTGTTATTTAAGTGAGGCATATCTATTATATTTTNTGGTTCATCTCAATAAATAAATGTAGTTTTGACTTGCCTGCTTGCTTTCTTAGAGTAGCAAGGATTTCCAACTCCAAGCCATCTCTATCCATTGCTTTGATGGTGCCACTGCCATTATTATTAACTAAAGGCAGTATTATTAAGAAAGGTTTGAAATCGGCCACCAGATTCATTCAAATCTCATTTGTTTGGAAATGTGTAATTGAGAAAGGCTTGCCAATTACATATTAAGAATGCAGGAAGTACTAATAAATTTTTCGGCATTAGTAGGGCTCATGACTCTACATCCCATCTAATTTACCCTTTTCATTGTACAGTGTTAGCTCTGGGGCCATTATTATGATATTCCCCATAATAGAGTGTGGAGAGCGTAGAAGTATTATTGTCCCATTTGAGCCATCCTCCTGGATCTACTGTGGAAAATGGCCACCATGGTCAGTCAAGGTATGTTTTTGTTCCTGAATTTGAATTGAAGTCTTTTGAAGCTGTGATTGTGCAATTATGCAAGGGTATCCCAGTATAAACTGTACCCCTATACCTCCCTTGAGCAGTTATCACATTTGATTGCCCCTTGCCTGATTATGAACATAAATGCCACAGTTTTGGAAAACCAGTTTGGCATCTTCAAAGATAATGGCAATGGTTCCAAGTATTCCGCATTCTTTATAGAATTGGATACCACTATAGACATAAAGTGTGTCTTGATAGCCTTCAAATCTACATTTGCAGAAGGCAGAAAATCTAGCACTGCACTTCATTGCCACAGCTTGTCCATTTGTTGGTCCAGTAGAGTGTATGAAGGTTATGGACTTTGCTATAAAGCCATCTCCATCGATATCTGATACAAAAAAAAAAATGTAAATAGTATCTTATGGACCTCTCTATGGAACATATATAATCAAAACTATATCTAGTTGCCTCTATTGGAGATTATTTCAGTCGATAAGTTCTATTCAAGATAACGAAAGTTTGGTGATGATGATACATTCTACTGTGAAATGACCCTGCTTATAGTGTTATTTAAGTGAGGCATATCTATTATATTTTTTCATGCCAATGTGATTTAAGCTGCCAAAGTATTCTTTTTCCCGTATAATGGCATACTGATCAGGGAATGCACAGGCAGTTTGTTCTTCCTATTGACCAACATGCAATTCATATATATGTGTGCTGCGAATAAGAGTATTCTTTCTACTATCATGAATGAAACATACCTATTGTGGCTGATTGAAAGGTAGCCCAACCTGTGTCATGGCTCCTATTTGTAAGTAATATTTGTCACATCCATACCATCTCCAATAAAAACCAGATTCGTTTTTTCTACTCCAATAACAATGCGCTCGTCATAGGAGTCTGCTTTAATCTTCAAACAGAGCTGCCATAAAAAGCATGCACTGGCTGGTGAACACGAGAAATAATGCCGTCGTACCCCTGTGGAGCACTGATAGGGAGGAAAACTTGTTAGAAGAACCTGTAAAAACTCCAAATATTATAAAAGTAGCATAGCAACCAATTAATTTTACCAATATCGAGGACAAAAATGGGCATTTTCAAAACATAAAAGCGAACTTTAAAAGAGTGTAAAAGGATATAGAAAGATCATACACGAAAAAGAAAGTCTCCAACCATACTTGAATCAAAAAGTATTATTCCCTCCGTTTCTAAATATCTGTCATTTTACACAATTTTTTTTGTTCCATAATATCTGTTGTTTAATGAAACCAAAGCATAATTAATATTTTTTCTTTTAAATTTACCTTTAACTTTTCAATGCATTAAATTAGTTGGAGGCTAAGTATCTTTCATATTCATTTCCTTCCTAATACGTATTGAATAAAGGTATTTTAGTCTTGTGTAATTATTTTTTACTCATATTAGAGCTATTTAATAGCTTCCTTAATCCCTGTGTAAAAACCTTAAACAACAGATATATAGGAACGAAGAGAGTAACGAAGAGAAAGGTAAAAAAGCGTGGAACTCATAGCTTTTCCATTGGTGAAGAAAACATTGGGAAAACACAATCTCAGATTGTAAGGACCCATGAGATTATATTACCAACCAAGAGGAATTTCGGAAAACGTTAATTGTAAACTGAAAAAGATACTTGGAATATGACCAGTGGCAAATACCATCAAGCATATCCATATTAACTCAGGAACAAAATTACTTATTCCACTGCTTCCTTCATTGGGATGGTCCTTAGCAGATGGATCTCCAACAAGCAAAACTCAAGTTCTTAAGCTCACTAAAATAAAATTTCAGAAAATTGAACAAAAATTCTTCCTCAAGGGAGAAGTCCTGCGATTAACAGAATTTTTTTTTTCCAATAAGTAAATTGATAAAAGCTACCGCCATATGTCTACTGCGGGTGTCCTTGAGCCATCACCAAACCAAAGAACTTAGCTTTCCCTTTAAAGGGATGGCAAACTTCCACTGGACACTAAGTCATTTTTTTCTATTCAATTTTTCTAATGAAAAGGAGAAGAAATAAAACATTTACCTCCATTTGGACTAGACCAACTACTACAAGTATGCTTCAAATTCGCACTAATAGTACTGTGGAAACTTTCATTGCTAGCAATGCCTCAAACAACTTTGGAAGCAAAGGCAAAGTAGAAGGGTGGTGGTTAGGGCTATGGAATTCTGTATTTATAATGCATGTTTTCTCTTTTGGCCTTCATACGTGTCTCCTNACAAAAGCGAACTTTAAAAGAGTGTAAAAGGATATAGAAAGATCATACATGAAAAAGAAAGTCTCCAACCATACTTGAATCAAAAAGTATTATTCCCTCCGTTTCTAAATATTTGTCATTTTACACAATTTTTTTTGTTCCATAATATCTGTTGTTTAATGAAATCAAAGCATAATTAATATTTTTTCTTCTAAATTTACCTTTAACTTTTCAATGCATTAAATTAGTTGGAGGCTAAGTATCTTTCATATTCCTTTCCTTCCTAATACGTATTGAATAAAGGTATTTTAGTCTTGTGTAATTATTTTTTACTCATATTAGAGCTATTTAATAGCTTCCTTAATCCCTGTGTAAAAACCTTAAACAACAGATATATAGGAACGAAGGGAGTAACGAAGAGAAAGGTAAAAAAGCGTGGAACTCATAACTTTTCCATTGGTGAAGAAAACATTGGGAAAACACAATCTCAGATTGTAGAGGACCCACGAGATTATATTACCAACCAAGAGGAATTTCGGGAAACGTTAATTGTAAACTGAAAAAGATACTTGGAATATGACCAGTGGCAAATACCATCAAGCATATCCATATTAACTCAGGAACAAAATTACTTATTCCACTGCTTCCTTCATTGGGATGGTCCTTAGCAGATGGATCTCCAACAAGCAAAACTCAAGTTCTTAAGCTCACTAAAATAAAATTTCAGAAAATTGAACAAAAATTCTTCCTCAAGGGAGAAGTCCTGCGATTAACAGAATTTTTTTTTTCCAATAAGTAAATTGATAAAAGCTACCGCCATATGTCTACTGCGGGTGTCCTTGAGCCATCACCAAACCAAAGAACTTAGCTTTCCCTTTAAAGGGATGGCAAACTTCCACTGGACACTAAGTCATTTTTTTCTATTCAATTTTTCTAATGAAAAGGAGAAGAAATAAAACATTTACCTCCA
Organism: Ilex paraguariensis; assembly: GCA_963454935.2. Lineage (NCBI taxonomy): Eukaryota > Viridiplantae > Streptophyta > Magnoliopsida > Aquifoliales > Aquifoliaceae > Ilex > Ilex paraguariensis. Next base: position 1,733,818 of record CAUOFW020001502.1, on the reverse strand, counting down.
TTTGGACTAGACCAACTACTACAAGTATGCTTCAAATTCGCACTAATAGTACTGTGGAAACTTTCATTGCTAGCAATGCCTCAAACAACTTTGGAAGCAAAGGCAAAGTAGAAGGGTGGTGGTTAGGGCTATGGAATTCTGTATTTATAATGCATGTTTTCTCTTTTGGCCTTCATACGTGTCTCCTAAATTTTGTAACTTCTCATCTTTACTAATTCTTGGGGAATTTTGATTTTTGCTCCTCTTTTACGGTCTATTAATGGTACTAGAAATAGGGGTTCACTTAAAATAACATTAAACAAAATAAAAAGAAAATATTTAAGTTAAATAAACGTATAATGCATGATCGAAATGAATGGCGAAGACATAATCATATAACCAATCCTAAATAATTGAAAACGTAAGTCTTAGTTTGATTACTTATCTTTGACGGTCATACAAATAAATAAATTTAGGTCCTCAATATTCTCTTGTATTCATTGCATGATGATTGTTTTTATATTTATTTAGCAATAACAACGAAAAAGGAAGAAAAGAGAAAAAAAAAAGGTTAAAAAACAAAGTGGGGGGAGGGGGGGGGGGGNTTACACTACTTTATTTGGTAGTATAAATCAATTTCGTTGCTAAAGGATTCCTCTCTTCTACTTGACTAATCTCTTTTACGGGTAATTTGAGCAATTCTTTTGTATCAACTAGTACGATGTTGACTATACCAATAATACAAGGACCGTTTGGCATAATTTTTTCAGTTACTCCCTTGCTTTTTTTAATCTTTTCCAAACTAAAAATTTTTAAAACAAAAAAAAAATGTTTTTTTTCTCTAAAAGTAAAACGTTTTTTTTTTTTTTTGACCTATTGTCACTGGGATTCACTCTTTCTCCCAGGCTTAATAATATTGTTTTTGTCTATAAGAACAAAAGATTGTGAAAATAGCAAAGAAGACAGAAATCGTCTAAAATGGTTCACTTACTTTTTTTTTCAGAAGGAAATGGTTCACTTACTTGCAATCTCGGTAGATAAGTTATGTCACTACTATAAAAGAAGAGTTTGCTCTTCTAAGCGAATGATCATCTCGGACTTTGTAGCATGTATACGCACGGAAACAAACAAAAGGTCTCCTTCTTGTAGCCTTGCACTCTCTCATTAACCAACTGAAAAATAAGAGAAATATATACTATAGCAGCTCGCACATGGCTGTCAAGATTTTTACTAGGTCCAGTAGACTTTGAGATTCTTTCTAGAATTATTGCGAAGAATAAGATTAAAAAATAAGCTGAGAATTAGTTGAATTTATATTATTAGGAAGTAATACAATACATAAGAACTAGTTATTGTCTGTGCCTAAAAGTACAAACATAGAGGAAAAATAAATGAATTTAACCATCAGTTGTAGTGGGAATGGTAGGAGACGGTGATGGTTGTGGTGGGTGACAATGACTATGGTGGCGGCGGCAGTGGTAGTGGCAGCGGTGATGGTAGAGGTAGTGGTGGGGTGGTTTTAAACACTATTTTTTTTTTAAAGTACTTATGAAAAATAATTCATATAAGTACTTTTAAAAAGTTACTTCAAACACACCCTTATAAGCCTATTTTTCCTATTAAATTTAGAATATTAATATTAGCTGATAGATTAACTTTAAAGCAAAATTAAAAACGATTACAACCGCGAATAACAAAAGTTATTTTGTTTATCTTTTAAAATTTAAATTATAAGATACTTTATTATATAGATGTATATAATTTTAGGCCTTCATTTTGTCTTACAGAATTGAACATTTTGCTGCATCGATATAAACCTATCCTCTAAGGTGGTTGTGTTGTTGATCTTTAACTACTAAATTATGGTTAGCAAATTACAAACTTTTCTTCACATAATTGGTTTATATCAACTTCTTGGGGGTAATGACATTCATAAATAGATGAGTCGCATTGGTCAAAATAATAGCTTCCATACTCGAGAAGAAACAGCAACAAAAAAAATAGCTTCCATGTATACTTTATTAAGAGTAATCACGTGCTTTTAGCAATTTTATCATTCATTTTTTAATGTTATCTTTGACTGCCTTAACAAATCACAGAATATGAGCAATAAATTTTGATTTTGTTTTTGTTTTTGTTTTTGTTTTCGGTTACCCATATACCAGTTAAATTTCATAATTATCAATATTGTCCAAATTGTCATTTGTTTAGTTAGGGAGTTCAAATTTCAAATGCTAGTCCTATTAAAAGCAATCAACTCCAACCCATAACCTTACCATCCTTCTGTACCCCTCTCCCGATAATATTATACCCCTTTCAAATGGGGAAGTTAATCTCTTTACTATTGATAATTGTTTTTCTATTTCCTCTCATTCGCTTACCCCGAGCCAATGCTCAACTTTGGTGACAGGGAAGGTTGTCAATTTGACTGAAAAAATTTGTAGGCTTACACACAATCATTATCTTTGTGTTTCATCTATTTGTTCCACCGAAATAGAGAAAGGGAAAGGTATAACACCACCTCCGAAAATGGCCAGTTCTCCGCAACGGTCACCCTTGTTATAGAGCAACCCAACCTAGATGGGGAAGCCCAGCATGGTGAGGATGATAATTTTGGCCCAATCTAGCAAGAAGAAGCCCATATTAAAGACTAAGCCTTCCCATTTGAGTGGAGTGATTGTTTTATACGATGATACAACAGAGAAAGATCTCCAACATGCAATTGAGGATTTGGATTCTAAGAACTACGTGTTTCCCCATTTAACCCTTTGGAAAATTTGTTCTTATTTAGGAGACTTAGGCAATCAAGTATAGATTTAGCCAGAGGAATCATAGCCTTCTAATATCAACCCATTTTCAGAAAATTTTGCTACAATCTAGTATAGTTTTTTTGCCGAGATGATCATATATTATGGTGCATTGGCTAGGAAGACTAGGACAATGGTAAATCCGCATTTTTTGGAGGGATGATTTGGTTTCGGAATTGAAGGTATGCCAAGACAGTATTAAAACCAATAAGATCGGCAAGACTCTAGTACTAAAGTTTGTAAGGCCTGAAGTTTACCATGCACGTTTTTGGGTTAAGTTGCTAATTTCTAGTGCCAAGCTACAACAAAAGAATAAGGGATGATTCCAAATGACCTCATTTCGGTGTAACTTCAGCACATTGAGTTGTAACATCACTCCTTAATAGTAGTAATTTCGATACGATTTCGAAAAACTCATTTTGGTACCATTAAATTATCCTAGTCTTTTATAATGGAAAGAATGTAAATGAATCAGACCATTCTATTTAACAAATTGTGCATGAATTTTCTAGTCGGATGGTATTATTGTACAGTAATTCGAAGTAAACTAATTCAACCCATCACAAGTCTCTTGTGTATGAAGACCTAAAAAAAAAAAAGTCCCTCCTATACATTGTATGATGATTTTGTTTATATTCAGCAATAACAACAAAAAGGGAAGAAAACAAAAAGTGGGATAAGATGGGGTGGAGGTGTGAACATGTGAGTAGAAAAGAGAATCTGCATCATAACCATGTCTATAAATAGTTATGTGCATGGTTGTTTGCTTCTTTGGTAGGAGTAATACAAGCACCCTAGGCATTTTTCTCTACAAGGCAGCTCTCGAATGGCAAAAGACCTCTGGCATGTGCATTGGTGGTCTTTAATCCATAAGAATATAAAATCCATATACTATTTATGCGATCTGCAACTAAATTGTCAGTAAAAGTAGCTGTCATTCAAATACTGAAACAGTGTATAAAGTTCATAAGGGTCATTCAATTCTCATCGTAATAAAAATGATGAAACTATTTAGGCATCATTTTTATTTTCACAGCAACGGTAGTTGCTCAATTTGTCTATGCATAAGGACCATTTTAAGTCATTCATTGCACCTTTTTTTAGTTTGCTTCTGAGTAATGTTCCGCTTTGTATAGAAAAAAAAACTAGTCATGTTCCCTTGCTTTGGAATAGGATTAAAGAGAATAGAGTGATTTGAATATGTATGCGTAAGCAGTGATAAACTCCTCTTTCCGGTAGTAGAAGGAAAGCTCCTTAGGTTAGCTCGTCTTCCCATAGAAAGGATTATTCTTATGGCATTATCTACAAGATTTTAATTCCAGCAAATTGAGAGATACTTCTCAACCACCCTCCCTCCCCTTTTCATGGCCCGTCAGTAAAATAGCATTGCCTTACAGAGAATTGAAGCCTCTTGACCTTCTCTTTACCCATAATCCTTGCTTGAACTGTTGTTATCGGAGTGATTCTAAATCACCACCCTACTCTCTATAGAACTGAATATTTAGTTAGTTAGATATGAACAAATTCTCTAAGGTGGTTGTGTCGTCTGTATTTACTATTAAAAGACGATTCTTCAAATGATTGGCTTCCCATATACAAAAATATATTGAGACTTACTGATCAGGAACAATTTTATTATGTGTACAACTCACTTTATTTTGCATAGTGGTAAAAACCATCTTCGTTTCTAAAGTATTTTTCTTCATTCCAGCACTTGACCACAAGGGATCATAAAGAACTATTTTAGTAATTCTTTTGAAGAAGTAATCCCATACTGACTATACCAATAGTATAAGCATCGGATGATATTAGCTTTTTTTAAAGTTACTCAAATGCAGTTCTTTTTTTAAATTCTCATGTACAAATTCAAAAAACAAAAAAAAAAGTATCTCTCTAAAAGCAAAAAATTTTGAAGACTTCACTTTTAAAGTTACTTTAAATATCAGTGGCACTACATCGATGATAAGCACTTTGAAGTTCCAAGTGGACATTTAGATCGACTGATCATTGATGCTTGTTTTTTTTTTTTTTTTTTTTTTTTGAATCAAAGATCGATTGATGTTAAATATATATTTTTGGTGTGACTAGTAATGCATCATGTGCGTTCACCTTAAAATATATATTTTTGGTCTGTCAAATAGTATCACGTGATCAATTTTATGAAAAACTTAACAGATTGTCTGTATATGAATTATTTAAACATTAACTAAATATTTGAAGTACTAAATTGACAAAATTAATACAATGAGAACCAAACTGACAAAATATACATATTTTAGGGACTAATAGTGCTATTCACCTTAAAATATAATATACTACTCTATAATATATATTTTAAAAGAATATTAAAATTTTAAAATTTAAGTTTTACTTAAAAATATAATATAATTTTTTTTTCATATAAACTCTTAATAAAATATGAAAAGCTTACTGTGATTGAAGAATTATGTTGATTTAATAAAAATTATTTAAAAAAACTACGTAAAAGATTATTTTTTATCTTAAAAATTAAACGGTTGAAATTTTGGATGAAAGAAATGCACATATGTAAGGATAATGTTATCTTTATACTTAAAATAAGTAATATTAAATTGATAAAAAAAAATTTTAAAAATTGAACATTTTATTAAAAATTATAGTGATGCATATATGTTTTAAAGGTAACATAGTCAATTAAAAAAATTCTTAGATACTGATATTTATAAATAATAAATAAAGAATTAAAAGAGAAGTTAGGTGTAATTTGGAGATTTAACATATAAGTATATGATGACAATTTAGATATTCAAATATTGAAGAATAGTGTGACATTTAAAATTTTTTATAAAAGTAAAAGAATGAATCAAAAAATTTCCATGCAAAGACAAAAGTTTCATTCTTTATTAGTAGTATAGATGAAAAAAAATGCATATATATAGTTATAATGTTATCTATATATTTAAAAAAATTATGATTTATTGATGAAGTTTTTGAAAACTTTATTGAAAATTATAATGATGCATATATTTTTTTAAGAGTAACATAGTCAATTAATTTTTTTTATAGATATTGATATTTATACAAAGATAATATAAAAGTAAAAGAAATGTTAGAGGGTAAATTAGAGATTTAAATACATAAGGACGTCATTGTAATTTAGATATTTAACTATGGAAAGATAATGTGGTAATTAAAATTCTTTATAAGGATAAAATAGAGAATCAAAATTTTTTTACGTAAGGTACTTTTATTCGTAGTATAAATTAATATTCCAAGCACGCACAAACTGCCCATGTTTGAATCTGGATAGTTGTTGTCAACCAATTTAACATTGTATTTGAGAGATGAGACTCCATAGAGTAGATTGACCAATAAATAAAATAGTCATTTACATAACAAATGTATTGTAATAATAGTGATAAATTCATGGGTTCTACATATGTATATGTTATTTATCAAATATGGATATAAATAGGATTTATCTATTAATCTCATGTGCTCAAAAATTGGGGTTGTGTTTGAAAGGGTTTGATATGGCAAGTCCAATCTCTCACTTCAAAACTATCCAAACATGGTGGTAGAACATTGGGAGACAGTCTATCCAATCATTAGACCAATAAAGTTCAGATTTTAGGCCCCTCTTTCAAAAAAATCACTTAATTTATGGGTGTGTAATAATAGCTCAAACAAAATATCTAAATCCATGAGAAATATGTTCCATAAAAAACACAAATTTAAGCTCAAACAACTTAAGTAGTTTGAGTCTATTAATTTGGCCTCTAAAATTAAAAGACCCTAAAATTCAACTTTTAAAAAAAAAAAAACAGAAGGAAAAAGCTAACCGTAAAAATAAAGCAACTGAAAAATTAAGTTTTAATCCCCTAAAAAAGTCATTCAAATTTACTATCATAACTTTTCAATCATTCCCTCCCTCCCTTTCTCTCTCTCTTTTTCTATCTCTTACCATCAAGTTTAAATATAAAAATTTAATTAATATTTTTATATTTTAAAAATTTTAAATTAATTTTATTATTGGTATTAAAAATAAAATTACCTCATTTATCGTTTTTGTTTTAGGCTCTAAAATGTATGGGGCCGGCCGTGATCATAGATTTGCTATTTTCAAACATATGTTTAAAATGGATAACATTTGCAAGAAACCAAAGACTAAGGAATTTGATTCCTTCACAAAGTCTTTATGCTGAGGAGGTCTCATATGTAGGACAAAAAACCAAAGACTCCTTGAAGGCTTTGAGTTTAAACAACAGAAGTCCATGTTGGACTAAACTCCACTAAAATAATAAAACCAAGATAATCCTAATTAAGGTCAAACTTGTCTATCAAGGACTCCAATGAAAACTCATATCTTCAATTAGAGTCCATATAAAAAACAATTGACTTGAATACAAGTCATCACAACAAATCTCCACCTTGACTTGTATTCCATTTATCCATCCAACCAATGTGAACTTGATCGCTGCTTTCGTCAAATACCCCGAAGGATACACTTAAATAGTGTAGACACCAATCAAGTCCAAACAATGCTTGAACTTGAACACTAGTACCAGCTTAGTAAACATATCTATTGGGTTCTCCGCTGTAGCAACCTTTTTCATTGTGACAATACCTTGAGTCATAACTTCACGAAAGAAGTGAAACCTAACATCAATGTGTTTGGTCCTTTCATGATACATATGATTTTTGGTCAAATGTATTGCACTTTGACTATCACAAAACACAGTAGTTACCTCTTTTTCCAAGCCCAAATCACAGACCAAACCTCTTAACCAAATTGCTTCTTTAACTGTCTCTGATACTGCCATGTATTCTGCCTCTGTGCTAGACAAAGCAACTGTAGACTGTAGGATCGCCCTCTAACTTACAGTGCACCCAAATAAAGTAAAAACATAATCTGTTAGAGATCTCCTTTATCTAGATCACCCGCATAATCTGAATCAACAAAACCAACAACTGTAGAATCGATGTCATCTCTTCTACTAAATACTAAGCCAACATCTGTAGTGCCTCTCAAATAACGAAGTATCCATTTCACAGCCTACCAATGAACTTTTTCAGGATTAGCCATATAACGGCTAACCACACTAACTGCATGTGAAATATCTGGACGAGTGCAAACCAAAGCATACATGATGCTTCCAACTGCACTAGAATAAGGAACACGAGACACAAATTGCTTATCATTCTCACTCTATGGTGATAAAGCTACTGAAAGCCTAAAGTGAGCGGCAAGTGGAGTACTCACGGGCTTCGAATTTTGCATCCCAAACCGCTCAATGACTTTCTCAATATATTTTTTTTGAGATAAATATAACATACCTACTCTTCTATCCCTGTGAATCTCCATACCCAAAATTTTCTTTGCAGCACCTAAATATTTCATCTCAAATTCTGAACTTAACTGTTTCTTTAACTTGTCAATCTCTAACATGCTCTTAGCAGCAATAAGCATGTCATCCACATAAAGCAATAAATATATCAAAGAACCATCTGACAACTGTTTGTGATACACACAATTATCATAATTACTTCTAGAGTAACTATGATCTGCCATAAAGGTGTCAAAACGTTTGTACCACTGCCTTGGAGACTGTTTCAAACCATATAATGATTTTTTCAACAAGCAAACATGATCTTCTTTACCTTGAACAATAAATCCCTCTAGTTGATGCATGTAGATAGTTTCCTTTAGCTCACCATGTAGAAAAGTTGTCTTTACATCAAGTTCCTCAAGCCTAAGATTGAGTGAAGCAACTATGGCAAGCAATACACGAATAGAGCTATGTTTTATCACTGGTGAGAAAACTTCATTGAAGTCCACACCCTCTATTTGACTATAGCCTTTTGCAACTAATCGTGCATTGTACTTTGCAGATTCAACCCCTGGGATTCCCTCCTTTTTCTTGAAGACCCATTTGTAGCCAATAGTCTTCATGCCCTTAAGCAACTTCATTAATTTCCAAGTCTGGTTCTTATGAAGAGATTCAATTTCCTCAGCCATAGCAACAACCCAATGCGCATACTCTTTACCTGTGACAACTTCTAAATATGTGGAAGGCTCCGGAATACCAAACTCCTCTGCTATAGTTAGTGCATAAACCACCAAGTCTACATACCTATATTTTTTAGGGGGTCTAATTTGCCTCATCTCCCTACCTGTTGCAATACTATACTCCTGTTGCTCTTGTGGATCATCACCTGAACTAGAAGCAGACAAATCTGAAATAGATTGAACTGGAGTACTTTCAAGTTCATTCTGTGAAGCTTCTACTTGTTACTCCACCTCCTTGTTGTAATCCTGTTCTTTTCTTGTAGAAACTATAAACTCCTTTCTCGGATGAAACATGAAAGATTCATTAAATACAACATCCATACTGACTATAAACTTAGGTGATTTAGGATCAGAATACCACAATCTATATCCTTTCACACCATTAGCATAACCAATAAATATGCACTTCTTAGCCCTAGGCTCAAGTTTACCATCATGTACATGACAATAAGCAGTGCAACCAAATATTTTTAAATTAGAATAATCAACAGGAGTACCAGACCATACCTCATGTAGAGTCTTCAACTCAATAGTAGTGGATGGAGAAAGATTAACCAAATAACAAGCAGTGCTAACAGCCTCAGCCCAAAAATCTTTATACAATCCTGCATTGGAGAGCATACAACGTGCTCTCTCCAAAAGAGTTCTGTTCATCCTCTTTGCAACCCTATTTTACTATGGAGTAGACCGGACAGTACGATGCCTAACAATGCCTTCATCTTTGTAAAACTCATTAAATTCACCTTCATAAAATTCTAAACTATTATCTGTTCTGAGACGCTTGACTTTCTCGCTTGTCTGTTTCTCAATCAAAGTTTTTTATTGCTTGAAAGTCCCAAAAACATCACTCTTGTGTTTCAGAAAATATACCCAAACCTTTCTTGAATAATCATCAATAAAGGTCAAAAGGAACCAAGCACCACCCTCAGATGGAACTTGAGAAGGACCCTAAAGGTCTGAATGAATATAATCAACTATACTTTTAGTCATGTGAATAGATGTACTGAACTTAACTCTGCATTATTTCCCAAAGACACAACGCTCACAAAAATTAAGTTTCCCAATTTCTTGTTTGCCAAGTAAACCCTATTTACACAAGACTTCCATGCCCTTCTCGCTCATGTGACCCAAACGCATATGTCATAACTAGGTAGTATCTGAATCTGAAATTTTTGAAGATGACACACCAGTTACACCAATCACAGTATCACCATGAAGAACATAGAGACCATTAATCTTTTTACATTTCATCACAACTAGGGAACATCTGCAGACTTTCATAACTCCACCTTCAGCAGAAAACCTGCAACAAATGGAATCTAAAGTACCCAAGGAAATTAAATTCTTCTTTAATTCTGAAATTTGTCATACATCTGTCAAAATCCTCACAACCCCATCATGTGTCTTAATTCGAATAGTACTTATTCCAACAGTCTTGCAAGCAACATTATTTTTCATTAAGACTGAACCACTATTGACTGACTTATAGGTGGTAAACCAATCTCTACTAGGGCAAATATGATAGGAATAACCCGAATCAAGAATCCATTCATCATTAAAACGTCCATCAGAGACTGTAAGGACATTATCTGAACCATCAGATGTATCTTCTGCAACACCAGCAACATTAGAAGAATTGGAAGGATTTGAATTTTTTTTGTCCCCCTTTATTTTTCAACTTAAAATAATCACACTTATAATGACAAATTTTATAACAATAAAAACATTCAACATTATTATGTTTCTTCCTAGACTATGATCGATATCCAGCTTTTCCTTTTCCTTTATTTGAATTTCTTTTAATGGATCGACCTCTATTATTATTAGAGAAATTATCATGACGACCCTTCACAAATAAACCTTCGGCTTGAGTATCACTGCCTTTACTATTCAATTTAGTATGCAACTCTTTAGAATTCAAAGAGAATTTCACATCAACTAAAGAGATTGAGTCTCTCCCATACAACATTGAATTAACAAAATTATCAAACGAATCAGGCAGCGAGCATAACACAATCAGGGCTTGATCTTCATCCCCAATTTTAATATCAATATTTTTCAAGTCAATAATAATTTTGTTAAATTCATCAAAATGTTCATTAATGGGCGTACCTTCTTTCATCTTGAGTGTGTACAACCGTTGTTTCAGATACAAGTGGTTAGCGAGAGACTTTTTTATATATAAACTCTCCAACTTTTTTCATAACCCTTCGGCTTTGTCTTCATTGATAACCTCACGAAGAACTTCATCAGCAAGAGACAACTGAATTGCACTGTGTTTTTTTTCTTCAATATCAACAACTTTAGTTTGATCTGTCTCCTTGGATAAAGTTCCATCAATGACCTTTGTCAAACCCTGCTGACGAAGCAAGCCTTCATCTTGATCTGCCATAAACTGAAATTTTTTTGACCATCAAATATTTCTATTTCGAATTTTGCGGTAGCCATCTCGAAACCAATAGCTCTGATACTAATTTGTTATAAAAAAATTACAAACAAAATAATAACGCAACAAAATAGAAAATAGAACACAAATATTTACGTGGTTCGGCTCAATAAGCAAGCCTATATCTATGAACGAAACACAACGTCAAAATTTCACTATTGAAAGGTTGGAGATTACAACGTTCTCAGAACAAATCAAAGAGAAAACTAGATATCTGCTCTATTCCAATAATAAAATATTTATTAGATTTAACAAAATAGAGTAATATCAATTTATCACACACAAAGAAAACTCTTGTACCGTCGTCAATGGCCAACCACCAACTCACTGGAGAAGACGTCATTTTTATTTAGCTTCTGGACTAAAGAATTTGATTCCTTCACAAAGTTTTTATGTTGAGGAGATCTCACATGTAGGACAAAAAACCAAAGACTCCTTAAAGGCTTTGAGTTTAAACAACAAAAGTTCATATTGGACTAAACTCTACTAAAATAATAAAACCAAAATAATCCTAAGGTCAAACTTGTCTATCAAGAACTCCAATAAAAATTCATGTCTTCAATTACAGTTCATATAAAAAATAATTGACTTGAATACAAGTCATCACAACACAATGTAATAGTCTTATCTTAGACAACATGAGCGCTCTAGTTCTCTTGGTCGTCAATCATTCAAATTCTTTATAGTCATGTCTGTCATAGAACAGTGGCAGCTGGCAACTCTTCAAATTTCACAGTTGAAGTACATGTACGAGGATATGTAATTAATCAGGCATTGGACCTATATACGTACATCCATATAAAGAGGCAACCGATATCCGAAAGAACTTAGTTTGATATTTACGAGGATGAAAGGATCACAAAGAAACTATTACATGAGGAAATTCTGGGTGTCATCTTTACATCTACATTAGATCTGGGGAAAATAGGATAGTGGTTGGATGCTGCCACGATTCACCGTTGATGAAATTTCTCACTGTGAATTTTTCAGCTTCAGTTGAGCTCATGATTTTATGTCCGCTTCAGCGTACCCTTTTCGAAATGTTAGATCCCGGGCCGTTGTTTTGATATTCCCCATAATATAGTGTGGCTAGTGTTGAAGTATTATTATCCCATCTATGCCATCCCTCGGGGTCTACTATATCACCTAAGCAAGATTGCATTATGACCACGGTGGAGAATGGCCTCCATGGTCGGCCAAGGTAGGTTCTCACTCCAGGATTTAAGTCATTTGCAGCTTTGATGGTGCAATTATGGAGAGATATTCCGGAAACATATTTAGTACTAGACCTTCCTTGGGCAGTTATTACATTTGAGTGTCCCTTTCCAGGATTATAAACATAAACGCCACAATTTTGGAATACCACTGTGGCATCCCCAAATATAATATCTATTGTCCCAAAAACTTCACATTCCCTATAAAATTGGATACCCGTTTGGACATAAAGGGTGTCTTGGTAGGCGTCAAATCTACATCTGTAGAGTGCCGAAAAGCTGGAACTACACTTCATCGCAACTGCTTGTCCATTTGTTTGTCCAGCTGAGTTTCTGAAGGTTATGTGCTTCGCTATGAAGCCATCTCCTCTAATGTCTGATTTAAAGCACATATATTAGTAGTGGTTTTGGACTGCTGTATATTAGTAGTATATCTGATGCCATTGTAAATTATGTAATGCAATTATTTATGCATATTTCCCTTCCCTGCTTGTTAATTGATAAAGAAATGAGCGTCAACTATATACCAATAACGGGTTCATGTATAAGGTATGCAGTCTCTATTTTTGTGATGAATGAAGCATACCTATTGTGGCTGAATTAAAGGTATTCATACCTTCTCCGATAAAAGCAATATTTGTTTTCTCTCGTCCAATGAAAACATGCTCATTATAGGTTCCTGCTTTAATCTTGATGTAATACTTTTGCTTGCTGTAATTTGGCGCAACATTCACAGCGTTTGAGATATTGTTAAAGTCTCCAGAACCATCTAAGGCTACATTTGTGTTGAATTCTGGGTCACTCTTGCCTTGAAGTACACTCCACATAAAAGTGAGCAAAATCATAACACTCTTAATTTTCTGCGCATTTACATATAAACATGTTAGTTCTAGACAAAAACGTTAGAATACTAAGGTTCTTTAACTGGGGATCTAAGGATATATACATATATGGATAACTCACACACCCAAGGGAAGGCATAACGGACAACATTACAGACACCATCAATATTGGTTCAAACTGTTCTCAGTGGTCTTATTGCCACTGGGTCATCTTAGGACTTCCTTTTAATGTTGCATTTTAGAAATGCCACACAATCGCAACCATAAGAAAGAACATAAAATAAATGAAACAATCGCCGGAGAGTCACAAAGGACGTATGTCAAACACAGATGAGCGAACTGAAGACATAACAGAGTAGCAGGTGATAAAATCAAAAGCAATGCAATTGTAAGTACAAGGGATTCGATGATATAGTACTCATGAGAGCTGCAACTCGGGTAAATATTAATTTCCTTGCTAGTAAACACGACAAATGTTGTTGAATTCCATGAAACACGGACAAAAGAATTTACAAAAACTAAGGTGCATACCTAATAGAGAATGTCCCCAACCATTTATATCTGTCATGCAGAGCAAGAGACAGCCCAATTATCAATGCAAATGCAAGCCATGAATCAAATGCTTATGCTCCTCCTATTTGGTTGAACTTGACATGGGTGATAAGTAAACTTTTGCAAGTAATGAATCTGACAAAAATTGAAGGGGTGTCTGATCCAACAAGTAAAATACACTGTCCACATAGATGGAACCAAAATGTGACTTTCTTCTTCTTTTTCATGTGCGGCAACAATGCGAATGAGAGAATTGGAATTCAGAGTAAATTTTGGCTTAGGTTAACCGAATTATTATATATANCATAGATGGAACCAAAATGTGACTTTCTTCTTCTTTTTCATGTGCGGCAACAATGCGAATAAGAGAATTGGAATTCAGAGTAAATTTTGGCTTAGGTTAACCGAATTATTATATATAAGCTACTGTCGTATCCCTACTCCGGTCATGCTTGAGCCATCACCAACACCAAAACTTGAGCATCAGGATTCCCTATAATGAGGTTGAAAACTTCCACTTGACACAAACTCATTATTTCTCCTTCCATTTTTTGAATGAGAATAAGAAAATAAAGCATATACCTCCATTTGGTGTAGACCAGCAACTGAATTTGCTTCAACTTCGAACTAAGAGTACTGTGAAAACTTGGATTGCAAGTAATGCCTCAAACCACTTCGAGAGCACGAAAGGTGCTGTGCTAAGGGCCTATGCAAGTATGAATTTATAGCTAGCTAGTGCATGTTCGCATAATAAGAAAAACCAACAGTGTAGAGTTAATCATCTGCAGGGTAAGACGAGGAAGAAGCTAGGAAACTATATATGCAAAATATATAATCTGAAGTTTTGACACGTTAATAGAAATTTATAATGAAATAAAGAGATGGAAGGTTGGTCAACGTTTCTCCAAACCATATATATAAAATAGTACTAAATGTGGTGTAACGATTTCAAAGTGTAATTTTTTCGATAATTGCAAAATGTTTACCCAAAATATAAGAATGGATGTCAATCTCATATCAGACATGGTCAATTCATTCCATCACCCCTGACAAATGATCTAGAACATGAAAACTCAACATTATTTAAAAGAGAGTAAGAAACTGTTCGGATGGGAAGATATTAGCAGGGAGAATGGCATATGTTTGGAGCATGCGTGTGTGCGTATAGATATATACTCAGGGGAAGCCTTACAATTAGAAGAGAACCATAGTAGCATGATGCACACAAAGTAGATAAGTGAAATATTACAACTGGACACATAAACGGCCACCCTAAATGACTTTCTCATGCATCAGCAATAGCGTAAATGAGAGTTTCATAAGTAGTCATAGAATGAGATTAAATTCCTGGAATTTGGAAATCCTTAGTAGAGTGTCCGATAAACATCTGATACCTTACGCAAGTGTCAAATATATACGGGTACTTGAAACATTTTTAGGAATCAAAAGTAATGCAGGGCAAGAGATATCCCTCTTAGAGCTATCAATGCAAATGCAAGTCACGGATCAAGTGCTTATGCTTCTCCTATCATGATGAAATAATTGGCTAGATTCAAATGGGCGGGACATAAATTTGAGGGGTCATTGGATCAAAAACTTCAGCATTAGCTTTCCCCATAAAGGGTTACCAAAGTTCCACTGGACACGAGCTCATTATGTTTCTCTTCAATTTTGCTGAGGAAATGGAGAAAAAAATAAAACATTTACCTCCATTTGGTCTGTATCAAGAAGTATGCTTCAACTTCGAACTAATGGCTGTGTGTGAACTTTGACTGAAAGTAATGCTTCAAACCACTTCGGAAGCAAAGGCAAGAGAAGGGTGGTGATGAAGGGCTATGGAAGCCTATATTTATAATGCATGTTTTCTTTTGGCCTTCGTACGTGTTTCCTGAATTTTTTTACGTTTAATCTCTAACTGATTCTTGGGTGATTTCGATTTTTCCCAATTGCATCCTTTGAACCTTTTTCTTTACGTGTGTTACCCATTTGACACTTCGGAAAATGTTAGAGTATGTGTAGCTCATATTTGCTGTGTGCATAATGGCAAGGAGGCAGATGCCGGAGCGGAGCCCGCGACGGCATCCTGCCTTGCGGGATTTAAATAAAGGGGACGCTGATTAGTTGGGGGTGCGGGGGCAACGCCCCCGCGGTACGGTATAGGGGTATTTTTTGTAAATACGTCCATATTAGGGTTATATAAATACTTAAGATGTAACCCTATTCTATAATGGAAAAGAACGACCGCTCGCTCTCGTGGATGTAGGCATATTGCCGAACCACGTAAATCTCTGTGTGTTATTTTCTCCTGTTTTCTTAATTGTTTGATTCCTTACTATTCACCATAATTGCTGCACGATCACAACAATTGGTATCAGAGCTAAACTACGATGTCTGGGATTTCCTCTACAAAATTCGACATCATGAAGTTCGACGGAACTGGGAATTTCGGATTATGGCAGAGGAGGGTGAAGGACCTGTTAGTGCAGCAGGGCATGGTGAAGGCATTATACGGAAAACAACCGGCAGGAATGGACGACATGGATTGGAAAGAATTGGAAGCGAAGGCTGTGGCGACTATTAGGCTTTGTCTGGCTGATGAAGTGATGTATCACGTCATGGATGAGGAATCACCGGCGGAAGTTTGGTTGAAACTGGAAAGTCGGTATATGTCCAAGTCGTTGACGAACAAGCTCTATCTTAAGCAGAAACTTATATGGTCTTAGATGTCAGAGGGCTCGGATTTGACCCAACACATCAACGTGTTCAATCAGATCATCAGCGATCTGAAGCGAGTTGATGTGAAGTTCGAAGACGAAGACAAGGCGCTGATGTTGCTGAATTCCTTACCGGCGTCTCCTACGTACGAGAATTTGGTTACGACTCTGATGTGGGGGAAAGAAACCCTCGAATTGGAGGATGTCACAGGTGCTCTGTTAGGTTTTCATCAGCGGAAGAAAGCCAGTGATGAGGCTTCACAAGGTGAAGGGCTTGTGGTGAAAGGTAACCAGGAACGTGGAAGAAGCAAATCTCGGAATGGATCGGGTAACAATAAAGCCCGGTCCAAGTCGAGGAAGAAGAAGAAGGACGTCTCTGTCTCGTGTTACAAGTGCGGGAAAAAGGGGCACTTTAAACGGGACTGTCCAGAGAAAAAGAAAGGGGATTCAGAGAACAAAGAGGGTGCATCAAAGTCTGCAAACGTAGTGGAAGAAGAAGATTCAGAGAGTGGTGACGGAGATATGCTTTCTGTTTTATCTAGTTCAGATCGTTTAACAGATTCTTGGATTATGGATTCAGCATGTTCCTATCACATGACACCCAACAAAGATTGGTTTGACACCTACAGGTCAGTAAATTCTGGTTCTGTTCTGATGGGTAATGATGCATCTTGCAAAGTTGTTGGAATAGGAAATATTAGAATTAAGATGTTTGATGGTATGGTTAGAACGTTGTGTGATGTTAGACATGTACCGGATCTAAGGAAGAATTTGATTTCATTGGGCACTTTGGATTGTAATGGTTATAGTTACAAATCTATAAGTGGAGTAATGAAAGTAAGTAAAGGCATGCTGACAGTGATGAAGGGACAGAAAGTAGTAGGAAACATTTACAGACTGCTGGGTACTACAATTGTAGGTGGAGTTGCTGCTGTAGAGTCTGAATCAGATAATACAGTCTTGTGGCATATGCGGCTGGGTCATATGAGTGAGCGTGGGATGATAGAGCTTCATAAGAAAAATCTATTGAAGGGTGTCAAGACATGCAAGCTCAATTTTTGCAAATATTGTGTTCTTGGAAAACAGAATAGGGTGCAGTTCAAGACAGCCACACACAAGACAGAGGGGGTTCTCGACTATGTCCATACAGATGTTTGGGGACCAGTTAGCGTACTATCACGGGGAGGATACATGTATTTCGTGAGTTTCATTGATGATTACTCACGAAAGGTCTGGGTGTACTTCATGCGGCACAAGTCAGAAGCGTTTGCCAAGTTCAAGCTGTGGAAAGCTGAAGTAGAGAACCAGACAGGGAGGAAGATTAAATGCCTCAGGTCAGATAATGGTACTGAGTACACAGATTCAAAGTTCCAGGAGTTGTGTGAGCAGCATGGGATCAAGAGACACTTCACAGTCCGCAAGACACCACAACAAAATGGTGTAGCGGAAAGGATGAACAGAACGATAGCCGAGAAAGCTCGGTGTCTCAGGTTGAATGCAGGGCTTGCAAAGAATTTCTGGGCAGAGGCAGTGAATATGGCATGTTTCTTGATTAACAGATCACCGAGGGCAGCACTAGATGGGAAAGTATCAGAGGAGGTGTGGACAGGCAGTGAGGTAGACTACTCTGGTTTGAGAGTGTTTGGATGTCCAGCCTATGTACATGTTTCTAGTGAGGAGAGGTCGAAGCTTGATGCGAAGTCTAGACAGTGTATCTTTCTGGGATATCAGAAAGGAGTGAAAGACTTCAAGCTCTGGGATCCGAAGGCAAACAAGATGGTGATCAGTAGAGATGTGGTTTTTGATGAAAAAGCCATGTTGCAGCGTACTCAGGAAGAAGAGAAACAAGTACCAGAAAACTGTAGCACTAATGACCATGTGGTGCAGGTGGAGCTAGAGAATCATGGTAGAGAAGAGGATGCTCAGCATGTAGAGCGTTCTATCTCAGGTGATCAACAGCATCATAGTATAGCCACAGACAGGCCCAAACGCAATATCAAGCCACCTACCAGGTATGGTTTTGAAGATTTGGTTTCTTATGCGCTTATTACTAGTAGCGGGGATCCTACAACTTTTCAGGAGGCAGTACAAAGCCAAGAGAAAAGTAGATGGATGGGTGCTATGGTGGAGGAGATGGAGTCTCTGCATAAGAACCAGACGTGGGAGTTGGTGGAACTTCCCGAGGGGAAGAGAGCAATAGGGTGCAAATGGGTGTATAAGAAGAAAGAAGCAGTATCAGAAAATGAGGGAGAAAAATTCAAGGCTCGTCTAGTAGCAAAGGGTTACTCACAGAGAAAAGGGGTTGACTATGATGAGATCTTCTCCCCCGTGGTCAGACACACTTCCATCAGGACAGTGTTGGCACTAGTAGCACATTCAGATATGCAGTTGGAGCAGATGGATGTAAAGACAGCTTTCCTTCATGGCGACTTGGAGGAACGGATTTACATGGTACAGCCAGAAGGGTTCAGTCTCCCTGGAGAGGAACATTTGGTCTGTAATTTGAAGAAATCACTTTATGGGCTGAAGCAGTCTCCGAGGCAGTGGTACAAACGATTTGACTCTTACATGATCCGAATTGGCTACAAAAGGTGTGAGTATGATTGTTGTGTCTATGTAAAAAGGCTTGATGATGATTCATTTATTTTTCTGTTACTTTATGTGGATGATATGTTGATTGCTGCCAAGAGTATGAGTGAGGTCAACAAGTTGAAGACTTTGTTGAGTAGAGAATTTGACATGAAGGATTTGGGTGCGGCCAAGAAGATTCTTGGGATGGAGATTCGCAGGGACAGAGCTTCCAGGAGATTATGGCTATCTCAGCATAGCTATGTTGAGAAGGTGTTGGACAGGTTCAGCATGAGTTATGCAAAATCAGTAAGTACACCTTTGGCGAATCATTTCAGATTGTCTACCGCTCAGTGCCCGAAGACAGATGATGAAGTTCATGACATGTCAAAGGTCCCATATGCTAGTGCAGTGGGGTGTTTGATGTATGCTATGGTTTGTACAAGACCAGATTTGGCACAAGCTGTCAGCGTGGTTAGCAAGTTTCTTTCAAATCCGGGTCGACAGCATTGGGATGCAGTCAAGTGGATTTTCAGATACTTGAGGGGCACTACAGACTATGGCATCAGGTTTAGCAGACAACAGAGTGACCCTTCAGTTATGGGATATGTGGATGCAGACTATGCAGGGGACTTGGATGACAGGAGGTCTACCACAGGTTATGTGTTTACTCTTGTGGGAGGACCTATTTGTTGGAAGTCCATGGTACAACCTATAATTGCACTATCTACTACTGAGTCAGAGTATATGGCAGTAGCTGAGGCTGCCAAAGAGGCTTTGTGGCTTACAGGTTTAGTCAAGGAGCTGGGTGCCCAGCAAGGTGGAGTTCAATTGCATTGTGATAGTCAGAGTGCCATTTATTTGGTAAAGAACTAAGTGTATCATGCGAGGACCAAACATATAGATGTGAGGTTTCATAAGATCAGGGAACTGGTTTCTTTTGGTGAACTATGATTTGAGAAAGTTTACACTTCTGAGAATGCAGCAGATATGTTGACAAAACCTGTTACTACAGACAAGTTCAAGCACTGCTTGGACTTGATTAATGTCTTTAGTTGCTAGATGGGAGATGCCTCAACTCAGTGTCCCCGGTGGAGTTCCCGAATACATGTTCTCTTTTTTCTTCTAAGGGGTGAATATTTGCCAAGGTGGAGATTGTTAGAGTATGTGTGACTCATATATTGTTGTGTGCATAATGGCAAGGGAGGCAGATGCCGGAGCGGGATTTAAATAAAGGGGACGCTGATTAGTTGGGGGTGCGGGGGCAACGCCCCCGCGGTACGGTACAGGGGTATTTTTGTAAATACGTCCATATTAGGGTTATATAAATACTTAAGATGTAACCCTATTCTATAATGGAAAAGAACGGCCGCTCGCTCTCGTAGATGTAGGCACATTGCCGAACCACGTAAATCTCTGTGTGTTATTTTCTCCTGCTTTCTTAATTGTTTGATTCCTTACTATTCACCATAATTGCTGCACGATCACAACAGAAAATTTGTTCTTATTTAGGAGACTCGGGCAATACAGTATAGGTTTAGCTAGAGGAATCATAGCCTTCCAATTATCAGCCCATTTTCAGAAGATTGGGTCATTCTAGTATAGTTTTTTTGACAAGATGATCATATATTATGGTGCATTGGCTAGGAAGACAAGGAGAATGGTAAATCCGCATTTTTTTGGAGGGATGATTTGGTTTTAGAATTGAAGAAGTTATGCCAAGCCAATATGAAAACCTATAAGATCGGTAAGACTGTGGTACTGAAGTTTGTACGGCAGAAAGTTTAGCATGCACGTTTTTGGGTTAAGTTGCAATTTTCTAGTGCCAAGCTACATCAAAAGAATTAGGAATGATTCCAAATGACCTCACTTCGGTGTAACTTCAGCACATTGAGTTGTAACATCACCCCTTAATAGTAGTAATTTTGATACGGTATCAAAAAACTCATTTTGGTACCATTAAATTATCCTATAATGGAAAGAATGTAAATGAATCTAATCATTCTATTTAACAAATTGTGCATGAATTTTCTAGTAGGATAGTATTATTGTATAGTAATTCGAAGTAAACTAATTCAACCAATCACAAGTGGGATAAGATGGGGAGGAGGTGTGAACATAGTTCTAACTTCACAACATGTGAGTAGAAAAGAGAATCTGCATCGTAACCATGCCTAAAAATAGTTATTTACATGGTTGTTTGCTTCGTTGGTAGGAGTAATACAAACACGCTTGGCATTTTTCTCTACAAGGCAGCTGTCGAATGGCAAAAGACCTCTATCATGTGCATTGGTGGTCTTTAAACGAAAAGAATATAAAATTCATATACTATTTATGCGATCTGTAACTAAATTATTGGTAAAAGTAGCTGGCATTCAAATATTGAAACAGTGTATAAAGTTCGTAAGGATAATTCTCATCGTAACAAAAATGATGAAACTATTTAGGCATCATTTTTATTTTCACAGCAACGGTAGTTGCTCAATTTGTCTATGCATAAGGACCATTTTAAGTCATTCATTGCACCTCTTTTTAGTTTGCTTCTGAGTAATGTTCCGCTTTGTATACAAAGATACAAATCATGTTCCCTCGCCTTGGAATAGGATTAAAGAGGATAGAGTGAATTGATTATGCACGCATAAGCAATGATAAGCTCCTCTTTCCGGCAGTAGAAGGGAAGCTCGTTAGGTAGCTCGTCTTCCGATAGAAAGGATTATTGTTATGGCATTACCTACGAGATTTTAAATCCAGCAAATTGAGAGATACTTGTCAATCACCCTCCCTCCCCTTTTCATGGCCTGTCAGTAAAATAGCATTGCCTTACTGAGAATTGAAGCCTCTTGACCTTCACTTTACCCATAATCCTTGCTTGAACTGTTATTATCGAAGTGATTCTAAATCACCACCCTACTCCCTATAGAACTGAATATTTAGTTAGTTAGATATGAACAAATTCTCTAGGGTGGTTGTGTCGTCTGTATTTACTGTTAAAAGACGATTCTTCAAATGACTGGCTTCCCATATACAAAAATATATTGAGAATTAGTGATCAGGAACAATTTTATTATGTGTACAACTCACTTTATTTTGCATAGTGGTAAAAACCATCTTCCTTTCTTCATTCCAGTACTTGACCACAAGGGATCATAAAGAACTATTTTAGTAAGTCTTTTGAAGAAGTAATCCCATACTGACTATACCAATAGTATAAGCATCGGATGATATCATCTTTTTTTAAAGTTACTCAAATGCTGTTCTTTTTTAAAATTCTCAAGTACAAATTCAAAAAAAAAAAAAATGTCTCTCTCAAAAAGCAAAAAATTTTAAAGACTTCACTTTTTTTCTCGTGGGAATTCAGTATTTCCCCAAGCTTAACAATATTACTCTTTGTTTATAATATATACTTTAACCAAAGACAAGTTATTTCAATAACCAAACTGCCTGAAATGAGAACTAATAATTATATATAATGAAAGCCATATATAATATGTAGCTCGATCAATGGTGAGGGAATAGCATCCTTACTTACGAAGAAAGAGCAGGGTGGTATATACACAAGGAAGTGGCTTAATTTGAGAACGTTGATTTGGTTGGATTTTTATCTGCTATTGCAGATAAACATGTGCCTTTTGTCTTTTATTTTTGACTGTTATCTTTGACTACACTAAAAAAAATCATAGGATAAGAGCAATAAATTTTAATTTTAATTTCCATTACCAATATATCTAGTCAAACTTCATAATTGATCAATAACCTTAACATCATATACGTTCATCTCCCCTTATAATATTATACCTCAAAAATGGAGAGGTTACTTTCTCTTATATTGATCATTGCTTCCATTTTTCTTCTCATCATCCATTCCTGTGAGCCAACGCTCCAATTTGGAGAGAAAGAACAGTGCTGATTTGATTGAAAAAACTTGCAAGAATACATGTAATCATGATTTGTGTGTTGCATCTCTCCAATCAGATCTTCGAAGCTCTAAAGCAGATGTCAAAAGACTTGCCCACATAATGCTTGAGTTGTCTTTGGCTAACGGGAAAGCCATCATTAACAAATGAGAACAATGCTCTATATCAACTATCAGATGTGGCAGGATCCATTGTGTACATACTGTGGATGCTTTCTTTAGATGGTACCATTATTAACTAATGGCGTTTTGGTTGGAATTAGATTCCTGGACTACCTCCAGGATATGATTTCATTATCTCTACATTTTGATTGTTATTTTGATGATTGGGAAAGAATAGAAAGGCAGCAACGGATTTCTTTTTCAACATACTTTTTTCTGACTGTTGTAATTACCAGAATGTCCCCTCTGCATCATCTAGGCACCTCATGTGGTCAAACTCTTTATTAGATAATTTTAATTAGAGAGAATTGTATTTTACACTCTGAAAGAATTAAGAATTTTTATTTTATACTTTCAAAGATTAATTTTTTTACATTATACTCTTAATGTATCAAAAGTTTTACAATGTGGTCCTTCTTTTAGATTCCGTTATTTTTTCTACCTGTGTCAATGGGGAGGTTTTTGATGGAAAAAATAACAAAATGACCACTTTACAACATTTTTACTACATTAAAGGTGCAATATAGAAAATTTTAAATTTGAATGTACAAAGTGGGAATCCTTAAATTTTTCAGTGTGCAAAATGAAATTCGCCCTTGAATTTAATTAGATAGACCCTAGTGAAGATATGTAATGGTTAGTTAGATGTGAACAAATGCTCTAGGCTGGCTGTGTTTTCGGTATTTGCTCTTAGAAGATATTTTCCAAATGAGTAAGTTCCTTTACACAGAATTCATTGGTTATCTACTTCATAAACGTTCACTTCGGACTCCTATATGATACACATGAAAAAGAACAAATCATAATGTCACTATCTAATCTCGCATTAACCAAATGAAATAAGACAATACATTGCAATCTGCTGCTGACACAGATGACATTCAAGTTTTTGTGAAAGTTTCATCTATGGCTTCTTAATTTATGCATTATAGATAGCAAGCAACGGGCACTTTCTCGTCGCCTTCCCCATTTCAATCTCTTCTGTGCCATTAAACCAGATGAAACAAGACAATACCCCAGCTCATGCATGGCATTTTGCATTTGTATTGATAGCAACATAAAAGCCACGTGATGTGAGGTGAAATGACTCATTCATATCTATAGGAGGAGATAGTCTGTTTTAGTGTTACGTGGTCAGTAAGTCTCCGAAAATCCATTCTTGAGTTATATAAAAAGGTCAAAGAATATAGTGGGTTTTGCTTGCAGTCATGGTAGGTAAGCTAATATTAAGGTAATCTAATATTGGAATAGGTCTAGATCTACCCTAAACAGAACATTTGGTTGCAGTAATATGAACATACTACTTATTCTCCGTGCCTGAAGGCACAGAGTAATTAAAAAAAATGGTCAACATATTTGTATTTACACTCAAAATCAAATAACAAGCATAAAGGAGAGATAAAAAAATTTAAGCACTGATTGTAGTGGAGGTGAGCGATGATAGTGGTGGTAGCAGCAGCTGTTGGTGACAATGGTAATGGTGATGGTGGGTTTTAAGTGACGATGATGATAATGACAGCCGTGGGTGGCAATGGTGGTGGTAGTGAGTATGGGTGGTGGTGGACGACGGTGATGGTGATTGACAGTGGTTATGGTGGAATGATGGTGATGGTAGTTAGCAGTGGTGATGGTAGAATGACGACAGTGGTGGGGGGTAGTGATGATGATGGTGGTGGACGACGATAGATGCTTCTAGGTGACAGTGTGATGAATGTTGGTGAATGGCGACGGTGGTAAGCATGATGGGGATAGGTGACAGTGAGTGACTACAGTAATGGGCGATAACCGGTGGTGGTGGTCGGTGTGTTAGGGTAGGTGACAGTGGCCGATGGTAATGAGTGATGGCGGGTGTTGACGGTGGTAATGATAATAAATATAAAAATAAGATGACGGTGGTAGTGGGTGGTAGCCATGGACGATAATGATAGCAATCGGTGATGGATGGCCATGGTGGTAGTGGTAATGGTAGCGGTGGGGTGGGGATGGAGGGCAGTGGCGATGATGATAGTAGTTGTGATGGTCATGGGGGTGATGGTAGGATAGTGGGGGTAGTAGGGGTGATGGTGGAACAATAACGATGCTGGTAAAGTGCGACAGCAGTGGTGATGATGATAGGGTGCGGCAATGGTGGTGGTGGGGTGATGGAAGTGATAGTGGTAGCGGGACAGTGGTGGTAGTGGTAATAATTATGGTAGGGGTAGTGATGGGCAGTGGTTGTAGTGGTGGGCGGTGGTGGTGAGAGTAGCAGTGGTGGAGAGGTTCTAAACACTATTTTTTTAAAAAAAAGTACTTATGAAAAATAATTTTTAGAAAGACTTTTAAAAAGTCACTCCAAACACATTCTTAGGAACCTATTTTTCATATTAAATTTGGAATGTTAATATTAGCCGTTAGATTAACTTTAAAGTATCAACCGCGAATAGCAAAAATTATTTTGTTTATCTTTTAAAATTTAAATTATATTGTGTTTTATTATATAGATTCTCTAAAGCACTTGTGATGTTGGTCATTGGACTAAAATATGGTTTGCAAATATCAGTAACTTCATTCATACTTTTGGGTAGATCTATGCTAAGCCGGTTGTTTATAGGATGGTGAATGGTGAATGGTGATTCAGTGCAACCTTGTCATGACCATAGCTTAAACAAGATATATAATACATACATACAAGCATTGAGTTCTTTTGTGACTTAGGCACATACTTACATTGAATTGTCTACACCACTTTCTTGATTTTGCACAATGGTAACAATCGTCTTCCTTATTAAAGGACTTTTTCAATACACTTGACAAATTCCTTAATGAATCATGAAGAACAGACTGACTAATTCTTTAGCAAGAAGTAAATATCATGCTGAACAATAAGCAATTCTTGGTAACTTCGGTTAAGTTAGTTTTCACTTTTTCTAAGGAAAAAAGTAAAATAAAGCGTAAAATAATGTTTCTTTTTTGACAAAAATAATTTATTATAGCCATCAAATTTAGATAAGATCCAATTTCTATCCAAAAAATTATAATATAATAGGCCCCAAATTACATTTGTAAATTAGGTAGTGATTTTCACAAAATATCTTTGAAAATGAAAAAAAAATGCATTTTTTTCTCTAAAAACAAGATAGTTTTTTTTTTTGTCAAAAAATTAAAAAAAAAAAAANGGTGACAGTGGCCGATGGTAATGAGTGATGGCGGGTGTTGACGGTGGTAATGATAATAAATATAAAAATAAGATGACGGTGGTAGTGGGTGGTAGCCATGGACGATAATGATAGCAATCGGTGATGGATGGCCATGGTGGTAGTGGTAATGGTAGCGGTGGGGTGGGGATGGAGGGCAGTGGCGATGATGATAGTAGTTGTGATGGTCATGGGGGTGATGGTAGGATAGTGGGGGTAGTAGGGGTGATGGTGGAACAATAACGATGCTGGTAAAGTGCGACAGCAGTGGTGATGATGATAGGGTGCGGCAATGGTGGTGGTGGGGTGATGGAAGTGATAGTGGTAGCGGGACAGTGGTGGTAGTGGTAATAATTATGGTAGGGGTAGTGATGGGCAGTGGTTGTAGTGGTGGGCGGTGGTGGTGAGAGTAGCAGTGGTGGAGAGGTTCTAAACACTATTTTTTTAAAAAAAAGTACTTATGAAAAATAATTTTTAGAAAGACTTTTAAAAAGTCACTCCAAACACATTCTTAGGAACCTATTTTTCATATTAAATTTGGAATGTTAATATTAGCCGTTAGATTAACTTTAAAGTATCAACCGCGAATAGCAAAAATTATTTTGTTTATCTTTTAAAATTTAAATTATATTGTGTTTTATTATATAGATTCTCTAAAGCACTTGTGATGTTGGTCATTGGACTAAAATATGGTTTGCAAATATCAGTAACTTCATTCATACTTTTGGGTAGATCTATGCTAAGCCGGTTGTTTATAGGATGGTGAATGGTGAATGGTGATTCAGTGCAACCTTGTCATGACCATAGCTTAAACAAGATATATAATACATACATACAAGCATTGAGTTCTTTTGTGACTTAGGCACATACTTACATTGAATTGTCTACACCACTTTCTTGATTTTGCACAATGGTAACAATCGTCTTCCTTATTAAAGGACTTTTTCAATACACTTGACAAATTCCTTAATGAATCATGAAGAACAGACTGACTAATTCTTTAGCAAGAAGTAAATATCATGCTGAACAATAAGCAATTCTTGGTAACTTCGGTTAAGTTAGTTTTCACTTTTTCTAAGGAAAAAAGTAAAATAAAGCGTAAAATAATGTTTCTTTTTTGACAAAAATAATTTATTATAGCCATCAAATTTAGATAAGATCCAATTTCTATCCAAAAAATTATAATATAATAGGCCCCAAATTACATTTGTAAATTAGGTAGTGATTTTCACAAAATATCTTTGAAAATGAAAAAAAAATGCATTTTTTTCTCTAAAAACAAGATAGTTTTTTTTTTTGTCAAAAAATTAAAAAAAAAAAAATAGTGCTACATAATTATTCAGATATATATAATACTTGTAATTAATATGAACAAAGATGAACTGATGCAGGAAACACACGTATATCACTACAATTGGTCAAGAAAGATGGTGCGAAAAAGACAAGCATAAACAAGCAAA
The DNA here is from genome assembly GCA_963454935.2 of Ilex paraguariensis. Taxonomy (NCBI): domain Eukaryota; kingdom Viridiplantae; phylum Streptophyta; class Magnoliopsida; order Aquifoliales; family Aquifoliaceae; genus Ilex; species Ilex paraguariensis. Next base: position 1,705,939 of record CAUOFW020001502.1, on the reverse strand, counting down.
TCCCTTTGTCAGAATTTATTATTGCTGTGATATGATTTGTGGACAGAGCATTGTTTATTTCTACAGAAGTTTGTTTACTACTAGCCGTTGCTGTCCAGTCCTGCTCTGTGGTCAACCAAAACAAAAGCTACCATTACGATATTGTTGGAAAACACGTCAATTATTCGCCTTATTTTGTTTTACTTCACTTCATTGAACTCGACTCCTTCATCAACCTAATCACACTGATAAATAAAATTTATTTGAAACAAAAACTCAACATACAATTCATTATTATTATTGGATAAGTTAGGGGTAAAAATCGCGTGTTCACATCTCATCCCTGAATACCAAGGATTCTGACTGACCTGCACCCTTTTCTAAGGTAATACAGTAGTTTTTACCTCTCAGTGCCCGTGTGGAGTTTCGTCCCATATCGACTTAGAGTGGTCTTCCCCACCCCCTTATAAGCCTGAGCCCCTTAGGGATGGGTACCCATTAGCGACCTGATCAGGTGTTCCAAGCAGCAAGGTTGATCATTCGACTCGAGTTCACCACGAAAGAGATTTGTTCTTGTGTTTACATTGTGTAAGATCCTGCACGCCCAGGATACAATAAGAATTACATTATGAAGGGTTATTTTTTATTATTTTATCAGAGATTATAATTTAATAATATAATATTATATATAGCAATTAGATGATAACTACTCGATAAAATGCCAGACCATAATCGTCGTTTATTTATTGTGTAACAATTACTCTATTTACTAACAGGACCACTTCGTTTTCCTTGTTTGTAGCCAGTGGAGAGGTGAATGTGCGTGGACTGGTTATGAGAGTCAGTTCTATCTTCTAGTAGTCCTACTTATCTTTCTCTCTCTTAAATTCCAAGAAGAATAAATGCAGAAATGAGCGATAAATGAATTCATGGCATCTTCAGGTCCAACTACTGATAAAAATTCCTTCTTTCTTTTATGTCTCTATGTCTTCCTTGGCTTGTTTATTACATGCATTAAAGCATCAGAGAGATATTCTAAGTCGTCCCAGGAATCAGATAGAGTAATAAATCTACCAGGACAACCCTCAAGTCCTTCAGTCTCACACTTCTCTGGCTACATCACAGTCAATCAGAACCATGGCAGGGCCCTTTTTTACTGGTTCTTTGAGGCTCAATCTCAACCTTCCAACAAGCCCCTGCTTCTTTGGCTTAATGGAGGTACCTACCTATATAAACATGATGTCTTTCAAGTGGTTAAGTTGTCTGATTTTCTCTCTCTTCTTTTGTGGGTTTGCTTTTCTTGAAGGGCCTGGTTGTTCATCAATTGGGTATGGTGCAGCAGTAGAGTTGGGTCCTCTCAGAGTCACTCAAAATAGAGTTGGCCTTGATTTCAATATCCATGCTTGGAATAAAGGTTTATTTCCCATTTTGTATTGTTCTCTCTCTGTTGTATCTATCTCTTATATATAACAAGTTGGAGGGGGAGTAATAGACAAAGTTATTACTTAGTGGATACTAAAAATTGCAACCATTTTTATTCTCTGTGCAGAAGCTAATTTGCTATTTCTGGAGTCCCCAATTGGAGTGGGGTTCTCTTACACTAACACATCCTCTGATCTCACCAAATTGGATGACAGATTTGTGGGTAATTAAAACTATCTATGAAGTGGGCTTTGTCAAATTAATCCCAAAATTTCTATAATCATTGACTTATGTTATATGTATTTTTGCTTAGCTGAAGATGCCTATAATTTCTTAGTGAATTGGCTGCAAAAATTCCCACAATTCAAATCTCATGATTTCTACATATCAGGAGAGAGTTATGCAGGTAATATAATAGCTAGCCCAAACTGGCATTTTTTTTTTCCCATCACCAAGCTTACTATCTGTTTACTCGTGAACAATGGTCCTTCCTTTCTGATTTGTAGGCCATTATGTGCCTCAGTTGGCAGAGCTCGTGTATGACCGGAACAAGGAGAGAGCAAAATACCCCTATATCAATCTCAAAGGTTTCATAGTACGTAGACCTGTGCTGCATTTTTTTTCCATAGACAAATTGCTAATAAACTCCATTGACACTGTTTCTAGCTGGTACTTCACACCATAACTGCATGGAATGAAGGAAATCCAAAAGTGGAACGCGAGAAATTAAGAGAGTGAACTAGAAATGGAGCATTTGTACAGAGTTTAAAAAAAACACTTGTACAGATTTTATTTTAATTGCATGTGAAATAGCATGAAATTCTTGTACATAAATTGGAAAACCATTAGCTGCTAGTGAATTGTCTGATATATTGCAGGTAGGTAATCCTGAAACCAATGATTACTATGATTATAAAGGAATACTAGAGTATGCATGGAGCCACTCGGTAATATCAGATCAGGAATATGATAAAGCCAAAGAAGTATGTGATTTCAAGCTCTCCGACTGGTCTAACGAATGTAACAATGCCATGAACGTAGTCTTTGATAAATATGAGGAGATTGACATCTACAATATATATGCCTCGAAGTGTCTTCTGAAAGACTCGTCTTCATTAGCTGATGGTACAGACGGTGGCAGCCATATCTCTTCCACAAAGGCAAGTCGGACAAGGAGGCCACTGCCTATTCATTACTTTTTATAATCATACAAAAATTTTGAAAGTGTGGTTAGTTTCTAAGTTGGTGGAAGATTTTGCAGGCCCAGAATTATGGGATCCGGAGGATGAAAATAATCCCCGGAGGTTATGATCCATGTTACTCACCACACACAGAGGAGTACTTCAATAGGATGGATGTTCAAACAGCTCTCCATGCAAACATTAGAGGTGTCGATGCATATGTCAAGTGGAACGTCTGCAAGTAAGTTAGCTGGCTTATCCATGTATAGTGTCGTATTGATGTGTTATTTGTGTTATCTCTTTCATGCGTTCTGTTGAAAGGCTCCATTGTGTTTTGTTAAATGAGTAGTTCTTTCTAATAACTTCTTCATTTTCCTCCCCTGCCCCCCAACAAAAAAAATTAGTGATTCTGTCTTCAGGACATATAACTATACTGTCTTCTCTATCCTACCCATCTACAAAAAACTCATCAAAGGGGGCCTCAAAATTTGGATGTACAGGTACTACTCAATTACGTTAATCTTATTTTGTATTTTACTATTATGTGTGATCTACTACTACTTGCATGGCTAATACCTTTCCCATCTATAAAAGTTAATAATCCTGTATCGTGTAGTTTTAAGATGACCAGAAATAGTTACGAGCCATGACCAACATGGCATTGGGACCATGTCTTGTATACATTACATGAGTTCAGAACATTTTTCTCTCCTAAAAAAGAATGTGTCCAAAGGAAGCACCAATAGTCTTGTTCTAACTATGTGAGATGGGCTTGTAGCTTACTATGGGAATAAAAAAATTTCAATTTGATACAAATCCTAAACAGGAATTATATTCAACTTGGGGCGTGTGAAGCTTTGAGTGTCTCTGCTATTGTGCCCTTGCGGTATGAAAAACTACACTATTTGTCATGACATACCATAGGAAAAGATATAAGGAAAAATTAACTTCTGACAGAATACTTCTCATGTCTACCATATTTCAGCTTTAACTTTACACCCCAAAATGCTTGTGGTGGTCTGCCTTCGTTGTTTAATTCAAAATAAGCAATGATCTCATATTTGCTTTCGGGTGTTTGTAACAGTGGGGATGCCGATGGCAGAGTTCCAGTAATAGGATCAAGATATTGCATTGAAGCTCTTAAACTGCCTCTCAAATCCCCATGGCATTCATGGTACCACAATCATCAGGTTTGTGCTGCTGTCCCTAGATGAAATGGAAGTTCTTAAACTATCTAGCATTCTGATTTGAAGTAATAGAGGAGCACTCTTACTAAGTCAAATGATTCAAAGGACTCTTATCACCACCTTCAGGGGGAATTTACCAGTCATGTTAGAAAATCTTCTAAACAACCCAAATGTTCCAAGAAAGCAAGATACCTCTAGGCTCTAGCAATACTAATGCCTTTGACTACTGAGCCACACTTAAATACTTCGGTGATATTTGAACAGTATGGTCAAATTTGTAGCCTCTAGTACATGGGAATTAGTGAAGTGGTTGCCTTTGCAAAATGTCAGCCAATATTTGCAAAATGCTTTGTCCTGTACCTGGTTCAGTTTCAAGTTCATGGTGCAAAGCTTGTGTTGTTTGAGCCAGGCCCTGTTTGTGTCGAGGATGTTCTCAGTCTGTAATGAGCAGACAGTGGAACTGTTTGATCAATGACAGGTTTATAACTACTTGGTGCTTCAGGTTATGATATAGTGTTGATTGAAAGTGCAGGTGGGAGGGAGAATGGTAGAGTATGAAGGGTTAACGTTTGTGACGGTGAGAGGTGCAGGTCATTTGGTACCTCTCAACAAGCCCAGTGAGGCCCTCTCCCTCATCCACTCTTTCTTGTCTGGCGAACATCTTCCAATACACAGATAAAAGTGCTTCCTCTTTATATTTCCACTGAATTGCATAGTGACAATGTAGTGACCAAATTGGATGAGTTTATTCCAAGAATCTTCTCAATTGTATTATTTTGTTCAACTCAAATAGTCAAGAACAAGTTGGGGCAACAAATTCTGGTACCATTGTTTGTTTTTTCTTCTTCCATTGCTCCTTTTGGTTTGTTAGCAAGCAACCTTGGCCTCTTATGGAAGTTTCATTTCCTTTCTTCATCCCAAATTGTGATTGTTGTTGTTTTTATCAATGTTGTCACTCCCTCTCTCTCTCTCTCTCTGTGTCGTGCTGCCAGGGTGAATCCACACAAGCATATTTGTTGATGGCAAACCAAGACAGTAATAATGGATACAACAAGATGAGTCTAATGTAGCTGATTATCTTAACCGTTTGAGTTTTTCTTCGGTCCCGTTCTCGGCGCACTCCTATTCTCACAACAAAGCTTCGTTAAAAGGAAGTCCTATTCCAAGGAGGAAGAAAGCTGTGGAGGAAAGGGGACTGGATGAGCAGACTTATTCTATTTATCAAATCAAAAATTAGCTTAAATAAATCACTTATCATTAATATCAACCCAAATCTTTGATCAAAAAAAAAAAAAGCCCAAATCATCTCTCTCAATATAAATTGATTGACTTTGATTATCTACTTATTGACAGTTCAAAAAACATAAAATTGGAAAATTTTCATCTACTTGATGAGGGTCAATCTCCTTTGCACCCAAAAAAAAAAATTTTGAATTTATTTGTCCCTAGTCTCGGTGTAAACGATTTTTTATTATCGGATCGGAGAGGAGATTAGTTAAGGTGCACGTAAGTTGACTCGGGTATTTATCACCGTTGAAACAAAAAAATAAAAATTGAATGCAGAGGCATGTATAATTTCCGTTGTTAACAGCACCAAAATGGGTAAAGTAATTTTCTCAGTCCGTCGTACTAAAACACACGAACGCCATGCCATTAGCCCCGGTCCCAAGTAATTCTGAATTCTAGAGTCAATTTTTCTCTCTACGAAATTATCATAATTAAATATTTAGAGAAATTTACAGATAAAAAAACAGTATTTTTCTGTTAAAATAGAAAGTTAATCAGAGTTGTCTACAATATTTTAACCTCCATTTCAAAATTTTGTCAAAAATATTTTTTATTTAAAAAATTAGTCTTTAAAATAGAGAATATTATATTCTAATGTATCTTAATTATTAGGGTTAATTATATTAGTGATTCTCAAAGTATTGAGTTTGTTTCATTTAGTTTCCTAACATTTTAATTGCATCATTTTAGTCTTTAAAGAATTGAATATGTTTCTATGTGATCCTTCAAGCAAATAACGTGTAAATTGTTAACAATTTTTTATTATAAATTTGTTACGTAATACCTAAATATTGACAAAAAAAAAAAAAATTTNGCTCCTTTTGGTTTGTTAGCAAGCAACCTTGGCCTCTTATGGAAGTTTCATTTCCTTTCTTCATCCCAAATTGTGATTGTTGTTGTTTTTATCAATGTTGTCACTCCCTCTCTCTCTCTCTCTCTGTGTCGTGCTGCCAGGGTGAATCCACACAAGCATATTTGTTGATGGCAAACCAAGACAGTAATAATGGATACAACAAGATGAGTCTAATGTAGCTGATTATCTTAACCGTTTGAGTTTTTCTTCGGTCCCGTTCTCGGCGCACTCCTATTCTCACAACAAAGCTTCGTTAAAAGGAAGTCCTATTCCAAGGAGGAAGAAAGCTGTGGAGGAAAGGGGACTGGATGAGCAGACTTATTCTATTTATCAAATCAAAAATTAGCTTAAATAAATCACTTATCATTAATATCAACCCAAATCTTTGATCAAAAAAAAAAAAAGCCCAAATCATCTCTCTCAATATAAATTGATTGACTTTGATTATCTACTTATTGACAGTTCAAAAAACATAAAATTGGAAAATTTTCATCTACTTGATGAGGGTCAATCTCCTTTGCACCCAAAAAAAAAAATTTTGAATTTATTTGTCCCTAGTCTCGGTGTAAACGATTTTTTATTATCGGATCGGAGAGGAGATTAGTTAAGGTGCACGTAAGTTGACTCGGGTATTTATCACCGTTGAAACAAAAAAATAAAAATTGAATGCAGAGGCATGTATAATTTCCGTTGTTAACAGCACCAAAATGGGTAAAGTAATTTTCTCAGTCCGTCGTACTAAAACACACGAACGCCATGCCATTAGCCCCGGTCCCAAGTAATTCTGAATTCTAGAGTCAATTTTTCTCTCTACGAAATTATCATAATTAAATATTTAGAGAAATTTACAGATAAAAAAACAGTATTTTTCTGTTAAAATAGAAAGTTAATCAGAGTTGTCTACAATATTTTAACCTCCATTTCAAAATTTTGTCAAAAATATTTTTTATTTAAAAAATTAGTCTTTAAAATAGAGAATATTATATTCTAATGTATCTTAATTATTAGGGTTAATTATATTAGTGATTCTCAAAGTATTGAGTTTGTTTCATTTAGTTTCCTAACATTTTAATTGCATCATTTTAGTCTTTAAAGAATTGAATATGTTTCTATGTGATCCTTCAAGCAAATAACGTGTAAATTGTTAACAATTTTTTATTATAAATTTGTTACGTAATACCTAAATATTGACAAAAAAAAAAAAAATTTGATAATTCTTTGACCAAAATTTGGGTAAAGTTTATAATAAAAAATCCTTAATATTCTAGACGCCGACAGCTTAAGTGGTCACATAAAAATATATTTAATATTTCAAAAATTAAAACGATGTAATTAAAATACTATGGATTAAAATGAGATAAATTTTAGGGAATTAAGCCTAATTATTAAATTAGTAGTGAGTATTAATCAGTTGTGGAGTCCACTAATTGTTGAGTAGCATTATAATCTTCCCGAGAGTTACATGTGCCCAGTTGTTGGGTATTAGCGTCCAATTTCGTTCGGCGTCCTTCCCCTCGGCCATAGGATATCTCGGCTACTTCTAAAACCCCAAGTTGCCGACGTTTCCAACACAATGTGGATGACAACTCGCCATTTCAACAAAGGAGACAAGGTCGAGGTCTCAAAAAATGACGCCATTAGCAACTACTTCAACTCCGTATGGTTTCCGGCGATCATTCTCCGATCATCTTCTGCGAACCACAAGGACCAGATTTTCGTTGAGTTTGAAACCCTTATTTTCAATGACAAGTCCTGGAAACCACTGAAAGAGTACGCCAATGTGGCTATTGAATGTTAGAAAAATAAGGTAAATGCTCGGCCAAATGTCGGACATTTATGTCACTCCCCGAGTACCCAAATCTCTCAAATCAACATCCGATATCAACTCAGCATTAAATAATCGGAAGAGCCAATCACGTCGTTTTGATAAATCAGCCATTAATGCTCAACCATCATGGCAAGAGGCTTAGACTCTCAAAGAACAAATACTAGCAGACGCGCATTTATTTGTCTTATCACTATCATTCATTCCGTCATTAATGAGTATGATATCAACTGTCGTACTCGATTATTCCATATCATCATACTTTGACTTACTTTTTGGCACCGATCGATTTCATTGTTTCACGTGTCAACCCGCGACCGTAGAACCATCGAGAGTCCCACCAGGTTCTATGAAAATGGGTGGAGAAGGGGGATAGTCAGGAACATACTCGAGAATTCCAAGTATTTGGTGTGCATTGAGGGTGTCAATGATGAAATTGAGGTTGAACAACGGAATTTGAGGATTCATCGTGACGGGGACGATGGAGCTTGGGTTCCTCCCCTCTATAATCAGGTATTGATCAACCTAGAGATATAGGGGTGGGTCGGTACTTGGTAGGGGCTTGGCAATGTGGGATTTGATGCTTGATGCTACTTGGTTGAGTTTTGCATTGCTGTTTGTTTGTGTATTGATTGTTCCACGACCTGTTAAATATTTATTTCTGTTGTAGTTGTTTATTAGTTCTTCTTTTGCTGTTCTAGAACGGATTCTTTAAATCCACTTTATTCTGCACAATACTACTGATTAGGAGATGATAGGTGGCTTAAAGCTTGGGTGTTTTCTAAGTGTCTCATTCAAGATGAATTTTATTAAAATATGGAATGCGTAGAAGAAAAGTTTGGTTCCATGTTGTCAGGTAATTACCTTCATTAGTTTGTGGGAAATTGGATTATCTATCTATTCAACAGAAAGAAGCTGACACAGTTTTCACGTTTCACTTTTCTCCTTAATTTGGCTATATATTACTCAATCTTGGATTCCAGTTTTCTGAAACTTTCCTTCTGAACCTTCAAAAGTTCGTGCACTCAATCATCCAATTTTCAGGATTTTAGTTCATAGATGAAACAGCTGACACAATGTGCTTTGCAAAGAGCTTATTTCGGTTGTTTTTTTTTCCTTCTGAGTTTCTTGCGAATTCGATTTAGTAACTTCCTGGGATATTTTTTGCGCATCTATCTATATGTTAGATGATTGCTTTTTACGAGTAGTCCTATGAAAATCAAGATCAGTAAACTAATTGAAGCTTTGGGAAAAGGTCATTTGTATTAACTCTGTTGACCCCACAGAGAAGTTGTATTGATAAATTTTTAATTATACTTGTGTCAGTCAAAGATAACAGGTGTCTGGGTGTTGTTGGGCACTACGTCTCTTTTATATTATGTGTTTTCCCGCTTTGTTCTGATGTGCCATGTTTTATCTAATATTCTTATATCTCCTGTCAAATAATTTGAGATCCTTGCTTTAAATGTATGAAAAAAAATGTGCATAGTACATAAACGGAGTTCTATGAAATCTGTGTGGTTTTTGAAAGCTTATTAAGGTCTAGATGCATCTACACCAACCAGACATCAAGCAGTCACAACATATACCCGCTCCAATAAGCATGCCCCTTTTTTGGCTTGCATGAGTCTTTGTTCAGTAGTTCTGTTGTTATATAATAACATATGGATCGAGCCAGGTTACCTACAGTGAATGTTTTTTGCATAATCATTGTACTTGTGCTGAATATTTGAAATCGCTTTTTTTTTCCGATAAAGTCAGTATTAGAAAACCAGAAAAAGTCACCTGAGTTGGAGGTGAAGCCCGGATTGGTGAAAGTTAGGATAAAGTATAGTGGAAGAGCATCAGATGCAAAGTTCAGCAAGGGGACTATGGTGGAGGTCAATAGTGATAAGGAAGGATACCGGGGTTCTTGGTATACTGCAGTCATTGTTGGGTTAGTAGGGAATAACAAGCTTTTGGTGGAATATCAGATGCTGAAAAGAAATGACGGAAGTGAACTCCTTACAGAGGAGGTAGATGTTTCATGTGTCAGGCCTTGTCCCCCTGGTATTCAACAGTTAGATCGTTATGAACAGCATGAACAAGTTGATGCTTGGTACAACAGTGGATGGTGGGTGGGTCATATTGCCAAAATTCTTAATGAATTGAAGTACAGAGTCATCTTTGGGACCCTGAAGGAGGAAAGCGTATTTGAACATTGTAGATTGAGGCCTCATCAGGAATGGATAGAGGGTAGATGGGTTGCTGCCTCTAAGGTATCACTTCTATATATTCCTTGCTCCTATTTTTTTCCTTGGGTGATTTATTTTATAATGCATAGATTCTTGTTACCACATTCACATTTATCTCAGTGCACAATTTATAAACCTGTCTTCCACCAAGGACATATCCCTAGTAAATGTTGCTTCAGAGTTATATTATTCTATATCCGAAAGATGAGGCACAATCTTCACAGTTTCCCTTTCTTTAATTTCAAGTGTGCTCCATACCTTGAAGTTTCAAATGCATATTTCACCTGATTTTAAGTTGTAGTCCCAAGAGTTCAAAATCAAGATAAAATGCTGTGGAAGAAAGTCAGAGCCAAATTTCAACAAGGGGATGCCAGTTGAGGTCAAAAGTGATGAAGAAGGATACCAGGGGTCTTGGTATACTGCAGTTACTATGGGCTCAATAGGCATTGACAAGTTCTTGGTGGAGTACCAGACGCTGAAAACAGATGATGAATCTGAACTCCTTAAAGAAAAGGCAGATGCATCATATATGAGGCCGTGTCCCCCTGAAATTGTACGGGTCAACCGTTTCCAAATGCTTGAAAATGTTGACGCATGGTATAATGATGGCTGGTGGATGGGTCTTATCAGTAAAGTTCTTGATGGCTTAAAATATGCAGTCTATTTCTGGACCACGAAAGAGGAGCTGGTATTTGAACATGCAAACCTGAGACCCCATCAAGAATGGATTGATGGGAAATGGGTTCTTGCAGTCAGGGTATGACTTGTACTCTTGCAACTTTTCCAGTGGATTTTGATATTACATCTGTTTGAATGCTATGCTTCCATAATCACAGAGCAATAATTATTTTTCATTCACTGATTAGATTTCCCAAATGTGTGCAGTCATCAAACTGAGCTATTTCAAGTTTAAACGGATATGTACAACTTTCATCTTTTCCTTTTTTTCCTTGTGGTTTTGCTTGTAATCAATGAGTTGCAATGCAGAAAAGCTCCAAGTTGCCGGTGAAATGGAGACATGGAAAATGGAAGAGACAACATAATGTAGAAACATTGGAAACACATTTTAGCATAGGAACAAAAGTAGAAGTAAGAAGTGATGAAGTAGGTTACCAGGATTCTTGGTACCCTGCAGTCATTGTTGCCGCGGTAGGAAGTGGGAAATATCTGGTAGAATACCAGACACTGAAAGCAGATGATGAAATTGAACTCCTTAAAGAAGAGGCAGATGCTCTGTGCATAAGGCCTTGTCCCCCTGTAATTCACCGGGTTGACCGATTTAAATTACTTGAAGAAGTTGATGCTTGGTATAATGATGGGGGGTGGACTGGTCGGGTCTTCAAAGTTTTTGAGGGCTCAAAGTACACAATCTATTTTCCAACCACAGATGAGGTATTGGAATTTCAGCATTGTGATTTGAGGCCTCATCAAGATTGGACCGAGGGATAATGGATATGTGCTAATAGGGTATGACTCTGTACAATCTTGAATCCAAAATTTATTGAGGTATATCTAATGTGATTTATGAAAGAAATTTTTGCATCTATTAACACAGCGGTCAGTGCAGTACAAAAACTGCAACTTATTGCCTACACTATCATCCCTGCTTAAGCAATATCTTCCAACTTCCGATGATCATAGCAATCTACTGTTTCTGATTTTCCGATTAGGTTCCCATCGTGCAACCAATCCAAGATGATCTCAGGGTGTTGTGAAAATGATGCATACATGTGCTCTAGATGAGTAGGAGGGTTGTACTTTGGCAAGCAAAATGCACTTGTTCCAGCATGATTATGCATTGACTTGACATGCCTATGCATTAATAAATATTATTCCATTATGTTTTGTTGTCTACATTTCCATAGCAATTTACTTTGCGAAGTCACTACAAAGTCGCTTAAGGTTATGTTCTCTTTTTCAGGAACATAATGTTGTTTGGGTTTCTCTTTTCGGGGTCGGAAGAGATGATCACTCGATGAAGCAGAAATGAGTAATGCAAGTCTTCAATGTTACTGTGCCAACTGTGTTCCTTCAACACTGATCAAACTGTACAAATTGTGCACCTTCTGTTCCAAAAAGCATCGATCAATCACTCGCCAATGATTATTGTACAACCTGAACACATGATAGAATGCCGCAAATTTTGTCAAATCTAATGTTATTCTGGGGACTTCCCAGCTGCTCGGTGTTCAATACTGTCTTTGAAATCATACAAAAGCCATTTTCAGGAAGCAAAAAAATGTGAAGCAAACAAATGTGTAAATGCTATCATTATCTTCTCACCAGATTATGACTTCACTTTGACCACATTGTTATGAAGCATAGAAAAGTTGATTCCTGAGTCCCCATTGGGATCAAATATGAAGTTTTTGAATCACGCTTTGAATTACTATCGATGTTTAGCCACACATACTCCATCTCCTGGCAAGCATATTCTCTGTCGTACTTACACACATACACATTTTTGAACTCGTCATTGCATTATGATATGATGTTACAATTATCTAAGGATTCTAATAATAAGCTTACAGTTGGTTCCATAATGCAATTATTTTACCTCATTGAAAGCTGGATGTCACAGTTGGAACCTTGATTGTTTTGCCTGCTAAGCAAGTTGCTTCGAAGGTATTGCTATCCAAAGCCTACAGAGAGTTGGTAAGCTTTCTACCTTTACCTTTTATTCTCTCTTTCCTCTCCCCTCACCATTGTTATCGAGCCTGCCATAACTTACGCTGTAAAGCTCTTAGTTATGCCGCTTCGAGTCTTGAGGGTGATTGTACCAGTTGAAGGGGTGTCAATATGAATATCATCCAAGGTGATCCAAAAGATGAACTCCTTCGCCTTAACGCCTGTAAGCTTCCTGATCTTCTTGGGTTCAATATAGGCAGTGATGACAGTGTCATAAGAGATGAGCCTACCGCCTATTTCTTCAATTTTGTGTACTTTCTTCTTCCTCTGTTTAAGCCACACATAGCCAGTTTCTTTCTCGTACCTAAATTCTTGTACATCTTGGAGGGGCATCAGCCAATCAGGCAAACCCATTTCTGTCATCAACGAAGTCATCTTCTCTCTGCATATTGCATCTCCATAATAAACCGTAGACATCTCTCTCTCTGTCACACACACACCCCTAGAAAAATGTGTTGGTGTAATTGCAATAAATTGAGAAGTAAAGTACAAAATAATAAAACATCGCACGAAACAATTCAGGCCGCGTCAAGGGTTTCTTGCTCTCTTTAAGGAGATTCAAACATTTTGTGGATGGCAAAGTCCAAAGGAAAACCGGTGTAGCAGATCTTCTCTTTTGATTTGTCTTCTCTGTGATACAATAGTCCAACTTTGTCAAATGATTTTAACCAATTCTGCACAAGTAGTTAAGTCCAAAACTCTTAAAAAAAGAACACTTTTCTTCGATTTGGACTCTCAAGTGTGTATAATATATTATTTAAGTGTTGGATAATTGTTTAAAGGAATAAAATGAACATTTTAGATATCTTATTTATAAACTATTAGAAATTTCTAGAATTCATATATCTAATTTATTCACGTACACATAATATACATGTATTATATTAATAATGATGAATATATGTATTTAATAAAAAGTATGCATGTACGTATACATAATAATATGACACACACACACATATATATACATATATATATATAAAGATTGGTGTATGATATATATATATCATACATTGGTAAAACGAATAATATTAAAATATACCAACATGTTGTAAAGCTGTAGAGAGGCAGGAAATTCAAAAACATGCCAGAATATATTCAGATTTTGTTATTGGTAAAAGAATATATTCGGATTGATTGCTCATGTTACACGTACCTTAAAATGCTTTGGCAACCGAAATAAATATTCCAGGGCATTTGGTATATAAATAACGTCAAGGCAGAGGATAATCGATTAGAATAGGGTGGATACCTTATCAACAAGCAACTACTTGGGGAATGGCTTAGATGGTTGAAATTGCCGACTTCTCTTGATTTGTAAACCATTAAGCCAATCCAATTCATACAGCTAGTCGTCTGTGAAGAATTCCAAAAATAATCAGTTAATTACATAATCTTCAAGGTTCTTCATGGTGCGAAAAATAAGGGATGAAAGGATAAAACGGTATGAATGATTTACCAAGTTGAATAAAAAGGTTAGTCTATTGTCAATTGAGTCTCTAATAAAGAAAAGAAAGTGTTTACAAATGATTCAATCCCTTTCTTGGAGAGCATTTTCTCTTCTATTTTATATAAAGGTGAGTTTTTTGTCCTTATTCCGTTGGTATCATTCGGGAATATTTGACCGTTTGAGGTAATCATATTTATAGGACACGTGATTTTCTAAAAATGGTGAGGTGATATTCTTGAGACGGTAACTTGTTGCCTAAGATAACACGGGCTGACTAACGTTCTCCCCTTGTTATAGTTATGGAATTCGAGCTGACTTGACTGTAACAGAGTTGCTTGGATGTTGCCTGCTGACTTATTTATGATAGACAGCCTCGATTAGAGCTCAACAACTCTGAAGTATAATGAATTTTGCTAAATTATAATTTATGGAGTCAACAGTTCTAATACCACCATCATCAATCAATCATCAAAAAAATATATTTGATTATGAGTCAAGAAAAAATTAAAATTATTTTCTTTCCCAAAAAAAATTTGAGATTTTTTTGGATGTGGGTATATTTTTTTAGACTTATTTGAGAGGAAGTATATGGTTAAGTATTTTATTCTATTAAGTTCAATTTTAATAAAACTTCTTGTAATTAAGTACAAAATTCAAGTGACATTTGAATTTTTTTACTCACATTTCTTTAAATTATTCATAATTCTTATTCTTTTACTCTCACTCGCTCTCCTCTTATTTCTCACATTGTTACTCTCTCTTCATTACTATCTCTCCTATTTTCTCTCTATCTTTCTCCGTTACTTTCTCTCACTCTTCTATTTTTTCTCCCTCTCTCCCATTGATATTTTATTTTATTTTCAAATATTTAAAAATTTGATTTGAAATTTTTAATCTTTCTCTCTCCGCCTATTTTTTCTCACTGTTACTCTCTCCTTATTCTCTCTCTTTATATCAACGTTACAACAACACAATTACATCAATCAGTTACATCATTCTGTTATAATTACCCTATAATGCACCAAACAGTTATTTATCGTGATACTAAATGGTGTAACTCTTTGATTTATGTAAATAACTAAATGATTAGTTGGTTGATGTTGTAATTTCGTGTAATTGTTTGGTGTAACTGATTGATTTATTAGAACACATGAATAACTGTTTAGTGTACTATATGATAATTGTAACTAATTGATGTAATTGTATTGTTGTAACGTTAATTTAAGGAAAGAAAGATTAACAGTGAGAGAAAATAGGGTGAGAGAGAAATAGAAAATATGAGAGATAGATGAAAAAATCAAATTAAATCTTTACATGTTTGAAAAGAAAATAAATTATTAATGAGGGAAAGAGAAAGAGAACGAGAAAGAGAGAGAATAAGGGATAGATTGAGAGAGTAACAAAGAGAGATGGAGAGAAAATAAGGAAAATAGAGTGAGGAGTAACGGGGAAAGAGATATGGAAAGAAAATAAGGAAAATAGAGTGAGAGTAATTTAGACAAAGGGAGGGAGGGAGAGAGTAATAGAGTGATGAATGGTCATTTAATCTTGGATTTTTTGATTGTGAGGACAATTTATTAAACTTATTTGAGGAAAAGTGTATGGATAAGTTATTTATTCTATTAAGTTCAATTTTAATAAAACATATTGTGTTTAGGTACAAAATTCAAATGAAATCAAAATTTGTTTACTTAAATACCCTCTCTTAAATTATGTATTCTTGATTGACTGTTATATATTTAATCAAATATGTAAAGATTTCATTAGACTCTTTCATTATCTCTCCCCTATTTTCTCTTCATCTCTCTCCTTCTTTGTTACTTTCCCATCTCTCCCTTATTTTCTCTTTCTATCTATCATTGATAATTTATTTTCTTTTTAAATATGTAAAGATTGGATTTATTTTTTCATTTCTTTCTCCTATTTTTTTCTCTCTCTCCCTATTTTCTCTAACCATTTCTCTTTCTCCGTATTTTTTTCTATCTCTCTATTTATATCAACATTACAACAATACAATTATACCAATCAGTTATAATTGTCATATAATATACCAAACAATTACTCATATTTTCTAATAAACCAATAATTATACCAAATAGTTACAAAAATTATAATATCAACTCAATTGTATCATTTATTATCGCGACATCATTACACTAATTTTATGTACCAAATTTAGTATAATAGTAAAATTTTCGTGTAATGATAAACCCAATTTGGTGTATATAATTGGTGTAACTATGTCGTGATACTAAATGATGTAACTCTTTGATTTATGTAAATAACTAAATGACAAATTGAGTTGAAGTAGTAATTTCGTATAATTGTTTACTGTAACTGTTTGGTTTATTAAAACATATGAGTAACTATTTGGTGTATTACAGGGTAATTGTAATTAATTGGTATAACTGATTAGTGTAATTGTATTGTTGTAATGTTGATATAAGGAGAGAGAGAGAAAGAGAGAGAGAGAGAGTGAAAGAATAAGGAAATAAGGGGAAANACTAATTGATGTAATTGTATTGTTGTAACGTTAATTTAAGGAAAGAAAGATTAACAGTGAGAGAAAATAGGGTGAGAGAGAAATAGAAAATATGAGAGATAGATGAAAAAATCAAATTAAATCTTTACATGTTTGAAAAGAAAATAAATTATTAATGAGGGAAAGAGAAAGAGAACGAGAAAGAGAGAGAATAAGGGATAGATTGAGAGAGTAACAAAGAGAGATGGAGAGAAAATAAGGAAAATAGAGTGAGGAGTAACGGGGAAAGAGATATGGAAAGAAAATAAGGAAAATAGAGTGAGAGTAATTTAGACAAAGGGAGGGAGGGAGAGAGTAATAGAGTGATGAATGGTCATTTAATCTTGGATTTTTTGATTGTGAGGACAATTTATTAAACTTATTTGAGGAAAAGTGTATGGATAAGTTATTTATTCTATTAAGTTCAATTTTAATAAAACATATTGTGTTTAGGTACAAAATTCAAATGAAATCAAAATTTGTTTACTTAAATACCCTCTCTTAAATTATGTATTCTTGATTGACTGTTATATATTTAATCAAATATGTAAAGATTTCATTAGACTCTTTCATTATCTCTCCCCTATTTTCTCTTCATCTCTCTCCTTCTTTGTTACTTTCCCATCTCTCCCTTATTTTCTCTTTCTATCTATCATTGATAATTTATTTTCTTTTTAAATATGTAAAGATTGGATTTATTTTTTCATTTCTTTCTCCTATTTTTTTCTCTCTCTCCCTATTTTCTCTAACCATTTCTCTTTCTCCGTATTTTTTTCTATCTCTCTATTTATATCAACATTACAACAATACAATTATACCAATCAGTTATAATTGTCATATAATATACCAAACAATTACTCATATTTTCTAATAAACCAATAATTATACCAAATAGTTACAAAAATTATAATATCAACTCAATTGTATCATTTATTATCGCGACATCATTACACTAATTTTATGTACCAAATTTAGTATAATAGTAAAATTTTCGTGTAATGATAAACCCAATTTGGTGTATATAATTGGTGTAACTATGTCGTGATACTAAATGATGTAACTCTTTGATTTATGTAAATAACTAAATGACAAATTGAGTTGAAGTAGTAATTTCGTATAATTGTTTACTGTAACTGTTTGGTTTATTAAAACATATGAGTAACTATTTGGTGTATTACAGGGTAATTGTAATTAATTGGTATAACTGATTAGTGTAATTGTATTGTTGTAATGTTGATATAAGGAGAGAGAGAGAAAGAGAGAGAGAGAGAGTGAAAGAATAAGGAAATAAGGGGAAAGGGAATGAGAGAAAGAGAAAAAAATAGGGGAGATATGAAAAAATTAAATCAAATCTTTACATGTTTAAAAAAAATAATTTATCAATGTGAGAGAAATAGATAGAGAGAAAATAGGGAAGAAAGAGTGAGAAAGAAGGAGAGAGAGTAATGGAGCAATAAACGACCTTAGTCTTTTTTCAAAAAAAAAATATTTAGCGCCAAATAAGTTTCTTTAATATAATTTAGCTCAAATAAGTCTAAATTTTTGTACCGACTTTCAATTTACCCCTTAATTTTTTTCAAAAAAATACACTGAGGATCAAATAAGTTTCCTTAATATAATTTAGCTCAATTAAGTCCCAATTTTTATACCGACTTTCAAATTTGTCAAAAAAAATAATGAAAGAAGTGGGTTTGAACCTTTTTTTTGGGGGTGTAGGTACATTTTTGTAGACTTATTTGAAAAAAAAAATGTATGGATAAATATTTTATTCTATTAGGTTCAATTTTAATAAAACTTCTAGTAATTAGGTACAAAATTCAAATGACATTTGAAATTTTTTACTTACTCTTTCTTAAATTGTGCATAATTTTTATTCTCTCTGTCTCTCTTCCCCTATTTTCTCTCAATCTTTCTCTCTCTCCCACTCTCCATTACTCCTTCACTATCTCCGCCCTATTTTCTCTCCACCTCTCTCTCTTTACCCGTTACTTTCCTCATCTCTCTCCTATTTTCTCTCTCTATCTACCATTGATAATTTATTTTCTTTTTAAATATACTAGTTATTGCACACATGAACTATTTTAAATTATAGTTAAGAAATGCAGAAGTACAATCAATATGGTTAGGATATCTTAATCCATTACGGTTAATATCAAAGAACCATTTTCAAGGATTAACTTAAAGATATTACAATGAATAGAGACTTTACGAAAGCTCTTAAGAGGAAATGTAGTGGTATGCATGAATAAAAAAATTAAAAAAATGCACCCAGTTCATTGTTGTACTTCTTCTCTCTCTACCAGCTCTTGAACCCACAACCAAGTGGTTGGAATTTGAGGTCAACAACCACCGAGCTAGAAGGAAGGACGGTCAGTTTTCTGTTGTACAATTTCACTCCACGACACAAAAACTATCAAGCCCTCAAAAAAATCTATGCCTAATTTGTGAGGAAATTTGAATCTTAATAAATTAAACTACAACAGGATGTGAAGTTTTCTAGCGAAAAGGTAGAATGGTTAACAATAAATTTGGGGACCACCACGAATATCAGATAAGCAGGACTGTTCTTGTATCGTCAATTTACACTTGTACAACAACCATAAAACTGAAATGGTCAAGGTAGGACAACAAGATTAATAAATAAAAAACAATGCATGCTTCATGCTTCATTTGGAACACCTTTATAGCATCAAATCCCAAAAATCTCGTTATGTACCTACGAGAGCATAAAAGGCACCAAGAAACTTTTGTTAAGTGGATACATCTTTGCAGCAATTTTGGATGACTAAAATTGAGAGGAATAAATATGACAAATGAATATGTGCAGAACAATGTCTTGGGCTGCTTTGATGTTACTCACATCAAGCAACAATTTAATCATGCTTATAGCAATAAATGGAAGATGAATTTTTACGCAGATGAGTTACCAATCCAAATAAATTAGGACGTGTCATGAAAACCATATTTCACACATCCTAACACAACCAGATTAATCAAATAAAAAGAAGTTTTGTTAAATCCGTACCTATTTAAACGATTCTACCGACTTTGCAATGCACGAACACAAAATTGCCTTGAGAGAGACCCGCTAGAGTTTTTCACCTTGTATGTTCTATGAAGGAAGATACAAGAACAATATGAAAAATGTAGCAAAGACAACACATAAGAACAACGTGTCAATCTTCTTGTGAGGAGCATATCGACAGATCTAGTGAATCACCTCTCCTTATTTTACATCTTAGAAGGCTTATGATTTGCAACTGGGGCTCAACCTAATCTAAATCGACAATACAACATTATAAAAAATTATTGCTATATGAACCCAATGAATCAAATGAACTCAATTTATCAAAGAAATCACCTCAAAATGAATTCAATTCACCTCCAAAATTTAGACCCACTTCACCAAATTAGCCCTTGTGTGGAAAAAAAAAAACCTTTTCACTTTCCCTATATCAACTCAACTTATAAAATATATTCAATTCAGAATTTATTAGCAATATAAGTACACGTATACATACATACATATGTGTGTGAATAGTTAGGTAATAGCAATCCAACCGTTCACATAACAGTCACAATTACAAATTGCATTAATATTGATTTTATAACTCTAAATTGACATTAATTATTTGATTAAGGTTATTATAGTCAATCAAAAAAATTTCACTTTTGTTGACATTTTATAGTAGTATCGATAAAGATTTATTTATTTTTTCATCTCTCTCCCCTATTTTCTCTCTATATCAACATTATAACAACACAATTGCACTAATCAGATTTACCAATCAGTTACAATTATCATATTATACACCAAACTGTTACTCATGCGTTCTAATCAACTTAACAGTTACATCAAACAATTACACAAAATTATGACACCAACTCAATTTGTCATTCATTTGTTTACATAAACTAAATAGTTACACTATTTAGTATCGCGATATCATTACACTAATTATATATACCAAATTTAGTATAATGGTAAAGTCTTTATGTAATGATAAACCCAATTTAGTGTATATAATTGATATAAGTATATTGCGATACTAAATGATGTAACTCTTTGATTTATGTAAATAATTGAATGACAGATTGGATTAATGTTGTAATTTCGTGTAATTATTTAGTGTAACTGTTTAGTTTATTAAACCGTATGAGTAATTGTTTGGTATATTATAGGGTAACTATTTATTACCCGTGTCTGAAGACACTATACAATTAACAAAAAAATCTTAAACAATTGTCCAAATTCAAAAGGAATAATAAAAAAATATTCGTACTATTTTTTTTTTTAAAATGACTCGAAATATATCGTCGATCATATCTCCTATATTAATGGAACTGTCATAAAAATAAAAAAAAAGAGAAATTTGAAGGCCGGTCCCCCTATATGGACTTGTTTGGACTTAAGTCCGTCAAACAAACTTATTTGTTATGAAGTGCTTTTGTTGTTAATTTTACCATACTATCATTTCCCTTTAAAAGTGAAATAAAACTAAAAATTAAAAACTCCTAAATCTTAAGAGTTTGACTAACATTAAAATATTTTTTCTCTCATATCTATCTATATCCATATATAAAGGTTAAATGTTTAATTAACATTAAAATTCTCTCTCTTTCTCTTATCTATCTATATCCACACACACACACACACACAGAGTAACATTCAAAATAATAGTAACATGAACAGTAACATACTCAACTAAAACAGTAACATAAAAAAAAAATAGTAACATGAATTTGAATATATATGTTAGGTATATATATATATATATGACCAATAAAAAATATTAACCATATATATTTTAACCATTAAAATATTTTTTATCTCTTATATATATATATATATATATATATATATATATAAATATAATCACTTTAAATTTTACTTTAAAGTTAATCTAACAACTGATATTAATAATCTAAATTTAATAGAAAAAATAGGCCCTAAGGGTGTGTTTAGAGTAACTTTTTAAAAGTAATTATAGAAATTATTTCTTATAAGTAACTTAAAAAAGATAGTGTTTGAAATCGGCCCACCACTACCTCTACTACCACCACCACCGCCATCCCCACCGTCGCCGCTGTTGCCTCCACCATTGCCACCCGCCACCATCACCACTGCCAGCCCCACCACCACCACCACCGTCGTCGTCGTCANCATATATAAGTTAAGAGTTTGACTAACATTAAAATTTTCTCATGACCAATAAAAAATCTTAACCATTAAAATCTTTCTCTCTCATATCTATCTATATTCATATATAGGTTAGGTGTGTATATATATATATATATATATATAGACAGAGAGAGATAGAGAGAGAGTTAGTTTTGAATTTGAATTTTAAATTTATGATGGAGATTTTATTGGCATATTTTAATTGACATTGAATTAAGGGATAACAATTTTCAAAATAGGAAATTAATTTAACTTCCTTTCAAGAAAAGGTATTTTTGAGATAAAAAAAAAATGGACTTAAGTCATTACATATAATTTTAAACATGGACTTAATCTCTTATAAGTTTCCTTTCAGGACTTATCTCCAAACAAGTACATCTAAGGAGACTCACTTCCAATTTTCACATAAAAAAACTCCCCAAAATGACACCATATATATAAATGCCTCTAAAAAAAATAAATACTAACATAACTCATTGAAATTTATAATTTTTAAGTAACAAATAAATCTTGTTCATTTATAACGCTCATGAATTTATCACCTCTACTATCACTCAATCTACTAACACAACAAAATTATAAACTCAACCACCATATTTTTAATCCACCTTATTCCCATGTAATAAATACCTCAAATTAACAGAATACAATTAAATTCATAATCTTAAAGCGATAAATAAAATTAACTAAATCATACTCAGTTATAAAACTCGTGAATTTATCATCATTATTACCATTTAACCCCAAAATAACATAATATAATTATAAATTTAATCATCAAATTTTTAATCCTCCACAAATAAATATACCCAGAAACACACTCACACACATTTCTTTTTTGGTTACCAACAAATTTTCCTAACCAATAGTTGTTTTTATTAGAAATACAATAATTAAAGTTTGTAAGATAAAATAATAATTAATTAATATTTAATTAAAAAATAGAGTAAAAATTACAGACATAGCCTAAATTTTGGTTATATTATACAAACACCTTATGACATTTTATAAATAGCACGGAGACCCCTGATGTTTAAAATACATTGCACAGAGACTCCCTTTGTCTCCCTTTTGCTAATGTTGCTAACGAAAATTGATAATTTCATCTCAAAAAATTTTATTATTTTTACAATTGTCTTTCTTCAAACTCAATACCAAAAAAAAATTAAAATTTTAATAAAATCAAATAAAATTTGATTTAGTACCCAAAAAATTAATATAATTTAGTATTCTAAAAAATTAATTAAATAAATTTTAATATTAATTTGATATTAATTCGACAAAGTTGAATATAAATTAGACAAAATTAAATATTATTTTTTGATAAAATTATATATAAATTTACAATCGAAGGTTCATTTCGTGTTAAATATTATTTAGTGTTTATAGTCAATGTGCTATTTTTTTATTTACATTAAGTGTTATTTACAAATTAAGAAGCAAGTGGTAAAATACATGTTGTCAGATATATAAAAATTTTGAATTAGTTTCATGGAATAAATAATTGTATAACATATAGTTTCATCTATTTTATAGAGTAAATAATAATAAAAATAACACAGAGGAAACAAAAAAAGAAAAGAAAAGATAACTGTCTAGAGAGAAAGAGAGAGATGAGAGATGAGAGTCTTAGAGTTGTTAAAGAAATGAATGTCCAACTAAGACCATCGGATCAAAACGATCTGAGTCGCAAAAAATTCAAAACAAATAATCTAACTACTACTTATTATATAGACTAGTAATTACTCATGCCCGAACGTATTACGTTACTCGTAAAAAATTGTAAAATATTTTTTCATAAATAAAGACAATGTATAATACAATTTCAACAATATAACGATCAAATTGATATTGTTCAACCTGTATGCAGAATATATATAATCAAATTTTTATATAACGAAAGTCACGTTACAACTACTGTAACATATTAATTAAAAATTTTGAGAAAATATAATTATTATTGGTTAAATATCCACATTTTTAACATTTTTAATAAATTTTATCTCAAATTTCAAAAAAATATAACTATTAATTTATCTACAAGTTTCTACCTAAAGTTTATAACATTATCTCTACACCATTTTTCTAATTTGAGTTTGTGTAATTTTTGTGAGAAAAACATCCAAAAGTTTCATAGGATTTTTCGTAGATGTAAAAAATTTTGTTGAGTAATTAAAATCAATTTTCATTTGAGTTCAACTTAAATATTCATAAAATTTAATCGAACTTAAGTTTGAGTGGCAATATTCCCACCCAATTTAATTTTTTATTATCAAATTATTAAGTTCACTCCTTCTATATCTACCCCATTAGTAACTAAGTTCACCTCGTGCTATATACACTCCGTTTAATAAGTAAACTCACCTTATATTTTGTCTTAATTAGAGTTTCACTCTCTATTTCATCTGATGCACTCATAAAAATGTTTTTTAATATGAATTTTTTCAATGAGATACATGTTAGTATTACGTTTCAATTTAATTATATATTTAATTTTATGTTTGTTTTATAAATTTTTATTATTTTCGATATGTTTTGATATCTCTGTCAAGTTTAATAATTTTTTATTTAGAATATATATGTGTGTATGTATATATATATATATGATTTTTAGATTATTTGTCATTTTTTAAATCTTGTTTAGATTTTGTATCTATACTTTTCTTTTTTTTTCTTGTTCGATTTTGCATTTGTGCTTGATATTTTTTTTTATGTCTAATTTTGAGTCTTGTGATTTCACCTTTTGTACTTTTACTTGTTCCTTTAA
This sequence comes from Ilex paraguariensis, assembly GCA_963454935.2. NCBI lineage: Eukaryota > Viridiplantae > Streptophyta > Magnoliopsida > Aquifoliales > Aquifoliaceae > Ilex > Ilex paraguariensis. The sequence goes on along the minus strand of CAUOFW020001502.1, from coordinate 1,681,363 downwards.
TTTTTGTTTGATTTTTTTTTTCCTTCTTATTTCGGTTTACTTCTTTCTTGCTTTTTTTTTTCTTATTTCGTTCTGTTCTTTTTAAAAAAGATATATGTAGCATGAGGTGGATATAAAAAAAATAAACTTAATAGTTTAATAATGGAAAATTAAATGGAGTGGAAATAACCCCACCCTTTAAGTTTTGGCAAGAATTTATCTTTTATACACGTCAGTCAAATTCAATTCAATTTGAGTCTTAATTATAATTACGTCAAACCGAAAATTGAATTTAAGTTCGACTCAATTAAGACTTCTATCTTAAACCTACAAACTAATTTTTATCTATCATGTTCATTGTGATGTCATAACTTTTTTTTTAATTTAGTTATTTTTTATTATTTTTACAATCAATTTCACTTTGATCGTAAAAATAATTATAATCACTTTGAATACTAATCATAATCAATTCGAATTGATAATCGAGTAAAATGAAATTTGGATGAGGAATTTTGATTATTTGATCAATAATCTTAAAAGAGTCTAAGCCACGAAAAATTCAAGACAAATAATAATAGCCCCTTAATATATAGATATATCACATTACACAATTCGAATATTATAGTATTTTTATTTCAATAAAAAATATGACATATATTATAGTCATTCGACTCGTTTTGAGGCAAAGAATATTTATTTAAGGTCCATTTGTTTATTTAAATTTTTAAAAATAATTTTTAATTAGAATCATAATTAACGACCTAATTAATGTATAGTGTGAGATAGAGAGTTATAAGATAGAAGTCTTAGAATTGTAGAATGAATGAAAATCTTACTCAAAATATTATGGGGGAGAGGACTTTTTATATTAGGACCGTCGGATCAATATTTCTTCAAGTGATCTGAGTCGCGAAAAACTAAAGACAAAAGAATCTAACTACTTTATTATATAGATTGTAACTAATTGGTATAACTGATTAGTGTAATTGTATTGCTGTAACGTTGATATAAGGAGAAAGAAAATAAGGAAATAACAAAAGAGGGAGAGAGAGAGAGAATAGGGGAGAGAAATGAAAAAATTAAATCAATCTTTACATATTTAAAAATAAATAAATTACCAATATGAGAGAAAGAAAGAGATAGAGAAAAAATAGGGAAGAGAGAGTGAGAGAGTAATAGAGTAATAAATAGTCTTTTAGTTTTTTTTCAAAAAAATACACTTAGGATCAAATAAATTTTCTTAATATAATTTAACTCAAATAAGTTTAAAATTACCCATTTTTTTGGATAAATTCTTGAGGTTTGTCATTAATACAGACAGACCCCCTCAGGTATAAAATATAACACCACGACCCACTAAAATTTGATATAGTCTAACATATGGCCCCTTGGTGTTAAAGTCCGTCCAAAACACCATTAAATCTCAATGAAGTCATCATAATCTTGTAACAAAATCCTTAAATTACACCTGAAATATCCACCATTAAATCAGTAAATATCTGCAAAACCCAAAATTTTTGAGTTCGTAGCAAAATCTTACAAAGATTTGCAGTCGGTTTCCTTCATCGTCTTCCCCCTCCCCCCTCTCCTCTCTCTCTCTCTCTCTCTCCACCACCAACACTCTCATCTAGCCCCTTATCTCATCTTTTTGCCGCCTCTACGCTCCTCCACTCCACCTCCACCATCCCTCTGTCGTCGCCGCCACCACCACACCACCCATTACGCACACGCAACTTCACCCCACCACTACCCTCTCTCAGAAACACTCGCCCACAAACAACCACGGGCACAATCTCCACCATGGACGAACCTTGGAAGCACCGCTATGTGGCCCACCCACTACCACCATCACATGACGAGAATCTACCACTCACCACCACTAATCCACCTTTGTCGAAGCCAATTCCTTAATACCACCTCAATCGACCGACTAACCCCTCAACCACATCACTAATTTATCTTCATGAGATTCATCCATAGAAATGCAATTGAAGTTTTCTCTATTCAGTTGGCTTAGCTGCAATTGTGGCCCTTGGGTTTGGGGGCTATAGCGAGGTGGAGGTTTGCTGGGGGATGGTCGTGGTGAAGAGTGTAAGAGAGAAGGGCTTTGCAATGGTGGGTGGGCAAAAAAGGTCAGCAGCAGTTTGAATGATGAGGGGGTAGCGGGGTGGGTTGGCATGGGTGCTTTGCGACTTTTGTTTCTGTGTGTATGGTAGAGAGAGAGAGTGAAAGAGAAAGAAGGCTAACCGGTTTTACAGCGGGTGGGGTGGTGGTTTTGGGTGGTTGATTCGTTGCAATCAGTGGGGACGAATGGTGGTTGTGGGTGTTGATTGGTTGCAATCTGTGGTAGTGATTAGGTTTGAATTAAAGTGTTGAAAAGAAAAAAAGAGAGGAAGAGATTTTATTGGGTTTCGATTGGGTCAGTTAGTTTGGACTTTTTTGGTATGGGTTAGTTTTTTTTTTAATATTTTTTTATCAAATGGTAGAATAGATATTTTGCAACTTTTGTTAGGGTTGTTAATTGGCGGTTACTGACAGGGGCCTCATTGTAATTTTACAAACGTGAGGGGGTCTGTATGTTTAAGTGACAAATATTAGGGGGTTCGAATGTAATTTACCTTTTTTCTGGGGTGACTAGTGGGCTTGAACCTCGAGCCCAGTACAGTAGACAGTGTCACTACAGATGGAAGGATTGTAAGGCAACGAAAACAATAATCTGGCCCATAAGCATCTTGTTCAGAACGCTCAAAACCGAATCTCGAGTGTTCTTCATTTTCCAAATCGTAAATCCCTATTCTTTCTTTAGCTTACTCGCAATCAAACCCCGCCTGAATATCTTTTTCTCTTCCTGGGATCTGAAATGGAGTTTCATGGAATGCCCACTTTCCAGAATTGATTGGGTAAGCAATTTTGGGATTTTTTTCTTATTTTCTTGAACTTTGTTTCTGTTCTTGCAATCATACTATGGAACCACCCAATTCCAAACACGGGTTTTTCCCAGATGAAGTTGTTCTTCAAATTCTTGCTAGATTACCAATCAAATCAATTTTCAGAAACAAGTGTGTATGCAAACTTTGGTACAAATTGGCCTCAGATAAATATTTCATACAACTCTACAATGAATTGTCTGTTAGGAATCCAGTGGTACTGCTAGAGGTTACCGAGTCATCTGAATCAAGATCAAGTTTGATTTGTGTTGATAATTTGAGGGGTGTTTCCGAATTTTCATTGGATTTTATTAAGGATAGAGTGAAGGTTAGGGCGTCTTGTAACGGCTTGTTGTGTTGCTCTAGCATCCCTGATAAGGGTGTTTACTATGTTTGTAATCCCATGACTAGAGAATATAAGTTGCTTCCCAAAAGCAGAGAAAGACCCATTACCCGGTTTTATCCGGATGGTGAAGCTACTCTTGTTGGTTTGGCTTGCAATTTGTTGACGCCAAAATATAATGTTGTGTTAGCGGGATATCACCGGACATTTGGCCATAGGTCCAACGGGACTTTTATATGTTTGGTGTATGATTCCGAGTCAAAAATATGGAGGAAGTTAGTTTCATCGCAAGATGATCATTTTTCTCATATGAATAGGAACCAAGTTGTGTTTATTAATGGCTCGCTGCATTGGTTGACGGAAACTTGCTCTTCTGTACTTGTTGTTGATTTGGATTGTGATATTTTGAGGAAGATTTCATTGCCGGATGAAGTTAGGTGTGGGATTGGTAGCAGAGTTTATTTGTTGGAGTTGGATGGGTGCTTGTCCATAATCCAGATTTCGGAAGCTTGGATGAATATATGGGTACTAAAAGACTATGAGAGGGAAGAATGGTGTATGGTGGATAGTGTGAGTCTCAGATGTATTCGAGGGATGGTGCCAGGCATTTTTCCAATAAGTCAGACCAGTCAGTATGTTTTCCTTGCGACCCATAAGCAGGTATTGGTGTATCAGCGAAACAGCAAAGTCTGGAAGGAGATGTATTCTGTCAAGAACAGCTCTACGTTGCCATTGTGGTTCTCAGCGCATGCCTTCCGGAGCACAATTTTTTCTTGTCACTAAGGTGGGGTTGGTTTTCATATTTGTTTTTGGTGAACTTCTGTACATAGAGGTGTTATTGCAAATGATTGCTACCCTTTGGCCTGAATGTCAGTTATGGTAGTTTTCTTTTATGTATGCTGTATGGAAATTGGCTCCATACTTGTGGATTTCATTTGGATCTTATCACTATAAAATGCTAAATTGGTAGGGCAATTTTTTTGCTTTTATTTGTGTTTGTTAAATCTTTGCCAGGCATGCCGATAGCTATCAGAACTCATAGAGATTATTCATTACTAGTTCCATGGCTCGTACCATTTAAGGCATACACTACTCAATTCTAGCGCTATATCACAGTGTTTTGATCTTTGGCTGTGAATACCTTTCCACCATTCTACCCTATCATCTAGTGCCATAATATTTCTCAAAGTTGTGGATCGATCTCTGTTTGAAGCATGGAGATTTAACTTCTGTTAATTCTAGTGTTCACTTTAAAGCTTGTTGGTTCTGGTTTTCAAACCACCTGCCTCTATTTACTAGGTTGACTTATCAGCACATTATGTCGTGACTGTTTAGCACTATAATTCACTGAACATTATCGGTTTTGTTGTCGTGTAGATTTGTTGTTTAGTTTCTTTGTGATGTGTCTGCTAATACTTTGCAGTGCCTTCTCACTGCGAAGGCACATATGCTATTGATTTGACACTCATGTCCAAAAATTCATTGATAGCTTTTGGCTTTGGCACGGTGGTGATGCACAATGTTTGATTAGCTAGGCTCGTGGTTTGTTGTAAAGCAATGGCTTTTCAGCAGCAAGAGGAGGTATGATAACAAGTCGCTCCAGTCCACGGGGAAGAACAACAAACAACTCTAACAAAAGCAATATCCCCATAGCATCCAAGCCCCCTAAGCCCCTTGGGAGAATACCTTCTACTGCAAATGCTACTCAGTTTCCTTTGCGGGTACTTGGGTGCTATTTTTGTGGTTGAGGACCATAAACATGCACTCCAGCCATTCACACCACACTCCCCCAACAAAAAGAAAAGCAACAAACAATAAAAGGGATTCCTCTTTCTATTCATCTTCCTGAGTACCTCTCACCCGCTGAGTATCGTGAAGATACGAGTGTGATTGCCAAAATATTGTTGTTGCTCCTCTAGCTTATAGGTCTCTTACTGTGTATGCCTCATGGCTTAAGAGGATCAGATTGGAGGCTTCCAACTGTTTGTTCTCATCTGTCAACTCAGAATCTTTTGGTACTTGTAGCCACTTCTAAGTTTTACATCTGATGGTGGAGTCCTTGTTAGTTGTTCCATTAGGTATGCAGGTTGTATGGCTAACACTAGATTAGTCTGGCGAATTGCATGGAAATGTGATTGACTTTCACTGTCAACCATTCTTCCTATTCAGAAACAGGAATGCTATTTAGTGATAATTTTCTTTTTGTGAAGTAAGTTCATATATAATTATTTGCCGTATATTTATATGATCGTTTGAGGAAATGGTCACGTACCCTAAAACATATTGGGAGTAGTAGACCTTAGTATGAAACTGCAATCTGGTTATTGGCTTGGATCTGGTTCATCTTGCTTTTGATAATAGAGAAGGGAATTGTTCCGTAGATTCTTAGTTCAATTGTTCCGTTGCATTTGTGTTGTTCTTGTTCCGTTTCAAATTTATAATGCAATAATAATAGATTCTTAGTTCGCTTATTCACAGAAATAGTCTCTCTGTATGCTAGAATAAGGCGATAGGATTGCATAAACCTGTCCCTCTCTTGCCCTTGCAGTGAGTGGAGCATTGTGCACTGGCTGCCTTAAGTCGCATACTATGTGCTTATCAGTAATTATAGGTTCTTATTGCAAAGTTTGCAAACATATATGATACATGTGAGAGTGATATTGACATACAGGTTATGAATGGAGTTTCTGATTGGTCTGGATTGTGGACACTGCCTCAGTAGTTCAGCCCAATGTTCCCCTTTTAATTTTTGCTTATGCATCTATGTAGATCATGAGCTAAGCCAGGCCTCTTTATGGTCAGCCATTTCATGCAAGAAGGTAGAAACTATTGAGATGAATGACCAAAGAAAGCACCATAATAATCTTTTACTAGGAATTGGTGTTCTACCATTATTCGATACTTAAAAAAAAGATCAAAGTAATTAAGAGAAATTTTTCAATACAAAAATTTGGGTATTTTTTTTTTATTCAACAGTCAAAAGTGTTTAGATCAGTTTATGTGTACCTCAACTATAGTCCCCTCTTCAGAGGCAAGTTATCCACATCAAAATTAGAGTATTTACGAGTTAAATCTCTTCTGGTCTGACCCTAAACCAAGATTTGAATTTAAGACGTCTTAATTTATCGTTCGTCTCTATTATCATTTGAACTAACCCTTAAAGTTAAAAAAAAAATATGGATAATTCACTTTATTTAAGACAGTCACGAAAAAATGTGGTGCCGATGTATTTTAGGGGCAGTAAAAACTTCTCTATTTTTTCTCCTTAGCATAAGATTCTAAAATTCTCAATTTATACCCCCAATGATTAATTTTCTTATATTATACTATCAATGTCCTAAAATGATTATAATGTGACTCTTACATTAACTTTGGTTACTATTTTTGTCATATGTCGTTGTAATTAGTGTACGGTTTGAATAGCAAATTTGACAAAAATTATAACGAAAAGTCATATTACAAGTATTTTATACTATTGAAAGTGCAATGTGGAAAAATTAAGCATCTTTTGTTGATGTGTTAAAAATGATTCTCTCGTTAATGTCGTATAGACCTTAGGCAGATTGGGTTATGAGGGTTGGGTCTGAACCACATTGCTAACTCTAGTGACTGCTGACTGGTCTAGTTCGTGTGGGTCAGTGTCCCCCAGTAGACCCAGAGAGACTGCTATTTATGTAAAGTCACGATCTTACACATTAATAAATTGAACAAAGACTTAAATGGACAACAAGAAAGTTAGTAAAATAATGACAAAAACCAAAGCAAGACAATGTGAGTGGGAGGGAGAGAAAGAGTTGAAGAGAGGCGATGAGAGTGAATGAAAAAATAGTGAAAAAAATCAAAAAGGATCGTAACTTTTAAAACTAGAAGTCATTATTTTTAGATTTTTTTAGAATGATTTGTTATATTTTAAGACTTTTTATAAGGTTTACGTAGCCTTGTGATATTGTTATATTTTAGATATTTTTATACGACTTTAGATAGACTTATGAAATATATTGGGCCTTTTACTTTGTCTATTAAAAAATGCCTCATAACATAAAATTGAACTAAATGCTGAAAATTAAATTGGGGTCATATAATTTTGGGGCTCTAAGTGGCTATTTTAAGGGTCATTTGGAAGTCGGTATACGAAATTAGACTTAACTGCCAAAAAATACATAGAAAAAAATGTTTTGTAAAAAAATCCACTTAAAATATAGAAAGACTTGAATACCTTTTTATTGTAAATAAGTTTCTTAAAAACGATTTTTGAAACTAATCCCACATTTAATTATCTCTACATTATCCGATGTGTTTGTCTCTCACGTCTCTTATATATATATATATATATATATAAAGAGAGATATGAGTTCTAAAAATAAAAACCTAAAATTTAGGAAAATTAAAATTCATAATAAATCTTCTCTATTCTTTTAGGGATATGTTTCAAAATTTTTGAAAACTTTTGAAATATGACAACTAAAATTAAAGAATTTTAATTATCTATCTTAGAAAGTACTAAACTTAAATCACACAGACACACACACACATATATATACATATAATACTACGAAATCACACTATGAAATTTAGTTTCTATTACTCCTACATTGTATTGATACACTGATATAGTTTAAAGGGGGTTTATGAAATTAAAGTATATCAATATAATGTATCAAAATAGTGTACGAGGAATATAAATTAGAGTTTAAGAATTACATAAATTTAAAGTGTATCAAAATAGTGTAGGAGTAATAAAAATTAGGCCTCATAATGTGACTTCGTAATATTATGTGTGTGTGTGTGTATATATATATATATTAATTATAAGAGAGGTATTTTTAATAGCAAGGATAATGACAAAAAAAAAAATTAAAATTCAAAATGACTAAGATATACACAATCAATGTTAGATGTAAATTTTGTGATAATATAATTCTTCCACTATATTAGAAAATCTTTAATACAATAAAACAAAATCAAAAATCAACTTAATAGCCAAAAAAATATGCATGATTTATGGGAGGGCAAATATGTCAAAAGAAAATCATAAAAAATCAAATTATGTACTTAGACACAATTAAGTTCTAAAAATAAGTACTTAATCACCTAATGATGCAAATCCATAAGATGTTCAAGAAAACACAAATTCGAATATGTGAAAGATAATGGAATTGACTTTCTATCAAGACAAAGATTCATATGGAACCTTGTATTATTGTATTTTAAGTCAATTTGCTAGTATTAGTATTTTATATGTCCTTTTAATATTTTTAGAGTCAGAGATATTTTTTATAATTTCTAAAATTTCTAGAATAGGTCATATTTTTGGGTCAATCTAATCTTATACCAAATTAATGTAAGACAACTTTGTAAAATAAAAATAGGAGTTGTTCAGGGACTGTGAACTAGGAATCACTCATAAAGTTCGATAGGCATCACACCTATGGGGCTAGAAATCACTCCTAGGGTTCGGTAGACATCATATTTAGGGTTAGAATTGCATCACACAACTCAAGAATCATGTAAATGCTGAAAATTCTGAATATATCTCTCTATCTATTTAATTAAAACTAACACTAACTATATATAGAGTTTCAAGTACTCTTAATCCCAAAAAATAAGGAATCTAAAGTCTCTAAGACTTCAAAAACTCTAGATCCCTAAAAATTAGAACACTAAAATTAACTAGAACTAGAACTATAAATTCTAGAATATTCAACACTAGAATTTGACCAAAAAATATGACCTGATTCAGAAATTTTAGAAATTACAAAAATACCCTCGACACCAAAAAATATTAAAATGATGTATAAAATACTAATACTAGTAAATTGACTTAAAATAAGACTTAAAATACAATAATGCAAGGTTCCATATGAATCTTTGTCTTGATAAAAAATCAATTACATTATCTTTCACATCTTTGAATTTGTGATCTAATCTTATGGACTTCCATACTTCGACACTTCAAAATTCAAGGTCGAGTTCTCTCCAACCAGGGGAGAATGATACAATCCATAAAATGTTCAAGAAAATTCAAATTCGAAGATGCGAAAGATAATTAAATTGGCTTTTTATCAAGACAAAGATTCATATGGAACCTTGCATTATTGTATTTTAAGTCTTATTTTAAGTCAATTTGCTAGTATTAGTATTTTATATGTCCTTTTAATATTTTTAGAGTCAGGGGTATTATTATAATTTCTAAAATTTCTGAAACATGTCATATTTTTTGGTTAAATTGGATTAAATTCTAATGTTGAATATTCTAGAATTTAAAGTTCTAATTCTAGTTAATTTTAGTTTTCTAATTTATAGGGACCAAGTGTCTTTGAAATTTTAGAGATTTTGGATCCTAATCTTTTGGGATTAGAATTACATAGAACTCTATATAGTTAGTGTTACTTTTAATAAGATAGAGGAAATATTCATAATTTTCTACAATTACATATTTCTTAAGTTGTGTTATGCAATTCTAGCCCTAGGTGTTATGCCTACAGAACACTAGGGATATGTTTGTTTGCAGTATAAAATTTGGGTGGTATTAAAAATCATTTCCATTTCACTCTTATCCAATTGTATACTATACTCGGTCTTAAACTTGTATTTCATCATTCCCCTTGTTTGTTTAATAGATACTATAGTAGGTCTCACAAATAACTATCTATTTTATCACATCTTATATAACAAATATATTATTTTACCTTTAACATTTTCCATTCCATTTTACCCTTAACCATTTATACAAGAAAAAAATTTAAAATAATTTTTAAATTTTTTTTTTTAAAAAATCAACAACACCGTACGCTTAAACATAATATAAGGAAAAAATTCAAAATAATTTTTTTTTTTTAAATTAAAAAAACAACCGGCAACACAGTACGCATAAACATAATACAAGAAAAAAATTCAAAATAATTTTTTTAAAAAAATAAAAAAAAAATGGTAATATTGTACGTTTAAACATAATACAAAGAAAAATTTTAAATAATTTTTTTTAAAAAAAATTGGTGACACCGTATGCTTAAATATAATACAAAAAAAAATTCAAAATAATTTTAAAAAAAAATCGGTGACACCGTACGCTTCAAAATAATTTTTAAATTTTTTTTTTTTAAAAAAACTAGTGACACCGTACGCTAAAATATAATACAAAGAAAAATTCAAAATAAATTTTTTATATGTAAACTCTTCACATAGGATGGCATTTGTGTCATTTTACTCACTTATACCATCCTTTCATTTGTACCGGGAAGATAATACCACCTGATAGGTGGTATTGCTTAGTACCATATAGAAGGTATTAAAGTCACTGTTCACACTAGGTCGGTATTACAAGTCAAAAAATAATACCGAGCAAAAAATGCCAAACAAATAAGGTAAAAAATGGGTCTCACGTATTATTTTCCTAATACCACCACGCATATCTCGGAAGCAAACATGCCCTAGTAGTGATTCCTAACTAAAATTATTGTTATGTTCATAGCCCTATTACTGTTCACGAGTGTTGTTCACAGTTCCTGAACAAACCCTATTTTTATGTTACAAAATTGTCCTACATCACCTAATATTAAAAATTATGTATTTTTTGACCAATAACTCTAATTTTGTATACTTCTTTACAATTTTCCTCTATTTTAATGGTTGGGCCTTAGGGGTCAACCCTGTTATGGCTCCTTCCATCCAAATGATCGAAGTGTTTGTGCATCTCACAACAATTATAGTTTTTACTTGTCCTTTACTGTCGAATATTTCATGGATCCGATTAAGTAAGATAAATTGATTACTGAATGACACACAATGATTAAATGTAATATACGTGTTATTCTATATTTTATGCATTTTTTTAATTTTTCAAATTATGTGTAGACCGTTATATGGTACTGTCATAGTAAAGATGTTTAATGTTACAATGTGATGTCACATAATTTATTTTTTTAGTAATTTAAGCATCTAAAATATATTAAACATTACATGTGTTATTTAATACACAAGTTATGTGTGTACAACTGTTAAATAGTGTAATTCATAGAAATTGTAAATATATATATTAAGTTTAGTGTTATCATAGTATTAGAGAGAACTGAGAGTGGTTAAAAACTTACAAAACTCTCATACATCACTTGTATTTGGAGTTAACTCCCAATAATAAAAATTATATATACATCCTCTTATTATTAATAATTTACACATACTACCCTAATATTCTTAACACTCCTCTTCAAGCTGAACTATATATATCATATAATCCAAGCTTGAAACAAATCGTTGTAAGACGTGTACAACTCTATAGTTTGGTAAACATATTTGCAAGCTGATCTTCAGATTTCACAAATGGAGTTGTAATTTTCCTAGCTACTAACTTGTCCCGAATAAAGTGACAATCAACCTCAATATGTTTGGTTCTCTTGTGAAATGCCGGATTGATAGCGATATGGATAGTTGTCTAGTTGTCATAGAACAACTATAAAGGAAGTTGAATTGAAAACTCAAATTTTCTGGAGTAAGTGTAGTAGTCAAGTCAACTTACTCGTCGTATGCGTCATTGCCCTATACTTAGCATCAGTACTAGATCTAACTATTATAGATTGTTTCTTACTTTTTCATGAGACAACGTTACCTCCTAAGAAAGTACAATAACTAGTGGTTGATCTCCGATCAGAAGGAGAGCCAGCTCAATCAACATCTGAGAAACCTTTTACTCTAAGATGTTCATTAGCTTGATATAACAATCTAAGTCGATGAGCACGTTTGAGATATCGCAGAATACGAGTAACTACCTTCTAATGTGGTACTCTAGGACACCCCATGAACTGACTTACTATACTGACTACATAGGAAATATCATGTTGAGTAATACTAAGATAATTGAGTTTCCCAACCAACCTGTGATACCGACCTGGATTCTCAAATAGTGCACCATCATCCATCAAAAGTTTCTGATTCGGATCCATAGGACCATCAATAGGTCTGCCACCCAACAAACCTGCTTCCTATAGCATGTCAAGTATATATTTCCTCTGGGATAAACAAATACCCTGTTTAGATCGAGCCACCTCAATACCCAATAAATACCAAAGTTTTTTCAAATATTTAGTATGAAATCTATCCTATAAGAATATTTTTAACTTGGCAATCCCCTCAGAATCATTTTTAGTAATCACAATATCATCTACATAAACCACCAATATAACATATCTAGCATCTGTCTGTCTATGAAACACATAATGATCTGTCTGACATCGAAGAAGACCAAATTCTACAACTGCATCTGAAAATTTATCAAATCATGCCCTCGGTGACTACTTCAAATCATACAAATATTTCTTTAACAGACATACACTCTTACCATACTCCCCCTGAGCAGTAAACCCAAGTGGCTGCTTCATGTATACCTCTTCAACCAAGTTACCATGTAGGAAGACATTCTTGACATCTAACTGAAACAAGAGTCAATCAAGATTAACAGTCAAAAAAATTAAGATACGAACAGAGAAAATTTTGGCAACATGAGAAAAAGTCTCCTCATAATCAACATCATATGTCTAAGTAAAGCCCTTTGCAACAAGCCGAGCTTTGAGACGCTTCACAAAGTCATCTGGATAAAATTTAACAGTATACACCCAACGACACCTAACAGTTCGTTTACCAGGAGGTAAAGGAATAAGATCCCAAGCTCCATTATGATGTAAGACATCCATCTCCTCCTCCATAACTTTCCTCCAATCCGAATTAGATAATGCATCCTGTAAATACTTAGGAATAGATATAGTAGATAATTGAGAAGTAAAACAAGATAACACAAGAGATAAGACATCATATAAAACAAAATGAGCAATGAGATGATTAGTAACACATGAAAGAGTACCTTTTCGAAGAGAAATAGGTAAAGAGTCTAAATTACCTGATGTACCAAGATCAGAAGGCGACAAAAAAGACAGTACGGGCACCTCAGTCGATGGGCGACGACAGCGAGAGTAGACACGGAGAGGTAAAATAGATGGTAACACAGTGGGTAGCGGAATATCTAAAGATGAAGAAAGAGATTGTGGTATAAGAGATGACCCAAAGTCCAGATCTAAAGGCTGAGAAGGTGCTAGAAAATATGGAACAAATTCCTCAAACGTGACATCGACACTAGTAAAGTATCGGCGCAGCGAAGGATTGTAGCAACGATACCCCTTCTACGTGCGGGAGTAACCAAAAAATACACATTTGGTAACTCGATGGTCTAGTTTGTCAAACTCAAAACTCAAATTGTGAACATAACAGACACATCCAAAAACCTTAGGAGTCAGGGAAAATAAGGGCTTGCTAGGAAAGAAGACAGAATATGGATTTTACCCATTTAACATAGAGGATGACATACGATTAATAAGGTGACAAGCAATAAGAATAACATTACTCCAAATATATCGGAGAATATTCATCTGAAATAACAAGGCACGAGTGACTTCCAACAAATGACGGTTCTTATGTTCAACAATACCATTTTGGGGAGAGGTGTAAGCATAAGAAGTCTGATGAATAATGTCAACTTTACTAAGATAAGCTGAAAAGGGATCAAATTCATATTACCGAGCATTATCAGAACGTAAAGTACATATACGACAATCATATTAAGTTTTTATTTCTTTACGAAAGGTTACAAATATAGAGAATAATTCAGACCGACCTTTCATCAAAAACAACCAAGTCACACGAGAATAGTCATCCACAAAAGTCACAAAATAATGATATTTATTAGATGAAATATTTTTTATTGGACCCCATACATCAGAATGTACTAACTCAAATAGACTCTAGATTGAAATGACACACGGTGATGCTTACTAAGTTGACAAGCTTTACAAGACAAAGACGACACATAACTAAGACTGAAAACTTGGTTCTTCAGATTCTGGAGAGAGGGATGTCCAAGACGACAATGTCATTGAAAAGGAGACAACAAGGTCTGTAGCGTCTGGGTAGGTGAATCAAAGTCAAGGTAATATAGACCACTAGCTTCATGCCCGATACCAATCTTCCTCTTCGTCTTGAGATCCTGAAAGACACAATAAGATGGATAAAAGGTTACATAACAATTAAGAGAACATATAATCTTGCTAATGGAAAGTAAACTAAAAGAAAACTGATGAATAAATAACATAGAAGATAAGGACATATCAGGACTCAAGTGAGTAGTCCCCAGACCTGAAACTTTAAAACAAGTATCATTAGCAAGAGTAACACTACATGTAGAAATAGCAGACTAATAAGTAGAAAAAATATCAAACGCACCAATCATGTAGTCAGAAGCACCAAAGTTTATGATTCAGGGACTGCGAGTAGAGGATAATAAACAAGTGAAAATAGTATCTAACTGGGCAAAAGTAGTAGTGGAGGGAGATGAGACAACCTACTGCTAGGATAGAAACTGAGCATACTCCTCCCGTGTAAGAGTAACTGACACAGAGTTAGGTGGAGTGGACCGAGGTATAGCGGCAGGAGTCTGGGTGTCATCCTGATAAGAAACCTGATTAGCAACAGCCAAAGACTTACCATGTAAATCCCAGCAATTATCAATAGTGTGGCCTCCACCACCACAGTGAGAGCATGAATGAGACCTTGAACACCCTCCACGACCTCCAATACGACTGCCAATACGGCCTCCCCGACTACTACGATTACCACGGCCACCTCGAGAACTATCACCATGGCTACTCGGAACAACAAGAGTTGAACGATCAGCAGGCACACCAGACTCTGTGTTGGATGAACTGGTAGAGAAGGTAGCACGTTGCAGGCGGGAGAAAACCTCCAGTAGAGATAGAAGACTAGGGCCACCAAAAATCTGAGAACGAATAGACTCGTATTCAGGTTTCAACCAGCTAAAAATCAAACAACATTCAAATCTTCATGTTGTTTCTATCAAATCGCTACATCAGTAGTAAAGGGGTGGTAGAGCCTCAACTCCTCACATACTCCCCGAACATGAGAGTAATAGTTCTCAAGATTCAAAGTACCCTGCTCCAGATGAAAATATTGTTTGCATACTTCATATGCACGAGTAAAATTCCCGATGCCAGAATACATAGTGGCCAAGTGATCCCAGATCTCTTTGACCATGTCAAGATAAAGCAAAATAGAACTGATATTTGGCTCAATACTTTTCAATAACAATGAAATAATTTGAACATCTTCTTGTTCCCACTTATCATACCCAGGAGTACCTTCCTTGGATTTAGTATTCACTAAATATTTCTTAAAACCTTTACCTCTAAAAAACACTTGAACAGATCGTGATCACAAAACATAATTGGTCCCATTGAGTTTAACAGATGTCATGGGACCATTAAGTAGGACCATAGGGGAAAAATTTGGTGACATGGATGGAATAAGATCAGCTTGACTATCATCATTTTTATTCTTGGGTTCCATAATAATATAGCAATAATAGAACCAAAGGAAAAAGGAGAAACCGTCATACCAAGGCTGGAAGAACACCAAGGAGCACGGAACAATGGATTAGGTGCCTAAACCAGACCAAACAAGGCTGCTAGAGGGCTGAACCGGACAGCCTGTGCTAACTGAACTGCTGAACCGGAGTAGATGCTGACTGAACCGGTGGGAAACTAGCTGAACCAGATTGAAGAAAAAGGCTGGACCGCTAAACCGGATCAACAACTGAATAAAACCGATTTGGGATCAAACCGGGATTTACCCGGTCTGGGCTAAACCGTGAACCGATCTAGGCTGGATCGTGAGCTTAACCGAAGACTGAGTGGGCTGGATTAAAAATAATTCAAACCCGTGACCCGTGGAGTTGGTTGGACCTTGTCTTCTTCGTTGATAGGGTTTCAGAAGGCCTAGTCTTCAACGGCAGCACCTAACAGCTACTCTACTACAACGAACAATTACGCCACAACGAATAACACCACAATAGCACCACCATAGAGACAAACAAGAATGATAGCACCACCACGATCAACACCACCACAATCAACAACACCACAATGCCACAGTCGACACCACCACAGTCGACAACACTATAGAGGTCATCACAACAATAGCACCACACTACTACACCAGATAGCACAACAACCACCGACGTCCACAGAGGCCACCATAAGCGTTTTCACCACCACAATGTCTTCGACGACAGCACGCTAAATTTTTTTATTTCTTTATTTAGGATCTTAATTGCTCTAATATTATGTTAAGTTTAGAGTTAACACAATATTAGAGAGAATTGAGAGTGGTTAAAAACTTAACCTAACTTTCATACATCACTTATATTTATAGTTAACTCACAATAATAAGAATTACACATACATCATTTTACTATTAACAATTTACACATACTACCATAATATTCTTAACAATATATAAATCATCATGATTAAGTACATATTTTTTAGCACATAAATTTGCACATCTATTTATCTTTCTTATCTTTTACTTAACCCATACTTTTTGAAATACAATTTATTATTTCATTACTGTTTTTATGTTCTTTTTATTTGTTTTGTATGTTGTTCATAAAATTATAGTATTACATGATCGACTATCAGTATACATTTATGATTCTTTGTTATTGAATTATTTTACTATTTTTTTATTATCCTTAACTTATTTATGTATGTAGCGTTCATCTACTATTTTATTGTGTTTTATTTTTTTCGGTAATAACATTATTGAATTTTTTTTTGATATTATTTATTTTTTATTTTGGATCTTTTATGAAAATAAATAATTTAATTAGTTGGTATTTTTATGTTTAAATGGAAACAAAATTAAGTTTGAAAAAAATAAAAAATGTGTTTGATTTATTTTTATTTATAGAAGAGAGATAATGTGTATGTGTGAAGTGGATTATACTTTTCGACCTAAATTTTAAATTTTATTTTATTGACTTAATCTTTCAAGTAGGGGTGTTGTTCAAATTTTTCCATACCCGATCAATTTCGACCTTACCCAACCTAATGGATCAACTTCCACAAAAATTAGCCGGCTAATAAAAGAATTTTTGATTTTTCGGGTACGAATGCAAAATTCTCGTAAAATTTCCGCATTCCTCCTACCGACCTGAGTCAACCCACATGTATAATTTTTTTTAAAAATATATACATGTTAATGTATGCACAAAAATCCTAAAATTCCAAGCGCATCCTCCTCTTCGAGTCTCGGAGACTGTCGCCTCTTTCTTCTTCATCTTCTTCTCAGTCGATTGATCCCTAGCGCCTCCTCCTCTTCGAGTCTCAGAGACTCTCGCCGCCTTCTCTTCGAAGTCACACGCATCCCAGGTTCTCTCTCTCTCTCTGTATGACAGTCTCTGTGTGAGTCTTAATTCCTTTTGTTTTTCTGAAATTGAAATCATATGATTAGAGTTTCAGGAGTTTTTTTGTTAAGCTAAATTATAATGAGGTTTAATCATTGATCTATATCTCATTATTGAACTCTAAAATTTGGGGCCTTTTAATATGCAGGGCTTAAAGCCCATGCTTTTCTGAATATACTGTTGAGCCGGCGGCCATCGCTAAATTTGTCCTTCTGACTCAAGAGTCTAGCTCAGCCTCTGTTAAAACTGTATGCTTCTTTAAATTTAGCTAGTGTGATTACTTTGTGGTCCTTTTTTATTATGCTGTTATGGATTGATTATTTTCTTATAATAGTACACTTAGATTGGTGCTCCTTTTGGCAGCTTGTAATTGGGAGCTTTGAATTTTGCAATAACCAATTAAGGTTTTTTTAACTAATTTTGCCGCAAATTTCAAACTTCCAAATTCTGGATATTTAACAGCCAATTTGAGTTGCATTATAGATATTCTTCTCCAGTTATTCACGTGCCAATTCTTCTTCACCTCCATATATTAAGTCTGATTTAAACATTTATCTCGGTCAAACTTTTTGACTTTGTGTGGAAATTAACCTGGATTCTCTTAGGCAAATGCCTTGTTTGTTCCCTAATGACTCAGGCATGGCTAAGCCTAGAGTTGAAATTAACTTGTTTTTAGTCTTAAATCCAATTGCTGCTGAATTTTTCAAATTGTCAACTAGTTTTCTTTCCGGTTCAAATGACCTTTTGCAACCATTTTCTAAACAAACCTTTTAAATTTGGAGTGACGTGTCTGCATTGTACAACCATGCAATCAATGCAAAATGTAGCATTGGTTAAGAAAAGAATAAAATGAAATTAGGCAAACCGTAGACTAGTTTGTGATCCCATTTTGATTCAAATATTTTGCAAAATTATACAGAAAGAGTTGGCCATTTTGTTACAGAATGGAGTTCCTCCCACATATTGTGGTGGCCAATCACTACTTTATCACTTTTTTTATCAGTTGAAGTTAGAATGCCACTTGTTAAAGTATCACGATCAGTTGTTTCCTGTGCCTCCTCTTTGTCATTTCTTCCTTCTTCAGCTATTTCTTAAATGCAATCCTTTGGTGATTTTCTCCATGGAATTAGAAAAGTGGGGCAACCTTGATTCTGAATTTTGAAGGAAGGATAAAAAGTAGGATTTTTTTCAAGCAATGTAGCCAATGATATTTTTCAGGGATCGTCAGAAGAGTGGATAACCTTCACTGCAATTCTTCGATGGTTTAAAATAATACATCTTTGAGCGGTTAAAAGGTTCCCCAAGGATTAATAAAAAAATGACTGTTTCTAGTTCATTCTGGGTTTTGACTAATTTTGTATCTTTCTTTGGGGATGCAACTTTACGGCATCATGAGTTTTATACAGGTAAACAATTATTTCATAGGCAATGGGTGTAGGAGGCCTGAGACCATGCTATTATTTGTATTTCCTTGCTGGGAACATTCAATTGGTGGTCACCCTTGTCAGTGCTACCATTTGTTGCACCTAAACCTAGTTGTTCATCTCGTTAATTATGAGGCTTTGACATAACCTGATGTTCCCTTTTGCTGCATTATGCATACCTGTAAAGTTTAAAGACTAGATGTTTGCATTTTATGGATACAGGGTTTAATCAGTGACAGTGCGTACAATTTGCAAGGACACGATCCATTAGTGAAATCACCAATGGAGTAAATTGATATTCTGTTTGATAGTAATCTATAACCTTGTCATCAATGGCTCGCAAGGGAAACCAGCAGAGGAATGGGTCGGATCACCATTCATCAAGCCGCAAAAAACGAGTTTCAGATCAAGGGTCTGCATTGCCAAATACACATGAGAGAGGAAAAGTAAATGAGGCAAAGATTGGTTCTGGGGAAGAACTTGCTAGTGGTGATCAGCGAAGGATACCTTTAACAGAAAGCGTGGATAATACAGATCATGTAGGCAATGATAGGAAAAGCAAACCAAAATCTGAGAAATTTCTCAGAAGAGAGAAGCAAGGTATGGATGCGAGACAGGATATCAAGCAACCGCTGACAGGTGGCAGTAATTCAGGAGATTTTATCGAAAGGATATCCTCAGTGGAAGTATCTGATTCAGGAGATGATATTGGGGCATCTCCTAATGGTAATTATGATCCAAAAGATCCAGAAAGTAATTTTAGCCGCTTGCCGAACAGATCGCACACAGATGATATGGTGGGAAATGTAGAATTCTCAGGTACAGTGGTTGTTAAACGCCTGAAGGATTTAGCATTTTCTATTTGTAAGGCATCTACTGATTGGCTAGAAAGGCAGAAACCATTGCTTGTTGCTTTGAGAATGAATATACTGAACTCCCGTGATTATGTTCGAACGAAGATTGAGCATGCATATCCAATTTTCTTGAAATGGATCATGCCTTTTGGGAACATACTGCTTCTACTATCTATCGTTTGGTTGGACTGTACTCTCAGGGGTATTGACTCCTTTCTACGCCTGGGGACGACATCATTTTTCTCAGTTATATGGTGCAGCATATTCTCACTCATTGCAATGATCGGAATGTTCAAGTTTCTCATGGTTCTGGTAAGCCCTAGTTGATGCCACATCTTAACATGTGACTTTTTCATTCCCCTTGCACATCAAAAGATTGATTATGGAATCTAATCGGTTTTAAATATTAATTTATCTCGCTGTGTATTTGAACCCAGTAATTCCTCTGATTAGTAGCTGTTGCTCTATTTATTATCCACCACCATTCCGAAGTGATGTGCTTATAAATTGTTTTAGGAGTTTGAGTGCACTTTGAAATTGAATTTATCCATTAGGGTCTATAGATGTGCTTCTATTCTTCCATTTTATCATTGTGGAATCATTACCAAAGTGAGAGCATTGATTTCTAAAACTAATGTGATTTCATTAGTTCTTGGTGGCTTCTCCTTTCTCAAGTAAGCACAACTTTTGGTTCCTCCAAATGTTGGGAAAACACTATTATCTGTTCAGTTTACATGAAGCAGTATTT
This sequence comes from Ilex paraguariensis, assembly GCA_963454935.2. Lineage (NCBI taxonomy): Eukaryota > Viridiplantae > Streptophyta > Magnoliopsida > Aquifoliales > Aquifoliaceae > Ilex > Ilex paraguariensis. Next base: position 1,660,783 of record CAUOFW020001502.1, on the reverse strand, counting down.
TAAATTTGATGTACTATTCCCTGAAGTCCTTGTTGGCAGCTTTACCGGCTTATAAGTTGGTTTATATTAGCTTCCTGAATGAATTCTGATAATTATTCAGGGCATAGCTGCTGTGATGGCACTTGTTCTTGGGTTCACCATTGCATTTGTGTTTATTGCAATGTCTGGGGTTGTATTCTTGTGGCTGTATGGAAGCTTTTGGACAACAGCACTTGTCATTGTCTCTGGAGGTGATGTTTGACTTTTATCTTAGCATTATAGACTTGTGTTCTCCCTGTATCTTTGTGTTTGGCTCTGAGCTTGGTTGTTTTTCACAACACAGGGCTGGCATTCACGTGGAGCCATGAACGTCTAGCACTTTTTATCGCCACTTTATATTCTGTATACTGTGCATGGATGTATGTTGGATGGCTTGGTTTACTTTTGGGTTTGAATTTGTCATTTATTTCAAGTGATGCTGTGATATTCTTCCTGAGGAACAATGTAAATGAGCATAGAGGGCCTAGACCCCCTGAACAAACAGCTGGAATCGGAGGTCAACCAGGTTTCTTCCCGGGTGAGCCAATGCATGGTTCATCCTCTGAAGTTGGTTCTGGTCTACCTGCTGATCGTAGTCCAGGAGTACCCTCAACCAGTGGATCTGAATCTGAGATAACGTCGGAAGATGAAGTTATTAGGTTGTTAAAGTCTACAGATCACTATTCGGCTTTGGGCTTGTCCCGATTTGAAACTGTAGATGTTTCCATTCTCAAACGGGAATATAGGAAAAAGGTGAGTATCATATGTTGCTTACCTAAAATGTCAGTATCTTGTATCATGTTTTCACCTTGGACTATAGTTTGCTATATTCTCTTGGAAGTTTGAGCAACCTCACTGGTGAGTATTGTGTGCGTTATGGATTATGTTTTGTTTTGTGAAGCTATAGGGTTCTTCTGTAGTTATCTGGATTGTCGTATATGTTGTTTCTGTGTAATTTGGTTATTCCATTTTCAATATAGTAGAAAGATTTGCCCTCTGAGCTTTTCTGATTTTTTTTAATCAGGCAATGCTGGTCCATCCTGATAAAAACATGGGTAATGAAAAGGCTGCAGAAGCTTTTAAGCAACTTCAAAACGCATATGAGGTACGTCCTTTTGTCTTCATTTTCTTCTCTTATCAGTTTTCAATGAATAATCTAAATTTGATTCCTGACTATTGGATAGGGTTCTTTTTTGTAGGTTTTACTTGATTCTTTTAAGCGGAAAGCATACGATGATGAACTGAGAAGGGAGGAGCTGCTGAATTATTTCCGCACATTTCAAAATGCTTCTCAAAAGGTTTGAAAAATATCAACTTTGTACTCTACTAGCGTGCATCTATGTAAAATACACAGTCTACCTAACTTCTTTCCCTTCCCCAGTAATGTATTCTTTATAGATAAATGCCATTAAGTGGGGAAGTTTAACTCAGCAGCCATGCTTCACCATATCATTTATCTGTTTCATTTTATATTTCTAAAGTGTTTGTTATTGGTGGTTGCTCTGAACTCTGACATTGTCTTATGATTGCTAGACTATCAAGTTTTGCCTACTAGGATCTGTCCTAAATTTAAAGTATTATTGACATCCCTATGCAACTAGTTGCTATTGTGAGTGTTCTCATTTTCAAAAGTAGTCGGAAAACATTGTGAGCTTACTTTTTCACTTGTTGAATACTATACCCTCAAACATTCCAAATAGTCTAGGCAATGTGCCCTTTCATTCTTCAGCTTTCTTACTTATGTCTTCTCCTTGCTTAAGCTTTGGGAAATTTATTTTGCAGAATAGAGGGCAGGGGTTCTTTGCCTCTAGATTTGCTCACACAGAAGCTGATGGTGAGGACCCTCATGGAGAGTCCAGACGGATTGCTTGCAGGAAGTGTGGCAACTTTCATCTCTGGTTTCAGACCAAGAAAATAAAATCTAGGGCACGATGGTGCCAGGTTCTCTCTCTCTCTCTCTCTCTCTCTCTCTTTTAACTTTTCAAGCATCCATTATTAAAAGGAAGCATATGCTATTAAAATGTCGCAAGACCTCATCCAGATTTCTAACTGTTGCAGGACCTCATCCAGATTTCTACTTGCATTATGCTCTTTCTTTGACATAAAACAGATATTTTACGTGGATCTTATGTTTTCTTTCTGAATCCCCTTTAAAAGGACTGCAAAGATTTTCATCCAGCCAAAGATGGAGATGGATGGGTTGAGCAGTCTTCACAACCCTTCTTTTTCGGAATATTGCAGAAGGTATGGATCATTGGTACAGCCAAAAAAGGAACTATATAATGAATTCTTCTCTTTTCATCCTCTTGATATACTACAATCTGCTTTTGTACTAATTATGCGCAGGTAGATGCTCCTTCTGCATATATTTGCGCAGATAGCAAGATATATAATGCAACTGAATGGTATACTTGTCAGGTAAAGGTTTTAGCTTATTAACTGATTTGATGTCTCTCTGGATTCTAGCATTCCTCGTGAATTCATGTCATCAGGACTGTTATGGTGGCAGTGCGCACTTGTATAGTTTAAATATCAGGGAGTTATTTTGTATTTTCGTGTGCGTGAACAAATTCTCTGAGCTTATATCGGCCTAAAAACCATTGCAGCTGAATTGAATCCATGTACTAAGCAACTAGAAGTGAGGACTTAGTAATTCTGAATTTTGGTTTAAGAGTTTCTCTGTTGAGATGCTTGGATGTCTGATGAGGTTTTAATGGGTCTATATATTTTGCGAATTTTGAAATTTGTTCATTTTGTTTATTGATGCCACTTCAAGTGCATCTTAGGTTTTTTTTGAAGCTGGTCTCTTTATTTCACGTGTTTATTTATAGTGTATCTTTTGGTGATGCTGAGTCAACCTCGGTGGCATATCCTAATGCCTCACTATTTAATTATTAAAACCTGCGGTGTGCTGGCCATTTCTAGTGTCATATTTCACATGTTTAGTAAAATAGTAGAAGTGTGGGACATGATTCAGAAACATATTGAATGAGTTTTGTTAGGAGACTGCAGCGCTTATTTTAAACTCATGTTCAGTCATCAAAAAGACTACATCTGATAAGTAGAATGTTTCAATTTTGGGTGTCGTGACCTATATATCTAAGTTTGCTGTAATTAAATGATCTAGATCACAAATGCCCAACTTTGATGTGCATTATACTGGAATATTGTTGCAGGGAATGAGATGTCCAGTGAACACACACAAGCCAAGCTTTCATGTGAACACGAGTGTAACCTCAAAGCATAACAATGGGAAGGGAACGAGCTCCGGACAAAGAGGTGGGATGCCGGCATCTAATATGGAAGAGACCATGACGGAGGAGGAATTTTTTGAGTGGTTACAGAATGCCGTGCAAGCTGGCGTGTTTGACAATTATGCTGGGAGTAGTTCAGAAAGTCCATCTTCCCAGGCTGTAAACAACTCCAAAAGCGGGAGCGGTGGTGGTGGCAGTAGTAGCACTAGTGGCAGCAAGAAAAAGAAAAAAGGAAAGAAGCCATGGTGAGCATTTGGAATGTATCTCACACCCTGTACGACTGTAGGGTAAACATTGTAGAGGGCTAATAAACCTAGCCTAGGTGAAGGTCTGTGGGCTTTTACGAAAGGTGGCCCTGTGAGAGGTCTAGCTGCTAATTGTATACATGCATGAAGTAAACCACCCTTAAGCATGCAGTTATGTACAGCCTTTTTGGACCTTCATCTCATTTTGGTTCCGACAGAAAGGGGAGGCATATCATATTGTACTCACCAGTTATTTATGGAATCTTGTCTTGTCTTGTCTTTTCTTTTCTTTTTTCCTTGTTTTTTTTATTCGGAAAAAATTATACTATTAGTCAAAAAAAGAGTGGATTTGGTATGCTCCCTTTTTATTTACAGTTATTAATAATCAATTACAAGTTTACTATGATGACGCCATTTTTTTCTTTCTTTCAACGAACTGTAATTTTTCTTCTACCACTTAAAAGATTTAACTAGCTACATTTGACTACTTATTCTAAAAAAAAAAAAACTTATTCTAAATTTCTAATCTCCTCTCACTTTCCGATTATTCTTTTTTTTCCCTATCTGTACAGTACACGGGTACTGTGTAAGTACGGTCCCCAATCTATTGAAATTGAAAGGCTGTGGGTGATGAAATAGTTATTCTAGGTTATTCGTAGCAAATTAAAGAAAAAATAACACCCTACAAGCTATGATGAAGTCTGCGTAATCATGCCCAGCCCTGTCCATTCTAATGGCGTTACAAGAATTATAAGCTGAAGAAGAAAAAATGTCAAAAGGAAACGGAATTACATTGCTAATCATGCCAAGAGTCTCAACAACCACCTCCCCATGGGCTTAGTTTCTGGTATTGCAGGACTGGACCCCCAAAGACTTGAGCCCAAATCGAAGGCCCGGTTTGAACCCGTTTTAAACCGATCTATTTTAATCAGCTTTGACCAATCAGTATACGAACTCGGTAGTGCTTTACAAGAAGAAAGAACAAAAGTTACAAAACACAGCCGAGTGGAGTCCTTCCATCTCTCTCCTCTCCTCTCCTCTCCTCTCCGGCCAATTTTAAGGTATCGTATGATATGCGTTTGTGTAATTCAGTTTTCGTCTGCGTACAAGCTTATTAGGATTGTTTCTGTTAAATAATTGAGACATTTGGGGCAATTACTAGTTCACAGATCTGTTACCATTCTTACTTCAATATAATTGCGAAATCTCACTTAGTACAATTATATATGCATACACACTTACCTGTGCGTGCGTGTGTGTGGCTCCTTAATTGAATTTTAAATTTCATATGTAATGATTTAGGCATCGTTTAGGGGCTCGACTGGAGGCAGTAGACAGTAAGTAATTGTGTTTCTCTTTTTTGTATGAATTTTGTTCATCTTTTTCCTGCGTGTTTTTAGATATTACGTATTGTTAGTTTTCTTAAATTTTGCCCATGAATTGCGTTTGTGTAATTCACTATTCGTGTTGTTGCTGTCATAAATTTTGTGGTAGAATCAAGCGAAGTCGAAGTTATGGCTGGGCATGATGATTCGGGAGCATCTGAAAAGAAATCAAGTGAGGCTATAAACGATTTACCAACCTTCAACGCTGAGAATATGCAAAACAACATGAGAGTTATTTATTACAGGTCCGTTTTATCTCTTTACTACCTTTCTAAGCAATATGCTATATAGATTTGAGTTTTGGATTACTCTCCAACTCAAATTTTCTCACAAAAAAAATCAATCACCCACTTTGAATGGACACTGTACCCAACTAAGCTGATGGTAGGAGATTGATTTTTAATAGAGCTGGACAACAATTCGAAATGGAGGCGGGCCTTGCGATTAAGGATTGACTCTCAAGCTATTCAGCCTGACCAAATATGTACATATGGAGAGAATTGAGAGACTAAGTTGGTATACCTTGTCCAGTGCAAGTAGATAAAAACATAGTGATATGGAGATGTGCCCTTAGTATTATTTCTATCTTAGAGGTTGAACTTGATATTTTAAACATGTGTGTGAAACTTGTCTGGTAGATTTGCTGATTGGATTAGCTACTAAGGCATGAGGTACATGAGGTTAAACTTTTAGAACCAAGGCATTGTTTCCATCTCAAAACCATTTTGCACTACATTTGCTGATGTTTGAACTGTCAGAGTTGTGATTGTGAAACATATATTGTGGCCGTGAGAAAACTAAGAAGGTGGCCTGTGCCTAAGATTTTGCATTGGTTACTATAAGTCAACTTAGGCTATGTTGTCTTTTTTTATTAAGGATCATTGGCTTCAAGTGTGTGCTGATAGTTGAGGCTTAGGATTTTGTTATTGTGTCTCTTTTGCTGGGCTTATAGTTTTGCTTTTAATCTCTTTCTTTTACTTTATATATCTTTTTCGTATGTATCTTTATCAAGAGGACTCCTTGTCCTCTTGTGTACTTTTCAATGATTTTTTTAAGGATTAATAAATTTTCATGTTTCCTATCAAAAAAGACTGTTGTCCCTTTTGTGGGTTGCTGCTTAAAGAAAGGAAGGCTTTAACAACCACAAAACTTCTACTGGAACTTTTGTGGTGATGAATTTTTTAATCTGTTTGAAAAGGGGGAAAACTGTCATTTGTCCTTTGTACATGCTATCTTAGGAGAATCAACACCAGCTTCCTTCCACCCAAACTGTGAAGTTTTGGGTTAAGGCATTGAGGGGAATCATATTTTAATTATGTGACCTAATAAAAGCCAAATGGGGAAAATTATTTGCTTATCTAACTCCAACTCTCCAAGTAGGTGGTTTACTGCATTGTCAAATAGGAAAGCTTTAATTTGAAAGACCTGTGTTGATAGTTTAGTATTTAGCAATTATTTTCTATTGTCTTGCTTGCTTGTTTTACATTTTTTAAACTGGTTAAATTGGTATCCATGCTTCAACCTGAGGTTGCTCATTAATGCAGCCGAACATTTATGTCTATCATTGGAGGATTCATTGCTGGGATTTGGGGATTTACTAGCTTGATGGGATTTATCTTTTATTTCCTCATCATGGCAATAACTTCAGTAGGACTAACAGCCAAGGCAGGGTTTACCATTCATTCATACTTTGATAGCTGGAACCGGATTATACTTGATGGCTTTTTGGGTGGGCTTATGGTACAGTTCCCCATCATCTTTCAATTTTGCATTTATCAAGTTTGCTCCTTTTTAGAACTTTTTGTTTCTTGGATTCACCACTGCATGACTACACTCCTTAGAGTTGTCACAGAAAACACATAGAAAAAGATACTGTAAGTTTTATGCTCAGATTGAGCATGCTCTATGTTGTATCTTAAAATGTTAACGATAAATATCCCTCTGTAATTACAGATCCAAAATTTTTTAAGTTTTTGCACAATAAGATGCTGGATAGTTCTGTTTTTTTTTTTTTTTCCTATTTGGGGAGTTGTCGTGGAAGTGAACCTCCAGAGCAGCCCCATAACAATATATCTTCAGCCTTTCAAATGTGTTCTTGATATTTGTAGAAGTTCTACTGTCCAAAGATTTGTTTGAATTATTTTTACAGTTAACGACCAGAAAAATAGATGTATTTGAATTCTGTTAGAGTTACTTGCGACTTATGCAAGATGGATTTATGGGTTGCACCTTTGGAAAACTTTTTTTTTTTGGAAAATAAACAAAGCAAGTTCCTGCAAAATCCCAAGTTTTATAGCCTTTGCACAATAGGAAGATTTACTTCCGAGTCACAAGTTTGATAATTCACTAAATAACAACCAAGACTGATAATTCTTCTCTGCACTTTATAAAAAGGTTTGGTTGTAATTCCTGTCAATAAATCATGCCAAAATTAGAATTTGTTGTATGCTTGTGTTGGAAAAAACTCGATTACTACTTGTTTTTATTTTAGTGCTCCGATATGTTAAATGACTAACATGCCTTCATTTTTTGCAGTCCTTCGTGCTCTTCTGGACGTATCCTCTGTATGCTTTTTTTTAATTCCTTTTACTAATTGTAGAAAGCAATCAGCTCCTGGCATTGGATTTTCCAAATGTCAAATCTTATAAAAACGTGTGCTGTCTTTTTCCTCACAGCATGCTCTATTGAAATGTTTTAGCAAATACTAGAGATTTTTTCACCCTCATAATTACTATGATCGTATGATGGTATGATTCTGCATTTTTCTTTGACACAAGAAGATTTTCTTATGACATCGTGCATATATTCTGAGGGAACTTGCATGGAATGAAGGCTCTATTGCTGCTACCTGAGGTGATTAACTTATATCCAGGGGTGTCCAATGAAATTGGCGACATCTTTTTCCAGATTTTGATGATTCGCGTTTTTCAATGAACCTGTGGAGGTGTTAATTTGTTTGAAGTTTGGAATTATCATTTATTCTGTAATGTTTCTTTGGCAGTGGAAACTGTTATAATTGCCTCATACAATGACAAGAAACCAAATGTCTTAATTTTCCTGTCTTCTACAATTAAGTAGCTAGTTAATGCTTTTAATACATCATGTGCTTCTCTGCTTTATCTATTTTTTTTTTTTCCTTTTTATCTAGGGTAGCTACTCAGCTTTATCATTTACCCAAATGTGTGTATTCCACGCCAAGGTTACATTGTTCAACTTATGTGCAAACTAATGGTTTGTTCGTTATTTAGAATGCTTTTCTGTGACTTATCTATCAAACTAGTGTAGAAGCACCACCCTATAACTGGGTGCCTGTGCATGTACATAATTCAAAGCAGAGTTCTACGTAAATGCACTCAGACCATGGGCATGGGAATTCACATGCTCCAAAGCAGTCAGTTTTACCGCGCTGCTGAAATAGGGCTTTTGTGTGTGTGTGTGTGTGTGAGAGAGAGAGAGAGACAGAGAGAGAGAGAGAAGGGTGGGGGGGGGTGAGGGGAATTGACAATTTCGTACTCATGATGGCTATAATGGTCTCCTCAATTAGAGGTTGAATCCTGTAATCAACTATAATGCCACAAAAATCAATAAGACAAGGTATGGAAAGTACAGCCTCTTCATCAAAGGTTGACTTCATTAACGCCCTTTTCCTATGCAATAGCTGTCCTCAAAGCTACATTTCTATCCACTATCCAACTCTGCCACTGCGTCACTCTGCTAAGCAGTAAAGCCTCTTGCAATCGAGCAGTATGGTTAATATGCACACTGATGCGCAAGCATGTGCCATTCTACGATATACATTCTGAATTCTCACGCCTGTGGATACCAAACAGATGACCAAATTCCTAAGATAAGACATCGCCGATATAATTGGAAATTTTATTATGTAAAGCAGTGGATTTAGCAGGGGAAGGAGAAGTGAAATAAATGGCTATTGAAAAAATTCTGACTTGCACAATTGGTTCAACTACTAGGAGACCAAAACTCTTACCAGCATCTGAGGTATTTTCAAGAATACAGAAGCCAACGTGTACAAAATGCTTGCAATCACTGCTGCAGCAACTATGTTGTAGGCCAACCGCTTATCATCTTTACTGGGTACAAATGCCAATTTCAACGTATTTGTGAGTTGGAAGAGCCTATGTGAAACCTGCAAGCATATGAAAAAAAAACCATCACACCACATTTTCTTGAGATTGTTAACGATGATATCATCAATACTTACCGCAATATATATGGAAGTGGTGAGCAGGAAATTCAACAAAGGATAATTGGGGATCAAGCAGAGCAAGAGTTTAGGCTGACCATCCGGCACACCTGATCTGCATATATACAGAGCAATTCAAAATCAATACATCTATATCTATAAAACCTGTCCTTGCCTGCACAACTTGAGAAAAACATGGTTTCATCTTCCATAGATGTCGGAGAAAGATTCATAAGGCTTTATAACTCTTTCATTAATGCAACTGTTTAAGAACGGGTGGAGAAACATATTTGGAATTTTAAAGATTTAATTTCTTCCAAAAAGTCAAAGGGTGGATGCCTCTTACAACTAAGGCATTTTACATCTTTCATGTCACGGAATATTATCTCCATTCACACGAGGCAAGGGGGGCGGGGGGCGGGG
>CAUOFW020001502.1:1637373-1649903 GCA_963454935.2 Ilex paraguariensis | reverse complement strand
AGGCAAGGGGGGCGGGGGGCGGGGGCCGGGGGGGAAGCCTAATATCTGTTCTTAACTGATGCCCTTTCATTGACTAGGTTCTCAACATTTACTGGAGCGCCAACTTATCCTATGATTGTCAACCTGAAAAAAAAAATCCTCAGTTGTAGGTCAGTCAATATACCTTAACCATATGTGGATCTGTGAGATGTAGGTCTCCAGAGTGATCTTTCCAAGCCATCTATTGAATCAAAAAGAAATAGCATAATAAGCGTTCCCAGAAAAATAAATTCAAATTCACAGGCAACACTTCCCCAATCAATTCAATTAAAAGGGCAGGAAAAACCCAGAAAATAAATTAATTAATCAAATTCAAGATCACTTACGCCAAAAGTGTTAAGGAGTAGCTACGAAAGTGCTGGGTGGCGTTTCGCAAGCATACATAGACACTGATACCAACAGAAAACGAAGTAGTACATGAAACATTAGCAAAAACTTTTATAAGTAACAAATGCCAGACCACTAACAAGAACTTTTTTATATTAAAAATGTCATAGCATTTGGGGAAAGAAATACATACGTTATTGGAATCCATGAGGTATAAGGATGGTACTTGTTGTATGTAACCTTTGGAAGCTTGTATATATACTCAAACCACAAATATCCCACCTAAAAATTGTAGAGTATTTGGCATCAGACAGAGAAATTAATAGAAAAGGATTGTGCAGGACGAAAGATACAATACCACTGTACTAATGATCATGACAGCCGCTTTAATTGAAATCCTACGTTTTACTTCAGTTTCCTCCAGTTTCTCCATCCACCTCTCAACCTACAATAACAAATTCAAGCAATTTAGCAAATGATTTGAATTTTTCAAAACAAACATCAAATTAAAAAGAAATAGAAAAACAGAAGAAAGGCACAACCTTAAATCTCAAATATTTAACAAAAAAATCATACTAGGAATCTTACAAAATAACATAATTTTCACATAAACTTACTGTTGGATGATAGTATGCATAAATCATTCCAATTATCCATATGTAGCGATCAAGGCCTGAGCGGAAATGCCACTCATGCAAGAGGGGATATTTAGACTTTGAAGGATCTGGGTCAGTGTATCCTGAATTGTATTGGGATCTATTAGTTACATATGCAAATTTAGTGGCAATCAAAATGAAACTAGATCTGCAAAGTACTAACCGAGAAGGAATGTAAATGGGCTCCAAATAAGATCGAACACTCCAGGCACTTCCCATATCAGAATAACCACTAAAAAGCAGGCTATGAATTTTACAGCAATGACAGTCGCATTCTCGTTGTACTTGTTAAAAATACCAAGCGCCCCATAAACCATGAGAGTGAAAAGAGTGTGCATGGGGCATATGTAGTATAGCATGTAACTGTTGTCGAGTACAATGCAGCAAAATAACACCAAAAAGTTAAGCCGCCAAATCATCTGACCAACAAAAATTATACCGTCAGAACTATATTATCATTAGGGAAACTCAGAATGGTATTTTAAACGTCTCGAGGAATATGTACCTGAGCAAACCTTCCAAGGCTAAAATCTTTGCGAACATAATAATATGAGAAGTTCCCGAATCCAGTCATCCACACATATGCAGCAATAAAAACTCGTATGGCATTATAAATTTCTGTTGCAGCGAAGTAATGGTACATAAGAAATAATACCTGTAAGCAAATAGAAAAGATAGCGAGACACCATTAAGTGTGGGCAATGAAAACTATATTTACGACCAGCATGACCAGGTTATTCTATAGATAATTTCATATAAGAATGTTTAAACAATGATTAAGAAAAAAATTTGTTTTTCAGGCATGCTTAAATTGTTTCTAGAATTTTCGTCTGCTCATCTGAAATGATGGATTTACTCTATTCCAAAGTTAAAATGATAAAGACTGGAGGTCCTACAAATGTAAAGATCATTGGTTCCACCTCAGGTTTGACTTCAAAAGCAGGACAACTGAATACTTCACAGCTGTTCTTATCTGGATTACAGAGTCAGATTATTACTGCAATTGTGGGAACTAGTCCCCCACCCCATCCCCACCCAACCCTCCTTTTTTTCTCTTTGGGGCCATTTCCCCTGATCCTGCGGAAAAATTAATTTTTCTTATCCTCTAGAACTAACTTTTGTCAGTAGCCAAAGCTTTTGCCATCTTTTGATTGCAAATACAAACAATAAGTGGGAAAAGACCCAGGTGGGGAAAACCAAAGAAGCTGGATGGTAGATTTGATCAAAACCAAGAAGCCTGATAATCATAAGTGAACACTGGAAATAAATGCATAGATCAAAAAATCTCATATTTTTGCCTCAGGAAGAAGCACCAACAAATTTTGACACAGAAATGCATCATTTTAAGAACCCACTAACCTGCATCCAACCTCTCCACTCCTCAGTTTGATGCCTGTTCAAATAAAGTATGGGTTTTCCTGAAAATGGTGACTTATCATGATGTATCTTGAAAGATGTAATTGCCGAAACTATGATGAGAATGAAGTAGAGGAACAGAAACAGATCCCGATTGAAACTCTGCAGCCACAAGTAATGCCAGGTGTCAAAGCTAATTAGAGGTCAGAACATTATCACCAAACAAACTAATAAAAAAGTTATCATGCTTAGAGGCTGTATATTAAGTTCCTTACCAGCAATAATCATGCAATTTTTTTAGATTAAAAGTCAATCTGTTATTATGAAGAGCAAACTAGATTACCTTTTGTTTTTAAAAACCAATTAAATTTATCAAGAGCAGCGATGTAGTACAAAAACTACAAATCAAAGAAACTTCATAATGAACCCAAAACTATATATCCAAATGTTTCAGAGTGAAGAAACTCTTGGTGCTTCTTTCTGAACAAATTCTTTACTCACATCCTATACTCAACAATTGTATCACAAAATGCGCAATATTGTACCTGACCATGAAGGCGGTGTGAAAGTTTGTGAGTTTTTTTATTCATTCATAGTATGTACTTAAAGTACTCTATTTTTTGTTGACTTTTCCTTTCTTTTATTTGTTTTGCTATTTTCGTTTGTTGTGACATTCTCTTAGTCCATGCTATTTGATGCTTATTCAGTTAGAGTTTGAGTTGTACGTCTTGTTTGTCCTTTGCTTGCCTTGCATGCCTAATTTACCTAGTTGGTTTGTATTTATACCTTCTTATTAAACCATTATTCTTACTGCTATCTTAAACCCCAGTATCACCCTATTGGAACAACATAATATAATATGGTTAATTATTCAACTGCAACCAGTATATCTATACAGGCAATAGCTAAGTCATAGCGAGCAGCAATAAAATTAGAGGTTAAATAAGAAACACAAGCTCATGAACAGTGAATCCATTTTGTCAGACATATAGTATACTTTGGTTTATCACATACTTGGTTAAAAGCTGGCATATTCACAAGATTACAGAGAGGTCAAAATAAAGGGACAACCGCATGGTTGTAGCAGCTGTATTAAACAATTTGATTGCATTTCTTAACACCAAAATATACATTCATGTCTTACTGTTGAAGCATAAAAAGTAGTTGCCAAAACAAAACCATACTTGTGCAAGTGTCAATAGATATTTCTTTACTTTTTATTTTTCCCCCTACAACCAATATAGTGAACAATGTCTACATGCCGCACCACCAGATAAGGGCCTCAGGTCCACATAATATTCTGGAAATGGTTAACATAAAGTCAAATCTGGCGACATATGTGACATATCACAGCTTCCCATTTTAATGTTGTAAATAGAATTTTTCCCACTTAGAATTCATAATGCTCTCACATACTTCCACCAAAGACAATGTTTATGCCCATTTGAATGACAAGGTAAGGTTGTTGGACGCACCTTTTTTGATTCACCGAAGATATTCGTACGATCGCAAAAGTAAAAGTATATCAAAAAGGCACCAAATTCTGATCTGGAGAAGGGAATACGGGGAAAATAACAGAAGGAGAAAATAATCAGCATTCTTCTCCAGTGTCCTTCAATTCAAGAATTTAGTGCTTAAAAATCTTGAAGACAAAAGTACTTACATAGCTCTCAAAGTCAAACGATTTTCAAGCAAGAAAGACTCATCCAACAGAAAGAACCTGAAAAGATACAGAATCTATCGTTTCATCAACTAGCTACATGACATTTTCTACAAAAATGTAAATAAAGTTGGCAGCTGCCTTTGACAAACCTGAAGAGGTGATATGTTGCAGATGAACTACGAACTCTTGGAGATGCTGATTGGAGACCACCCCCCTCCAATAAAACAGCTCGATCATCTTCTTTGACTGCCTGGTTTCCCAACTCTACCAAATTGACATCAGAATGCCTGCCACTAAAATGTACAATTTCAGAGTGAGAAACGCTGTCTGAATTTAGAAAAGGGAATTATATAACATATACAAATCCCTAACAGACAGATTGTATATTTGTTCTGAAGTACAAAATCTGTCTAAGAAAGAGCAAAGAGGACAAGTAGCAATTTAGATTACATAACTTATGTTCCTCGTCCTCCAAAATTACTTTCCTCTCCTATGTGCTCAGCTTGACTCCCTATTTGCACTGGAGTTAAGCAATACATTGAAGTTCATATGACTTTCACTGTCGCATTTTTCTGTTTCTACATATTCATTAATTCACGTACCCTTTGTACTGTTCTCTTTATGCAAAATATTTCCAAATTTTAATGTTCTGTTTTCAGATCTCAAAGGAAGTTTAGCAAGATTTCAAAACACTTCACAGCCTCAGCTAAAAATAATCACAAGTCACAACAGCATGTATTTTGCAACATAGTTCTGAAGGAAATAGGCCAACAAAATCAAACTACTTTTGTAACAAATTTCAGTTGTACTATGTTTTTCCTGAATAAGAAAGGTCAAAAGGAACAAAAAAAACCCAATGTGCTGAACCTTTCAGAGGATCACAATTTAAATTGGAAAGAATAATGAATAATGCATAATTCGCTGTAAGCTATTTCTAAGATGATATCAAGATAATATAGCAAAGTTCATATCACCGCCGGGTGTCTTAACCACAAAAACACCAATGTTTTAGGGAGGTATAAGGTAAAAGACAGGAATTATCCAACTTACAGTTTGGCTGTCACCAAAATTTTCTTGTACTCCAACAACTCCGAATATAACCAAGCTGCAAACACGGGGATAAGTCCAAAGAAAAACGACACCTGAAATTGTGTATTATGCAATTTATGTTAAGCGCAAATTATAATATGATGAAATTATACAAAGAACGAGGTCTATACAACTGAAAAAATAATTGTTTGTTTGCACGAATGTGTACATATAGAGAGGGAGAGAAAAAACAAAAAAGGAGCAACCTCATGATGCATTACCTGCAATAAACTGTCCAGAAAACTTTAGAAGAAACAAGTGACAGGTGGTTGGATGACTAAGGATATGTTTTAAGAAGATTTACAGTCAACTTTGCTAGTTACATCGCTAATACAAGGTCATCAAAGATTCTAGGCAAGCATAAATGTGCAAATACTTGTCCTAAAAAAGGATAATCAGAATAAGAAAAAAAAAATTATTAGAGCACCCAAACAATAAAGCAAAATACATTTTTAGCCTTTGATTTTATTTTGTTTCCTTTTTTGAGAAGAGGATCAAATAACATAACTTACGCTTGATGGTGAAAATTTCTTGCCCATTGACAGGAGAACTTATTGCACTTATAGACAGACTACTTCTACGTAAATGTTAACTCTCCAGGCCTTAACCCAACTGCTTGTGAGCTACACAATACACGTGCACGTGTAGGAGAACTTATTACATCCATTGGCAGACAAATATTCCTCCTACGTAATGTTAACACTCCAGGCATTAACCCAACTGTTTTTGAGGTACACGGATCCCTGTTTTCATGTGTACTCTACAGGGATCCAAGTTTGAAAATTTTCTTTGGAAGTCCCGACTCCTTTGAATGGAGTGGTAATTTGTCAGCCACCTCAATGCTTGCTATTCATCACGCATAAAGGATAAGCTCTACCACCATTACCATAGCAGTGCCGTTTTATTGTTATAAGCTTTACATTTACTTGGATAAGACATAGAAACCGATCTTAAACAACCTTGCAACTATTCGAAACTCGAGTATAGCATATAATTTACAAATAAGAATTCTCAACTCAAGAAAAAAATAAGTCATAAAATAATATGGCACTATATTCTCTAATAGCCCCAATGCCCCTAAACCACAAACAGCGATGTAACTATGTTTTTGCATATTCAGTTTCCACTAAAACTGAGGGATGATAGTGACAAAATAACACAAAGAAATATTAGTTCATCAGTTTAATCATCTATGTTTACAATGCAAATACAATTCCGCAATCAAAATTTATTGATTCACGACTACAAGAAGAGATATTCATCGAATTGAAGAATCAGTACTTAACAACTACTCAGAACACTCAAATCAGTACAAAATCTGATGGAAGTATGGAATACGAAGCTCTAAACAATAAAGGCAACTGTTATCATGGAAATCTCTTACCTGACCAGGTGTTAATGGCCCGTAAATCATCATTTTCGTCGGAAAAACTGTAATTGAAAACAATGAAATCAAACAAACATTTTAAACTGTGCACTGTCTATATCGACGAACACAAACACAATTTGAACGTTCCAAAACCAGATCTGATAGAAACAGATCGATAAATCGAGGTTTGGAATGACAATGAGGCCCTAGATTCGTTGCGGTGGTGAGATAAGGAAAAATGGCTGTAGCACTCTGGGTGAAACCGGAGAAGCAAAACGAGCAGAGAGAAGTGAAGGGAGGGAGGGAGGGGGGGGCTATATAAATACTACTTTTAATACTCGTTAGTTGGGAAATCATTATAGTTCTTTTTCATATATTCTCAAAATGCCACACCAAAAACAAAAAATAAAATAAAATAAAATGCCACACCTTCTAAGTTCTAACTTCTTCCAAGTCTTGATAGTATTATAAGGTTAACTTCAGCTAGGCCCAAATATTTTTTAAAATATCAATTTACCCCTCAGACTTAGTAGTTATTCAATATAGCACCCTCAATTTGAAAGGAGGTTTCGATTTTCACATTGTTTCAATTATCACCTCTGATTTGAAAATTAGAAGGAATCAACAGTGAACTTTGGGGAGGCAAATTGGAATGAGAATATTGAAAATGTTAGGATGCGAATGAAAATAAAATTTCTAGACAACTTTAAACGTGGTGTCCATATTGAGGTTTTCAAAAGAAATAGGGGGCAAAAGTATAACATATTATATAGATTTACTGAGATGGTCTCTCACGTTCCTGGTCCATTTGATCTCATCGGTGGCTGTGGTGTGGGGAGATGGTGTTCAAGTGATATTGATGACGTGGCATTTGGGTTAATTATAAAATGCCCCCTTCAACTTTAAATAATTTGTAACTCATTCCTTCATGTTTTAATTTTAATAAATAATCTCCTTTAAATTTGAATATTTTGCAATTAACTTCAATCATTATTTTTGGATAATAAAATTTGACCAAAGTTAGACTTATCAAATTCACCTATTCCTACTTTTTTGAAAAATATAAGGGCATATTTGTTTTTAGTATTGTTATGCATGGTATTAAGAAATGTATTCTTTAAAAATTAGTAACGGTTATAAAAAAATATTACAAACCCTTCTCATGTTTGTTTATTTGTTTGTTCAATAGGTATTATGATGAGTCTCATAAACAACCATCTATTCTATCACACCTTGTATAACAAATATACAATTTTACCCTAAACATCATCCCTTCCATTATTACGTTTGTGTAACGTTTTGCACAATATTTGGTATAATACATGCTATGACAATTCATACCCAACAAATTTTGAATAATATAAAAAATTCACATAAAAAATAAAAATCTGATACTATAAATCGATAACATCGTAAAAAAAATTCAAAATAATTTTTAAAAAAAGGTGACACCATACGTTTAAATATAATATAAGAAAAAAAATCAAAATAATTTTTTTAAAAAAAATTANTTATAGTTCTTTTTCATATATTCTCAAAATGCCACACCAAAAACAAAAAATAAAATAAAATAAAATGCCACACCTTCTAAGTTCTAACTTCTTCCAAGTCTTGATAGTATTATAAGGTTAACTTCAGCTAGGCCCAAATATTTTTTAAAATATCAATTTACCCCTCAGACTTAGTAGTTATTCAATATAGCACCCTCAATTTGAAAGGAGGTTTCGATTTTCACATTGTTTCAATTATCACCTCTGATTTGAAAATTAGAAGGAATCAACAGTGAACTTTGGGGAGGCAAATTGGAATGAGAATATTGAAAATGTTAGGATGCGAATGAAAATAAAATTTCTAGACAACTTTAAACGTGGTGTCCATATTGAGGTTTTCAAAAGAAATAGGGGGCAAAAGTATAACATATTATATAGATTTACTGAGATGGTCTCTCACGTTCCTGGTCCATTTGATCTCATCGGTGGCTGTGGTGTGGGGAGATGGTGTTCAAGTGATATTGATGACGTGGCATTTGGGTTAATTATAAAATGCCCCCTTCAACTTTAAATAATTTGTAACTCATTCCTTCATGTTTTAATTTTAATAAATAATCTCCTTTAAATTTGAATATTTTGCAATTAACTTCAATCATTATTTTTGGATAATAAAATTTGACCAAAGTTAGACTTATCAAATTCACCTATTCCTACTTTTTTGAAAAATATAAGGGCATATTTGTTTTTAGTATTGTTATGCATGGTATTAAGAAATGTATTCTTTAAAAATTAGTAACGGTTATAAAAAAATATTACAAACCCTTCTCATGTTTGTTTATTTGTTTGTTCAATAGGTATTATGATGAGTCTCATAAACAACCATCTATTCTATCACACCTTGTATAACAAATATACAATTTTACCCTAAACATCATCCCTTCCATTATTACGTTTGTGTAACGTTTTGCACAATATTTGGTATAATACATGCTATGACAATTCATACCCAACAAATTTTGAATAATATAAAAAATTCACATAAAAAATAAAAATCTGATACTATAAATCGATAACATCGTAAAAAAAATTCAAAATAATTTTTAAAAAAAGGTGACACCATACGTTTAAATATAATATAAGAAAAAAAATCAAAATAATTTTTTTAAAAAAAATTAGAAAAAAAAATCGGTGACACCGTACACTTAAACATAATACAAGAAAATAAATTTTTATATGTAAACTCTACAAAGGAGAGTATTTGTGTCATTTTTCTTACTTGTACCGTCAATAGATTTATACAAGAAAATAATACCACCTGATAGGTGGTATTCATTAAAGCCATATACAAAAATTAAAAGTTACTGTACAAATCGGGTCGATATTGCAACTCAAAAAATAGTACTGCACATAAAATGTCAATCAAATAACGTAATAGGTGAATCTCATGTACTATTTTTTACTATCTCATCCTATAATTCCACTCAATCCCTCAAACAAACGTGCCTTTATAGTACTAAATATTCATATTTCTCCCCTTTCATCATCTTCTTCTTTAAATGGTTAACTCTCGTTCTCTTTCTCTTTCTCTTTCCCTTTCCCTTTCCATTTCCATATCCATTTCCAGCAGAGATCTTCCCTTCCCCTGTGATAAGTTGGAGGCAAACATTTCCTTATTTTTTAATCTTAACTTTTTCATTTCCTATTTTTTTAAGGATAAAATTGGTATCTCAAAAAAAAAATGAAATAATGTATAAGACAAAATGTGTAATGATTTTTTCAGGTGTTCAATCACTACTGTTAGTCAATTTAATTTACTTAAAACTTTGAAGAGGTAAATTATAATATTTTAAATTAAAGGGAACTAATTGTAACAAAGAATACAGTTGAAGGTAACATATTATAATTAATCTTTTTTTCCCCCCAAATTAGAGCATATTATTAAAAATTTTCTAGACACGGTAATAATGTAAGAAAAAGGAGATTCGAATTGAAAGTTTTCACGTCACAAGTAAGATTACTCACCCACTCAAATAGGGCCATAATTCTATGGTATTATTTCAAAAGTCTATTTCTATGCATAACTTCATGGCAATGGTAAGCTATGGATGGTAACATCATAACCCTCCTTTCTCTTTCAAAATGCATTTTCGAAGTAAGATTGTTGAAATCCAAGTGGATTATTATTTTTTTCCCAAATTTTGATTAGTATTTTTTAGTTTTTTAAGTTTTCTTCTCATATATTCATGAGAATTTCACTACCTAACATCTCAAAATTATCTTTTGATGATAGAATTTAAATTTAAAATTAGGCATTTGCGTTACAATGATCCTTATGCTATTATCAAGTATTTTCTTCAAGTGGTGAATGTAAGAAAAAATTCAAGTTTTCTAAGAAATATATTGATTCGATTCGATTCAATGTGTATTTGAGAAAGATTGCTAATATCTCACGTTTAATCTGATACTTCACATAATTGACTGTTACTATGGTAAATAAAACTTGTAGAAGTAATCGGCGTTTTTGCATCCGTTATGCAATTTGGTTAGCCATTTTGCTTCTTTTTTTTTCACGTGTTAATTTTGAAGATTGGGTAAACCTTTTTGTAAGGAAAGAAATAATGCAATAAAATAAATGCTTGGCTGGCAAAAAGTTCGAGATTTTTTATTTTTTTTTTGGTATGCCTTAACTCAAAATTGGTAGTTACCAAATAAAATTAAAATTCCATAATGTTTGTATGCATATATGGAGAATACTACTTTCTTTTTTCTTTTTCTTTTTTTGGAAAAATTACTAATAAATATTATTTTTCTCCACAAAAATCTATTAAATCCTATCATTTTTGTTTTATATCAATGAAGTCCAACTATTGATATTTATTTCAATTAAATCCTAAATTCTATTATATTCTAATTTTATGCTTACCCTTTACTTACCAAAATTATTTCATTCTTTTGTATTCTTAAAACCAATTAAGAGGACAAAAATTCCTTACTTGCAAAATTAACATCAAAAGCCTATTAAAAAAACTCAAATAACATAAACTTCATGGTAAGACCCAAAAAAATCTCACATTTTTTTTTAATCTCATTAGGGTATCTAATCTTAAAACTAGGGACAGCATTTTTCGATTATTTAATAAGATAAGAAAGGTTAAAAAAATTAAATCGATAATATTTGTCGATTAATTCCATTTTAATGTCGTTACCAATTCAAATACAATAACTAAAATAAATCCCTAACTTAATTATTTTAAATCCAATATAAAATAATAGAATATGGTTTTGTTAATAATTAAGTTAAATTAATATTAATGTAGAATCTACAATATTCTATTAATTGATTATAAGAATGCAAAAGAATGAAAGAGTTTTGGTAACTAAAGGATAAGGATAAAATTAGAATATAATTGAATTAGGACTTAATTGAAAGAAAATATTAAAAATATGACTTCATTGATATAAAAGAAAAATAATAGGATTTAATGGATATTTATGAGAAAATATAATACTTATTGGTAATCTTTTTTTTTTTTTTTTTTTTGGGCATATAGAGTAAGATGAGTAATGAGTTTACCAAAATGATATTTTAAAAGTTTATTTCACGTATCAATTAGAGGCAAATTGATAGATGATCTAGAGTGTTTATTATCGGTTCTTAATTTTTTTCACCTCTTACTTTGGGACTAAGTATGCACGTGTTCATTACCAGGAAAAAAAAATCGTTAAAAATACAATTTTTATTTATTTTTTGTTATTTTACATAAGATGCAGAAATTGAACTTAGAATCCCATATTTATTCAACCAGTTTTAAGCCCCCTCTTAAATCTTAATCCAAACAATGGTCAACTTTGAATTTAACTTAAAGCAACCATGAATCTAACAAAGACTATCATTTTTTGGGGGTTGCCCTCTTGCCAACCTGTCGAGGGCCCCTTTAACTGCAAGAAAGCGTCTGCGAAAGACTCTTTTACCAACCGAAATGCTTGTGTCAAGTGAGGCCACGGTCATTTTCCAAGTAATAAAGTTTGGTCATAATTAATTGGGATAGCATTAATTCTTGATGTTTCCAATAAAGAGATAGAGAGATTAATTATCATCAAATCATTCATTAATTTCTATGTCTTTGGCGGGACTCTAGGTGGCTCTGTAACCCCCGGATTGACACGTAGAATAATGAAGCCGTTGGGATGTCCAAAGGGTGCCAAGGAGGTAAGTCGAGGAATGATGATCCGGAGCCACCGAGTACTACAACTGACATCGTATTTGATGCGATGTAACCCCACATTTATGGCAAAATGAGTGATAGTGACAAGGCGAACAAATGCGCGCTTGCCAGCACCTGTCCTCTGGGAGTTTAAGCCTACTGTCATGATGGTTAATCATTAATGGCTGATGCACTGAGACGACGTGATCGGCTCTCCTGAGGAACTGTTCCCCCCCCCCCCCCCCCCCCACCCCCCCCCCCCCCACACCCCCCCCCCCAACCAACCCCCCCCCATCACCACCCTTCCCCCTCTCCCCCACCAGCCCACCAACCCAA
>CAUOFW020001502.1:1605689-1637129 GCA_963454935.2 Ilex paraguariensis | reverse complement strand
CCCCCCCCCCCCCGAGTATTCAATGTTCAGTTGATGTCAGATGTCGATCTGATGGATTTGGGTACTCGGGGAGTGGCATAAATGCTTGCCATTTGGCCGAGCATTTACCCCATTTTCCTAGCATTCAATAGGAGGAGACGTGAGTAGAAAACACTCATTGCACGAGGAATGGTGTGTCAGATGTAAAATGTCCAGATGGGACTTGAGATTTTTGGCAATCATTGTTAATTCAGATATAAATACTCCTCACAAAAATGGACAAAGGTACGCAAACTGAAACCAAAAAAATAGTCTATTGAGTAAAACCCTTCGATCTCATACGAACTTAAGCTTCGAAGGAGATTAGCCGGGCACTCGCCTGATCCCCCTTTTTTTTGACCCTGTTGTTTCAGGTTTGCCAGCTTGGAGATCGTTGCCTCATACTATTGCAGGTATTATCCAGTGCAATTTGGTGCCGTATGTGGGAACAAAGACATTTTTTTCAATAGCAATCATCTGATGGTGAACACTCAATCTCAGGGTGAGGGAGCTGGTGTACGGGCCAGGAACACAGAGCCCGTCCGACTTCCAATGGTTTGGGAGCCGAGTTCATTGGGCCAATCAGATGGGGTGGGGCATTCTTCATAAAGAACGCTCCCTATAGATCAAGGCCTTGGGGGTTGTGACCTCATGGCCCATGACATCGTTGAGATTGTGGAAAGGCGGATGGACAGACGCATTAAGTAGCTTGAGAGGAAAAACGCCAAAGTCCAGTAGCGTCTTGACGATTTCAAGCAGTCAGCAAGCGCAGGCAAGCATAGTCGCGGGGTCGGGGACCAGGTGCCTAGCCAGAACCTGTCCAGGCCCCCTGGCACTGGCCTTCTAGGAAAGATTGGATTAGGCACTTACCCGAGGGATGTCACCGCCACGGAGGGTTCTCGGCCTCCAAGGGGAAGTTATAATCGGGCCAGAAGGAAAGTCTGTCCAGGTGGGACCTGCGTCGAGGGATACTCGAGGACGTCGGAGCCGCTGAATCACAAACAGAATCCATACCCCGAAGGCCTCAAGAATGATCAAAACAGGATCCCAAGGTCCCCATCATTGCTCAGTGCAGCCATGAGCCCGAGGTCTACTCCGACGAAGTCATCTCACCGTTCGTCCGGGCTATCAGGGAGGCCGAGATGCCGAAGAAGTTTACCATCCCGCGGTTCAAAGTGTATGATGGAAAAATCGATCCCAAGAGCCACCTTTGGCAATACAGACAACTGATGTCAATTTATGATACTGACCAAAGGGTGTTATGTCGAGTTTTTCCCATGAGCCTAGGGGACATGGGCATGAGGTGGTATGAGAACCTCGCTCCTGAGAGTGTTAAGTCTTGGAAACAATTGATGGAGCTTTTCATAGCTCGAATCATCACCGGTAGTAAGAAATCGAAGGACATCGGCGCTCTGTTGCCGCTTAGGCGAAAAGGGGAAAAGACACTCCGACAATATGCCGTCCGATATTGGGATAAAGTGAATGAGGTGGAGGCTTATTCGGAGGCATTGGTCGTGGCGTCATTTAGGCTGGGGCTGTCCCGGGACACTGATTTGTACAAATCACTGACCAAGAAGGCTCCGACGGACATGAAAGACTTGATGACTCAGATTAACAAATATACCGGGGTGGAAGAAGAATTCGTTGCACCCGAGAGCAGGGTCACGGTGCCGAGGAAAAGGGAGAGGGAGCAGCCGGCCCGAAGTGGAGGGCCTATTCCACCCCCAACTCGCCAATCCCTTCCAGGGAGTGAATACGTTCTTCAACAAGCCCATCCATAAGATACTTCCCAAAATAAAAAATAGACTATACTTCAAGTGGCCCCCGAGGATGTTTGGAAACCCGTTGACAAGGAATGCGACCTTCCGATGTTCGTAACATAAAGATATCAGTCATTTGACTGTGGATTGCAAGACTTATAAATCATTCCTCGAACAATTGGTGCGAGACGGATACCTCGGGGAATTCATCGACAGGGGTCATCTCGGCGGGTCGGCGAAGGGGCGAGCCGAGGTGCCAGCTGAGGTAGCACCCGTGATTGATGTTATCCATGCCTGTACAGTGGAGAGGCCTACATACAACTCCCTCTGTGCCAAGTTGCAAATGGTCTCTCAAGCAGTCAGGGTGGACGAAAAAGGTGATGAGCGACCGCCCAAGAGGCCGCGGAGCGGTGCCGAGGTTATCCATTTTTCTGATGCTAACCTCGGCGAGGTAGCCCTCCCCCGCGAGGATGTATTGGTGATCACTTTGCGAGTCAAAAATTTCGACGTTAAGAGGATCTTGGTGGACTCGGGCAGTTCCTTCGAGGTAATGTAAGATCACCTCTTTCGCAATATGGGACTTTCTCAGAAGGATCTGGAACCTGTTAAAACCCCCCTCATCGACTTCAACGGTTCCAGCGTCCTACCCCTTGGAAAAATCACCCTCATGGTACGGCGGGGGGTGATGACCATGCCTGTGGAATTTGTGGTAGTGGATTTCGACTCCCCTTACAACGCTATTATGGGGAGATCATGATTGTATGTAATAAAGGCAGTCCACTCTTCTTATCACCAGAAGATAAAGTTTCCAACACCGTAGGACATAATGGAAATACGGGGTGATCAGGCGTCGGCAAAAAACTATTTCTATGCCACGGTGAAAACGGGAGTCAATGGTCAAAGTTAGGAGCGTGATCCCGATGCGGTGGTTGCCAAATAACAATCATAGAATGGTCGTCCGGGAGTGGACGAGCCCATTACAGAGCCGGCCAACCGGTCTACTGAGGCCTTGGTGAAGATTCTCCTGAGCCCAGATAGCGATAAGAAGTACTTTTTTGATAAGGGAGTCACTCAGCGACGCAGAGAGAAATGATATGGCCTCATTTTTACGCCACAATGCCGACGTCTTTGCGTGGACCCAGGCCGAGATGACGGAGATAAGCGACGAGGTGATGACTCATTGGCTCCATGTGAATCCTTTATTCAAACTCGTTAGGCAAAAGGTCTAGAGAACGGCGTCTCATCACACGAAGGCTGTGGATGAAGAGGTGGATAAATTTTTGGGGGCAGGTTCCATCAAAGAGGTACAGTTATCTAAGTGACTATTCAATACCATGTGCGCCAAGAAGAAAGAAGGGAAATTACGAGTTTGCGTAGATTTCACGGACCTGAACAAGGCTTGTCCCAAGGACGAGTACCCCTTGCCCAAGGTTGATCAGCTGGTAGACGCCACAGGCACATCACCTTCATGGATGCTCTTGCTAGATATCACCAGATTTCTTTGCATGAATCAGATCAGGAGAAAACGATGTTCATCACACGCTCGAAAAATCTACTATTACACAGTAATGCCTTTTGGGTTGAAGAATGCTGGGGCGACTTACCAACGATTGATGAACAAAATTTTCAAAGACCAACTCGACGAAACGATGGAGGTGTACATTGATGACATGTTGGTCAAAAGTAAAGAGGAGGCCGACTATCTCCATGATCTCGGCATGACATTCTCTATCCTCCGGAAGTATGACCTAAAACTAAACCCCTCGAAATGTGCCTTTGGAGTGAGCTCAAGAAAATTTTTGGGGTATTTGGTTACTTATCAGGGGATCGAGGCGAACCCCGAGCAGATACAAGCAATCCAGAATGTCCGGGCGCCTGAGACCGTTAAGGATGTTCAGAAATTGGCTGGGATGTTGGCAGCCCTTAACAAATTTATTTTCAAGTCCGCCGATAAATGCAAATCATTTTTTGCCAAGTTGAGGGGGGTAGCTAAGGGGATTGGGGACGAGGAATGCGATCGATCTCTTGAAGGGATCAAGGAGTACTTGAAACATCCTCCGACTTTATCTGTTCCAGCGACAGGGGAGGTACTAAGCCTTTACTTGTCCGTATCTCAAGACGCCGTGAGTGGAACATTGGTCAAGGATAGCGAAGGGGCCCAGAGACCCTTGTATTTCATAAGCAAGACTTTGCTTGACGCCGAGACAAGGTACTCTCCAATGGAGAAATTGATTTTGGCGTTAGTAATCTCGGCGAGGAAACTTCGACACTACTTTCAAGCTCACGCCATAGACGTCCTTACAGACCGACCTCTCAAGTCGATCCTTCACCGAGCCAATATGTTCGGGAGGATTGCCAGATGGGCTATAGAGCTTGGAGAGTTTGAAATCAGGTACAAGCCTCAAATGTCAATCAAAGGACAAGTCCTGTCGGACTTTGTCACCGAGTTCTCTGCGTCCGAGCCCCCACCAACGTCACAGGATCTAACAGGAGACATTTGGGATCTTCATGTTGATGGATCCTCGAACGCAAGGGGAGCAGGGATAGGTATTGTGCTAGTCAACTCAGAAGGGTTCATCATTGAAAGGGTAATCAGATTAAAATTCAAGGCATCCAATAACGAAGCCAAGTATGAGGCGTTGCTGGCAGGACTGGATGCCGCATGCTTGATTGGGGTGAGACACCTTCGGATCTTTTACGATTCCCAGCTGGTCGTGAACCAGGTAAATGAGGACTTCGAGGTCTAGGATAGCAAAATGAAGACATATCATGAGAAAGCAAGATCCAGGATGAAAAAGTTAAAAAAAGTGAAAGTTTCCCAGATTCCTAGAGATCATAACACCCACGCCGACGCACTAGCATGTCTGGCTTCGGCTTTGGCCTCGGAGGTAACTCGACGCACACTTATTGAGACCCGAAAAAGTCTGAGCATAGACGAAGCAAAGGTCGAACAAGTGTTGTCGACCATAATGCAAACACCGTCGGGATGGATGAAGCCTATCATTGCATATTTAATGGACATAGTGCTTTCGGAGGACGTCAGAGAGGCCAGGAAGATTAAGCTCAAAGCCCCTAAATTCTGGATGTCAAATGATCAACAATTGTACAAAAAGTCGTTCTTGGGACCACTATTGCTTTGTGTCCTTGAAGACAAAGTGGAATCCCTGTTGTACAAAATCTATGAAGGGGTGTGTGGAAGCCATATAGGCAGAAGGTCTCTCATTCACCGAACAATGATGCAAGGGTACTGGTGGCCCCACATGCAGAAAGACGCGAAGAGTTATGTGCGAAAGTGTGACAAATGTCAGAAGTTTGCCCCCATTATCCAGTGACCTGCTGGAGATTTAAACTTGCTGACAAGTCCTTGGTCATTCTCACAGTAGGGGATGTATATTGTCGGACCTCTCCCGAGATCCTCATTAGGCAAGAAATTCTTGTTGGTGGCAACCGATTACTTCACCAAATGGATCGAAGCTGAGCCCTTGAACCGTATTCGGGATGTGGAGACAAAGAAGTTCGTGTGGCAGAACATCATCACTCGATTCGGAATCCCCAGGGCTATTGTTTCTGACAATGAGGCTCAATTCAATAGTAGCACATTTAGAGAATTTTGCTCGAGGTACAGAATATGTAATTACTATTCTACGCCAGTCTATCCCCAATGTAATGGACAGCCTAAGGTGTCCAACAAGATCGTGCTGGCGGGAATCAAGAAGAGACTTGAGACGACAAAAGGAAGGTGGACCGAGGAATTACTTAACTTATTATGGGCATACAGAACCATGCCGAGGACCTCGACGGGAGAAACCCTATACGCCTTGACATATGGGATCGAGGTTATCATCCCCTCGAAGGTAGGACTCCCAAAAATACGAAGCCAAACCTTCGAATTGAAAAACAATGATCAAACTCTCGCTAGAGATCTCGATTTAGTCGAGGAAAGGAGGTCATCGGTATCCACCAGGTTGGCGAGGTACCAAGGGAAATTGTCATGGCAGCACCGGAAGAAGGTTCGACTGAGAGATTTCCAAGTCGGGAATTTGGTACTATGAAAAGTGGTGGACAACACTCGCGAGCCTACTGATTGAAAACTGGGTCCCAATTGGGAGGACCCTTATAAGGTGATCTCCGTGGGGGGCACAGATGCGTATCGATTGCAAAATATAAACGGTGATGATGTAATCCGGTCATGGAATGTATCAAATTTAAAGAAATACTACTATTAAATCAGGTTTCAGTCTTCATGATTGCATTAACATGAGTCAGGCGCTCGGTCGTTAGGGGTACGACCCCAAGGGGTGTAAGACTCCACCCTTGGAGCAACGCCTTCAAAATAACACGAGTCAGGCGCTCGGTCGTTAGGGGTAAGGCCTCGAGGGGTGTAAGACTCCATCCTTGGATCAACGCCCTCAAAATATAACACGAGCCAGACGCTCGGTCGTTAGGGGTACGGCCCTGACGGGTGTAATATTCTACCCTTGGAGCAACGCCCTCAAAATATAACATGAGCCAGACGCTCGGTTGTTAGGGGTACGGCCCCGACGGGTGTAAGACTCCACCCTTTGAGCAACGCTCTCAAAATATAACACGAGTCAGGCGCTCGGTCGTTAGGGGTACAACCCCGAGGGGTGTAAGACTCCACCATTGGAGTAACGCCTTCAAAATATAACATGAGCCAGACGCTCGGTAGTTAGGGGTACGGTCCCGATGGGTGTAAGACTCCACCCTTGGAGCAACGCCTTCAAAATACCAACACGAGTCACGCGCTCGGTCATTAGGGGTATGACCCCGAGGGGTGTAAGACTACCCTCATATATACTCGATCCCAAGGGGTCTTAAAACCCAACAACATGTTCGACGCGTTTACTTTTATGAATTTGACGTGAAGCCTTACTACTTCAAAAGGTCCTTATTGACGTGACGTCGAGATCATTTCCTTAAAATACGATTGATGCAGGAAAGAAAAGACACTTATAGAAAACTCAAGTTCATTATCGAAAAGGGGCTTTGCGTCCCCAGGCATATAAAAAGTAGCTAAATTCTGTACAAAGAAGAGGTACAAAGAGCTACAAAACAAATACGGAACATAGAAGTGAGGCCACCAACTGCTAAGGCTCTCGGCTCATTCCTCCCTGGCTCCTCCCCTGCCGAGGCTTCTACGCCGCCTTTGTAGCTTGTCTCCGACCCCCAATATTTCATCCAGATCGGTGTCATGCACCTCAGTAATGATTGGGGGCGGAGGGGGCAGATCATCTGTTGGCTTGGCAAGTGGCAAAGACGAAAGGGCAGAAGAAGGCTGGTCAGAACCATTGTTGAATGTGATGGGCTCGTTTCCACCTTCAGCCTTGACCGGCCCTTCTGCCTCCACGTGGTCACCTAGGACGAATCGGACCTGTTCGTCTAGGGCTTCGTCATCGGCCTCCCCTCAAAGGCTGTGCATGGTGAACAAGTCTGAACCTACCTTGACGTGGTAGAAGGCCAGTGCCCCAACCTTCTTTGAAAGCCTTCTTCTTGGCTTCCTCGAAAACGAGGACCATTTGGTCTTGAGTGGCGGCCCACACCCTTTGACACTCCGATTGTAGCCTTTCCTGCTCCCTCGCTTTTTCTACTGTCAAGGAGTCCACTTTGGCAGTAAGAGCGTTGATTACAGACTCGGACTCTTGCAGCTTAGCTTCGGAGGAGGGCACTCACAACTCGTATTCCTCGATTTTCTTTATCATCGCAGCTTCACCCGCCTTGGCCTTTTTCAGCTCGACATGAACGACATCTCAGTGGCAGATGAGCTCGAGAATGTGTTTGGTTTAGTCACCGAGGGTCCTCTCGACCTTGAGGATGTGGTTATCCTTAGTAGCTACAGCTCGTTCATCGTTCTTCGCCTCTTGTTTGTATTCTCAAAAATGTTCAATTAGGCCCCCACCTGCTGGCTGGCCTGAAAAAGGAGGAATATTAGGGAACGACCAAAAGGATGCGAGAAATACTCAAAAAAATGTTAAACTTACCACCAGGTTACTTTGAATAGTGCTCATCAGAAGTCGATTGTCCGAGTAACCTTTGTACATGGCCATATCGGTGTCAAATTGAAGCGTCCCTGTGACGACAAATGGCACTTCAGGGGATTCGGCTTCCAGAACAGAGTGGTCGCTCCTGGTCTCAGCCTGACCAACCCACTCGCCAGAGACAGACGGGCCCGGAGCCGAGGAGTTATGCTGCCGCTTCACACGGTGCTCCTCAGATTGTTCAACGTCTCGGGCATGCCTTTCCTTCAGCTGGTTTCTTGGAGCGGGGACTTGTTGAGATTAGGGCCTTTGCCTGGTCGGCACGACCAGGTCCCTGGCTTGTTGCGTATGCACTTGCGACGGTGGTAGTTGCCTCCGAGGAGAACTAGGTGGGGGGATAATGGGGGTAGTGTTGGAAGGCCCGGCAAGCCTGACTCTCCTTGCCGCGGCGACGACCTCCATTGTAGCAGCGGTGATTGGTGAAGGATTAAACATCTCGGGCGTAAGTGGCTCGGGAGCGTGATCAGACCCTTCTTCGGAATCTCCCTCAGATTCTTCTGCTTTCGACGAGGAATGGTCTTCCCAAACAGAAGGGTTGAAAAGAGGTGAGATTTGGGAGAATCAGCTGTAAGTCGGCGTGTAGCCGAGGAGAGTATGCGTCGTTCGCTCAACTAGGTCTAAGGACCAAACCCTTAGTAGGTCGACAAATCGGACTTGGGCCCTCAATGGTTGAGCAACGTCCTAACGATATCCTTCTGTAAAAGCAAAATAAAATTAGTGCGTCTCTTAGACCTAACAATAGCAAAATCAAGAAGTCGGAAAGAAAACACACCTTCATCCCTCGGCACTTTGGGGCAGTACAATCCGTCATACTTGGGCTCGATCCCTTTCTCCCAACTGCCGTCGAGCATGATCAGATCATCTACATACCCCTTGTCTGAGTCGGCATGTGGGTTACCAGATACATTGAGGCATCTCGAGCCTGGAGGTAATATCGCCCCCCGGCGACTAACCTCAGGTCGTAGTAGAATAAAATTTCATTTACTCCCAAGTTGGTCCTCAGTCGAGCATTTAAGGCGACTATGCCCATCATAATCCTAAAGAAGTTAACCTCACATTGAAGGGGAAAGAGTTTCAGTTGCATCAATACTCCCAACAACAAGGGATGGAGGGGGAAGGTCAACCCTCCTTCCATGATGGCCTTCGTCTAAAAAGGCATCATGTCCACGTTTCTCATATCCCTCCTATGATGAGTGGGGTTAAAGGAAAAAGCGAAGATAGACTCACAGATGTGGTACCTAACCCTAAAAGTTTGGATATTCTCATTAGTCACTTGGGTTCTCCTCAACTTGTGGGTAGTCCTACCCCTAACAGACGTCTCCCCCTGGTTCTACTAGTTTTAGCCATTGGTGGGCGCTAAAAGGATGAAATGTAGAAGAAATAAAAGGAGAAAAAGCTCAAGTGGAAGTACTTACAGGAAGGTAGTCTTTAAAGAGAGAGCTCGGAGGAGGAAGGAAACTTGAAGGAGAACAGAGGAGCACTCGGGGTCTGATTGCTGAAGAGAGGTTGAGGATGTAAAAGTTCTGAGAAGGTATGAAAATCTCCTATTTATACTGCCTCACAGGGAGCGGGAATCGAAAATTTGGGTCATCATTAGGGCATTTCTAAAGGGCAGCACCAGACGTGCAAGTAACTGTTGCTATTAATAAGGCGTGATGATGGAGCCCCCAATCTCTTTACGCCACTTGTCTTGCACTGCGAAAAGAATAGCGGCTAGGGGGCAGTTGGCAAGACTCTAGGTGGCTCTGCAGTCCCCGAGTTGGCACGTGGAATAATGAAACCGTTGGGATGTTCAAAGGGTGCCAAAGAGGTAAGCCGAGGAGTGATGACCCGGAGCCGCCGAGTACTACAGCTGACATTGTATCTAATGCGATGTAACTCCACATTTATGGAGAAATGAGTGATAGTGACAAAACGAATAAATGCGCACCTGTCCTCTGGGAGTCTAAGCCTACTGTCATGATGACTAAGCATTAATGGCTGATGCGCCGAGACGATGCGATCGACTCTCCCGAGGAATTGTTTTCCCCAAGTATTCAATGCTTAGTTGATATCGGATGCCAATCTAATGGATTTGGGTACTCGGGGAGTGGCATAAATGCTTGTCATTTGGCCGAGCATTTACCCCATTTTCTTAGCATTCAATAAGAGGAGACGTGAGTAGAAAACACTCATTGCACAAGGAATGATGTATAAGATGTAAGATGTTCAGATGAGACTTGAGATCTTTGGCAATTATTGCTAATTCAGATATATATACTCCTCACAAAAATAGATAAATGTACGCAAACTAGAACCAGAAATATAGTCCCTTGAGCAAAACCCTTTGATCTCATACTGACTTAAGCTTTGGAGGGGATTAGTCGAGCACTCGCCTGACCCCCCTTTTTTCTGACCCTGTTATTTTAGGTTCGCCAGTTTGGAGATCGCTGTCTCATACTATTGCAGGTATTATCCCGTGCAGTCCCTATTTTTTTTTGGGTAAGAGGTAACCATTTCAGGGCATTATCACTTTGAATCCATCCTTGCAGGAGTAAATATCGGATATCTATAATCGCCTGTAAATCATAGGTATCAATTAAGTTCAAAAAACACCAACAAAAGTCAAATCTCTAATGTTCGAGTCTACGATTTGTCCAAATCAAACTCCACACAGTTAAGCTACCCGTCTGGGTTGTTAGTGGGTTGTTATTGATTTTATTGTACCCACTTTGAAGACTTGTTTAATTCTCTTTGTAGATATTTTTTCATCTATCATAAGTAACGTCTCTTTTATTTTTAATTGTAGTAGTTGATTATTCATTAAAATAATAACATACCAATTATGTATTAAAAAATTTAGCCACCATGAAAAAAGTTAGAATGTTGAACATTGAAACTATAATATAGACGATTTAAATTCACTTGTAAGTTAATGTATATATAAATTTGTTAATTCTAAATACAACTTGCGAATTTGACATGTAATTGATATACAATTATCAAAATTAAGTTTAGCGTAATTGAACATGGGTTATAAATGAGTGTATACATTAGATCTATCAAATAAATAAATTGACATGAGCTCCATTAAAAATGACTTAGAACCAACAGGGCACAAACTCTACTATATATATCCTTATAACCAGGTTGTATATAAACTAAATAAATTTTAACAAGACACGCATATATGTATTTTTAAATTGAGTAATATTATATAACTAGTTATTGATTGTGTCTGAAGACACAGAGTAATAAAAAATGATAAATAATAAACATATTTGTATTCATATTCAAAATCAAATCACAAACGTAGAGAAGAGAAAAATAAATTTAAGCATTAGTTGTAGTGGTGGTGAGACGTGGTGGGCGGCAGTGGTGGTGGCAGAAGACGGTGATGGTTGTGGTGGGTGACAATGACTGTGGTGGCAGCGATGGTGGTGGTAGTGGCGACGGAGGCGGTGGTGATGATGAGGGTGGGGGGTTGGCAGCAACGGTGGTGGCGGCGACGGTAGTGGTGGTGATATATGTAGTGGTGGGGCAGTTTCAAACGATTTTTTTTTAAAGTATTTATAAGAAATAATTTTTAAAAATATTTTTACAAAATCACTCCAAACACACTCTTAAGAGCCTATTTTTTCTATTAAATTTAGGGTGTTAATATTAGCCGTTAGATTAATTTTAAAATAAAATTTAAAATAATTTCAACCGCGACTAGTAAAAGTCATTTTGTTTATCTTTTGAAATTTAAATTATGAGTTACTTTATTATATAGATTTAAAAAATTATAACTTAAATACAAATTATTTTTTAAATGAATGAGTCTCACCAATTTTTTTAATAAAATATATTCATTTAAGAGGTAATATACGTTTTAATTATACTTTTGTCGGTTGTATTTGAATTGTTAAAAAATTTAAGCCGGTGCAGCCAAACAATATTCATAAAGTTGTGGCCGGCGCTTGTGGAATAATGGGGATGTTCGCATCACCGACATTAGTATTTCCTGAGACCGCTAATCAGGAGAGGCCGACGGGCCCACACAGCCACACCATATATGCAATGATATTGTCCATCGTGTTCCTGGCATTAGGAGAAAATATTCGATGTTTATCAGGTATTAGGTTGTCAATGATAATTGGTACTCATCACAAATTAATGGATGTCACCTCAAGATAGACAGTGGAGAGAGAAAAATTGAAGTACAACTTATATTAAGGTGACATCTCTTGATTGGTGATGAGTATCAGCTGTTAATGACAACCTAGTACCTGTCAATGACAGAATATGAGGTGACATCTATTGATTGGTGATGAGTACCAACTGTCATTGACAGTCTGGTACCTGATAAGCACCGAATATTTTCTCTGGCATTAGACCCTCGTTTTTTTTTTTTTTTTTTGGGTTCAATGAACAGAAATGTTTAAGCTAAATTTCACGTATTTTGACTAATTTTTTTTTTGATTTGGTTAAATATAGGCTATTCACTTCAATATTATGATATTCATACGCATGATTTCGCTTTAAAGAATCACTAAAATTCAAACTCAATATCTAAATTTATAAGTCATTACTGTTATGACTTGAACTATTTCAAATTATTTCTTGCTTGTTTTACATCCATAACTTTTGCCCACAAGTTATGTGGTTTCCTGGTGGGCTACACAACACTCCACGCCTAGAGAGTTCTGGCAAGACAGGCCCAACCAATAAGATGGCAAATTGTTGATCAGCTTGGGCTTAGGTTCGGATTGGAGTCAGGCTACCCATGTGCTTCCCCTTGTGATTGGCCCTTCCAGTAGTATTATAAAACCATCTCTAATGGAAATTGAAATCTTTACTCTAATTTGAACCAAAAAAAAAAAGAAAGAATAAATATGGACATTTTCAATAAAAAAAATTAAAATTAAATGAATACAAACTCAAATTTAAAAATTTGAATCTCCTTTAATTTAGTAGGTAAATACCTAGGTATACCAGTATTACATAAAAGAGTTTCTAAAGAGCATTTTAAAGACATTGTTGAGAAAATTCGGGTGAAATTGTCTGGATAGAAAACTAATAATTTGTCCATGACAGGTAGGGCAACACTGATTCAGGTTGTCACTGCCACTATCCCTAACTATGCTATGCAAACTCAATGGGTCCTCCAGTCCATCTGTGATTAAATTGATAGGCTGAATATAAATTTTTTATGGGGGGACACAGAGAAAAAAAAGAAATTTCACTTGTTAAATTAGGACGAAGTGTGTACACCCAAAGCTAGTGGGGCCATAGGGTTAAGAAAGAGTAGAGATAATAATGCTGCACTCCTAGGGAAATTGGGTTGGGAGCTTAGAGCCAATAGTAAAAAATCCTTGTGGGTTGAAATCATGAAAAGTAGATACATTACTATGAACTCTGAACCTTGGAAAAAACAAAAGGGTAATGCATCTCCCATTTGGAATGGGATTTTGAAATTTTGTTACTCGTTAGAAACAAGTATAAAATGGATTGTGGTGATGGACAAAGCGTTAACTTCTGGAAAGATTGGGGGGTTGGAGACAAACCACTACTGCAGCAACTGAACCTTCAAACAAACATTGACACAGAGGTTAAGGTGGCTAACTTTATTGGACCAAATGGATCCTGAAATTTGCAATCCACAGGTATGATTCTTCCTCTTCATATTGTTCGAGAGATCTTATTCACTACACTGCCACAATTCAACCAGCATTTAGATTCTATGTCCTGGGGTAAGGTAGCAAATGGTAAGTTCTCATCCAAAGACTTCAATGATCTTCTTGCTGATAACACCTCTTTCACTGTTGTTGATAGAAATGGAAATATATTTGGGAAATGGAAATTCCTCAGAAGCTAAAGTTTTTTCTTTGCCTTGTCCTCCATGATAGAATCCAATTTAATAAACTTAGAGTTGACATATGTATGACAGATGATCCTACTTACATTGTTGAGACAACCATCCACATTTTAAGAGATTGTAGTAAAGTTCAGAGAATTTGGAGTTACTTTCTTACTCCACAGGAAAGACATACCGATAGAAACCTGAGTCTTACACAATGGTTTGAAAAATATTGCCTATCTACTAGTAGGATCACTTGGAACAATATTAATTGGACTCAACGTTTTTTGTATAGCCATAATCTGGGGTATATGGATAGAGAAACAAAGTGTACTTTGATAGTGCTTTATCTGAGGCTGCTATTACTGCAAAGTCTTCCATCTTACTTGCCAAAGAGATTATTGAAGCTTTTGATGATAGGCAAACTGAGAAGTTGTAGGTTCCAGTGAGACTGATTAAGTGGGTTTTTCCACCTGCAGGTTACTATAAGATTAACACTGATGGGAGCTCCAAAGGCAGCCTTGGAACAATTGGGATTGGTGGCTCTCTTGGGAACGATAGACGGAAATGGATCAAGGGCTTTATGGGCAGAATAAACCACACTACAAGCCCTAAAGCTGAACTCTGGGCCATTCAACAAGGCCTTCAATTGATTTTGGATAGGAGTAGGAACTTTATCTTGAAGACAGACCTCTTAGAAGCTTTCAATCTGCTGGTTGGAACCCAATCAGCTAATCACCCTTTCAAAGTCCTGGTGGACAATTGCACGTTCATCATCTACTCTCTTAATATTTATGTGGTATATATGCTCAGAGAGGGAAATCAATGCACTGATGGCCTCACGAATTTAGGCGTTAATCAGTCTATTGATTTAGGTTTTCTTTATGAACCACTTGACTGTATTGTTCATTTGCTTAGGCAAACATGTCTAGTCTTAGCTTTATTAGGGAACCCAGGTAACTTTTATTGTGGTTCCCTCCACAACACAAAAAAAAAATACAGCATTAAATAAGATTTTTAAGGATATTTTTATCTAAATTTAATTTTAGGTCTAGAAAAAGATAAAGAGGATAGACTTTCGAACCCAACGTATTTGATGCATGATCCTTTAGAGCCGTAGTTTCGGGATTAGATTGCAAAGCCCAAAATGACATAATTAAATTATTGTTTAGCCGATGATGAATTTTTGTGCAATGATCGAGATGCTCTAATAGACGACCAAAGCTCGATTATGAATTCAGAGTTTGCTAAATTCAATTTTTTTTCAAGGGAGTGTAAGATCATTTCTAATGGAGACTCATACCATTACTCAAATTTAAGTAAAAAACTTAATTTGATATAGGTCTCTCTAATGAATAAACTTTTTTTTAGACTCAAAACTTTTTTTTAAAATTCCCTTCTTATCCTAAGAGTTCTTTCCTTTTATTTTTGCCTCGATTTTTTTTAAATAACTAAAAATCATTGCATATATATATATATGTGTGTGTGTGTGTGTGTGTGTGTGTGTAGAGGGCCACTGAAAAAAGGCGAAGAAAAAGACAGAGAGAGAGTTTACCAACATGACTGTTTTGGAGTAGAAGACGAATTGAACCTGCTAATGATACGATAGTCTCACTAAAATTTGTGACCATTGGTAAAAAATGGTGTGTGATTTGGGTCTCTTTTGATTTTGGGTTAGAGTAGGATCTTTTTTTATTTAGTATGGATATGGGTCTAATACTAAAGAAGAAGTTTAGATAATTTTTATCCAAATTTAATTTAGAGTCCAAAAAAGAGTCGGGACTGAAATTGCCTTTAAATGAACGATAATTTGTAAAATTTTTATTAAATTATATTTGCCTCATTTATAATTATGTTTTATAGGTTTTATATTATGAAGGAATTTCTATTTTGTATATATTAAATTTAATAGGCTTTTAATCTTATTTGACTCATTTTATTAAGAGTGTTAATTTCAAATACCAAATTAAAAATAACACAATTGATAATACAAAAATAAATTGGAAAAATTTTAACAACACCCCCTCTAATTTATCATATCTTCAAAAACACTCTCCTCTAGTTTTTAAATCTTCAATGACACCCCTTCTAATTTAATTTAAATATCACTAACACCCCCTACCATTAAACTACCATTTCTAACAAAAAAAAAATTCATCTAAAATACAAAAAATGCCCCTACATAACTTCAAGTAATTTTTCTACATAAAATTTTATTAAAATTCGAGCTGTTAAAATTTTTAAAAAAAATTCGTGAATAACAATTTTAGTAAATAATTTGTTAGTAAATACTAATTTTTTATTTACTAATTTCATAATTTTTTTAAAAAAATCTAGTCTATTAAAATTTGAACTGATTTGAACTCTACCCGACTTGTTAGCGCCTATTAAAATTTTCTTTAGAATTGATTAATTTTTTTTTTATTTATTAAAATTCGTGTCAATTAAAATTTGATTTATTAAAATTTAAGTCAATTAAAATTCATATACTTTTATATATTAAAATTTGGGCTGATTAAAATTCTATGCAAATTGATTAAAATTTGATTTGAGTTGATTAAAAATAATTTTTAATTAGCTCAAACAAAATTTTAATTAGCCCAAATTTTAATACGTAAAAAAAATATAATTTTTAATTGACACAAATTTTAATATGTAAAAAATAAATTTTAATTAGCTTAAATCGAATTTTAATCAGTTCGAATTTAATAACATAAAAAAAATTAGAAAACAGAGGGAATCTCATTGAAAATATACTTATCTAGAGAGGGTTTCATGAAAGATATACTTATCTAGAGGGGGTGTGGATGAAGTTTGACCTCAAATA
The DNA here is from genome assembly GCA_963454935.2 of Ilex paraguariensis. Classification (NCBI taxonomy): domain Eukaryota; kingdom Viridiplantae; phylum Streptophyta; class Magnoliopsida; order Aquifoliales; family Aquifoliaceae; genus Ilex; species Ilex paraguariensis. Next base: position 1,620,647 of record CAUOFW020001502.1, on the reverse strand, counting down.
TATCAAAGACAATTTAGTAAAATTACATTCTACTAATATTTTTAATATGACAAGGGTGTCATTGAAGATTCAAAAATTAGAGAGAGTGTGTTTAAAGATATGGTAAATTAGAGATAGTGTTGTTGAAATTTTCACAAATAAATAAATTATTTTAAAATTAAAAATTTGTTATTAACATGATTACATGAATATTGACACAAATAGGATAGTGAACATTTGCAATTGAGGTACCATGCAATAGAGGGGTAATATAAAAAATACAATAGTCTAGGGGTAAAATAAAATTGAGTCCATAGTTCAAGGGGTTGAATTGTAATTTTTCCTCAAAGAAAAAGAAACGCAGCTGGGAAGACGAAGAGGTCATTGGTGAATTCCATGGCCGAAACTTGCATCTTCTTTATCAATATCCCAGAAACAACTGTTTCTCTAGGTTACTCTCTCACACACACAAAGTTGAGGCCTCATCACTCTTTGTAAGCTACACCGACAATGTATTCCGAGTCAAAGAAGCAATCCAACATGACAGTTTCTGTGTGATTTCAGCGTCGACTGTAATAACCTCTCTGGTTTATCTACTCTTTTTCACTTTTTTACGATTCTGAAATCCGAAGTACTCAGCCGTTTCTCTGTGCTTTGCCTCTGAGGACTCTCGTCATACAATGGAATGCGAGCTTCAAAGCGGTGCAGAGCAATAGTGAGGCAACAAAGGGGGAAAAGCTAAAATGTCTCTTCGACTCGTGTCACTGACAGAAGTTCTTAAGAAATCATATAAAACCAGTGACCAGGAGCGTCAAGGCGACGAAACACGGCGGCGACGGAGATACGACGGGCCAATGGAGACTTCAAAGAACAAAGGAGAGATTAGTACATTTCAAGAACTGGAGGGAATGCCGTCTTATTCTTCACTCTCGCCTATTGTCCAATCTCTGGTTAACCGAAAAAACAGGTACCTATATGGGTCACTGCGACTTTGGTATATACAATCATAGCTCTAGTATGTTTTTGTAACTTGTACTTTAAAGCTTGTTAGTGTTGTTCCATTTCTGATGGTTTTTAAAGTTCTAGGTTTATGCAATTGCCCATTCTTTGGTATTTTTAAAAAGCGTAAGTGCAACTTCAGAAACAGAATTAGCATATTTGTTGTCTTTTCTATTTTTTTGAAGTTCTGGGACCTTCTTCATGCATACAATGGCACTACTTCAATAGCTAGTGCATGAAGATTTCTTGTGTTCAAGCGCTTGCCTACTTGATATTGTATATACAGATAGAGGGATAGAGAGGAGGGGGGGGGGGGGGGGNGGGGGGGGGGGGGGGGGGGGGGGGGGGGGGGGGGGGGGGGGGGGGGGGGGGGGGGGGGGGGGGGGGGGGGGGGGGGGGGGGGGGGGGGGGGGGGGGGGGGGGGGGGGGGGGGGGGGGGGGGGGGGGGGGGGGGGGGGGGGGGGGGGGGGGGGGGGGGGGGGGGGGGGGGGGGGGGGGGGGGGGGGGGGGGGGGGGGGGGGGGGGGGGGGGGGGGGGGGGGGGGGGGGGGGGGGGGGGGGGGGGGGGGGGGGGGGGGGGGGGGGGGGGGGGGGGGGGGGGGGGGGGGGGGGGGGGGGAGGGGGGGGGGGGAGGGGGGGGGGGGGGGGGGGGGGGGGGGGGGGGGGGGGGGTTACAGTTTGTTGGGGAATGATGGACATTGGGATCCCATGTAGTTGGGATTGGGCTTTCATAATTGGGCGCGGTATCCCTCATATTCATAGTTTCCAATGGAATTATGAATTCACTTATTCATATGCCTTTCCTGTTGATGCAATATTTTTGATGTCATTAAAATTAAGGAACTCAAACCTCTGTCAATCTCACCCGAGAATCACTTTTTGCTGATGCAACTAATATAATACTTATCAGGTCACTCAAGATGCATTATTGATCTTTTGGAGTGGGCTTTGAGATTATGATGATAGAGAAACTAGAGTACTGATATATATTTCATCATCCTCTCCTAAGAAATTTAAGAACAAAGTTGTATGATTATGGAGATGGCTATCAAAGGTAGCATGTGAGTATCTAATTTGTCATTTCTTGTCTATGTAGCAGGAGTTCAAATTTTGTCAATTGTTGCCAGGGTTTTCATTTCAAGATAGATTTTTCTTTCTTGGTAGGAATATAGGAATGGAGGATATACCTTTATAACCACTCTGAGAGTGACCTCGAGAATATTTGGTGTCTTTGTGCATGTAAAATGTTAATCAATGCATTCTGTTTCCGAACACCCTCCAATTCTAAGATTCCTAGCATATTGGTTGCAATGGTCAGTTCAATTTCAACTATTTGGCATGCAAGTTTAAGTTGACTAACCGGTTGTTGAGTAATCAACTATCTATGATTTAGTGACTTGTGATGGTGGTGGGAAGGGAAAGAAGAAAGGCAAAGTACCATTCAAGGTTGTGTGGGTCTCAGTTATTAGCCAGATAAAAGGTGATGATAACACAAAGATAATGGAAGTAAGTAGTTGCAGTTTTGCGACTAGATTCTTTATAAGGTCAAGGGGTCATAACTTTTCTATGTCCTCACTCGGCATGTTTGGTAACACAAAAGTTAATGCAACTTTATGAAAAATTCACATTAAAATTTATTGTTTTGTCATCAAATTTGACTATTTAACGCAAATGTGCTCTCAATGGAAATTGGTTTTCAAAATTTAATGTGAACCGCCAAAGTTCTGTTAATTATCCGAAATCTCTCCCTTAGATTTTTCTCCCTCCCTACTCTTTCACAATTTCACTCGCATATAGGATCGCCCTCGTTCCCTCTTTATCTCTCTTTCACTCCCTCCCTCTGCCTCTCTGTATCTCTCTCTCTCACATACACTTTCCCTTTCTTTGATAGATCTGCATTCTCTTGGCTCCATCTTTTGCTTCACTTCCTTAAATTTCATCTATCAATCCACAGAAGAACCAAGGTACAATTTATTGATTTTATCTTTCTAATTTGGGTTTCAATCCCTAGTCCTAATAACTTGGGTTTAAGGGGGGGGATCTATATCCACCTCTTTGATTATTTAGTTTGAGAGCATTTTTGGAGTGGATTTGCAAGATTTTGATGGTAGAAGAAAAAGGAAGAGGACGTAGAGGAAGATAAGCAGGAATTTAGGAATTAGGAGTTTAGGCAGCGATGGCTATGGTGAAACAAGTACCTTCCATAGGATAATTTTCAAACAACAGTTAGAAAAAAAATAGAACTCATGAATTTACTTATTTTTCATTGTCACTAATCCTTTAATTTTCATTTTTGTGGATGCTATGTTTAGAATCTAATCTATGTAGCTAAACTTCAAGTGGGTTATGTGTAACCTGTCTTCTTCACATGGTTCAGTGTGTAAGCATATAACCTTCACCCTCCCTGCCCTCCCAAGGACATGCATGTGAAACTTCTAATATGGTTCAAAGTCGAGGTATTGACTATTGACTTAGATAGCACTGTGACACATTAGTTGCATCTTATCGGAATGATATCGGTCAATACACATTGAATGTTAGATACAATAACGAAGTTAGGCATGATGAGAAACTCCGACCACATTAGGATGTCATGGACTGCCAAATGGGGATATGTACAACCGAATGGGGATATGTACAACCGATGATGATGAATCTAACGACTTGGCTGAGACATCTCTTTGTCAACCACAAGTCAAGTGAGACTCGTAGTCTATGCGGAACATGGAGTGATCTCGAAACGGAATGTGTGAATATGTATCGGTCTCAAAATGGAAGGTGCCATTCCGGATATGACTCGGCTAATACTTTGAACCATGACTTGTAATGTTGGTATTGTTCTTTTCATGTGTATTTATTAAACTATTTGCATTGATGGCAGTGGAAATTCTTCCCTGATAGCCACTAAAACGAGTATAATCCAAAATTCCCTTGCAAATGGAAGCAAGCATTCAATTGCTGAAGCTATTATCAACAGGTTTGTATGCTGTAGTTGGATTGGAACATTTTGCTTTACTGGGTTTTTGAATGTTTGTTCATGTATGTGTGCAGGGCAAAGCCTTGCGCTCCCAGCTGAAGAGGCAGTTGCCAGTGTTGTCCACCTGGTGGTGGATTACCTTGATAGGCATGATCAGCCTGAGATTCAAGTATGCAGTTTGTGGTGCATACGCTCTAGTAGTTACATTAGCTTGAGCTTATTATAATAAGCAGCAAAATTATGTACTTTCTGTACCAACTTCCATCTTTTTTGCATCTGCAGTTTGCTGTGGCTTGTGCACTGACCAGCATTGTATCCAGATCGTCAGAGCATGCACAACTTGTAGTTGATCATGGTGCCATCCCTAAGTTTGTTCAACTTCTTTACTCTTCAAGGGATTATGTTCAAGAACAGGTTGATTCTTGTGTTGTTTTACCCCATTCCCCTTCAATTTTGAAGTTCTGAATTTGTTCCTTTCTATTTATTTTCCCTCTACTTGTCATTCCTATGCATTGAACAGGCTGTATGGGCTTTGGGTCATATTGCTGGTGACTCACACATTTATAGGGATCTTGTTCTCTGTCACGGTGCACTCATTTCATTGTTGGCAGTGGTGCACGAGCAGTCAGAATTGTCTATGATAAGGAGTGCTGCTTGGGCTTTACTTAACTTCTGTTATGGCAATCCACCTGCTCCATTTGAGCAGGTTAGTTTTTCCAGAATCACTGGGCAGTGAATTCGTAAGGTCTGTGGGATTCATTATTTTTCTGTTGTATTTCAGGTTAAACCTGCGTTGCGAGCCCTTAAGTATCTTGTTTACTCTAGGGATGAAAAAGTTTTAACCGATGCTTGCTGGGCCCTCTGTTATCTTTCTGATGGCATAAATGACCAAATTCAGGATGTGATTGAGACAGGCCTGTGTGGACGACTTGTGGAACTTCTGATGTAAGATGCAGTTACATGGTACTATCTTAATAGTTTTTTCTTGTTCTCAACAACCATCTTTTCTTACAGTGCACAAGTGTTTGACATTACTTATACATGTAGACTTTGCATATGCAATTTATTTTTATGATATCTGTTCAACTGCTGCTGCTGAGGATTATTTTCCTGTAGTCATTCATCACCGGGGGTGGTTCTGCCTGCTCTTCTAACCATCGGGAACATTGTTCTGGGTGGTGATGCGCAGATTCAGGTATGTATAAATGTCTAAGTAATATTTATCGATCCGTGTATGGATGAAAGGTTATCCTTTTTCTTGTTTCCTTTTCTTTACGTATGCAGTTTCTTTTCCTTCTTGTTATATTGATTAATGTGGATAAATGATTTGGGAAATTGGAAGATTCTAGTTGTCACATTCTGGCAATGTTCTATATTCTTACTTGAAGGTATTTCAGGTTGAAGTTTAATATGACATAACTCAACTTAACTGAGCTTTGTTCCTATTATTCATGTCGTGGTTTAATTATGTCATTAACGGATTAAGTAATTATACTTGATTATTATGTTATGTTTCTGACGTGCATGTGTGTCTAGGTGGGTACAGTTTACATTTTTTCTATATAGTAGAAAAGATTTTAAAAACATTAATCACCACAACCAAATTATTCTTCAATATGTCAGCTATAAATAAGGCAGCAAATATTAATCTCACTGCTTGCTGCTGAGAAACATTTTTGTTTTTTGCTTTTTCTAGGTGGGGGTAGGGGTGGGGGTGGGGTGGAGTTCCCAGATGGCTTCTCATATGTCCACAAAGAGGGTTGTTTTTTTCTTCTATATATTTTTTATCATAGGGTTGCTGCTTTTGAATAGGGTTCTTATAGTGGATGGAGACCTAACTCATTTTTTTTTGTAGTTTTAGCTTCACTCATCTTCTTCTCTTATGCATGTGTTGGGTCATCCAATTTAGCTGGTGGTACGACTGAAAATAATGCCGAACTAACTCTGTATCTAGTGTACTTAACTACCTGCATTAGAAGTACAAGCATTGGTTAATGACTTTTGTCGAGGGCTTGATATATAGTCTTTGGCTCATCCCTTAACATCATAAACTTTTGGGACGATTGGCAGTCTAACAGGTAACAGCCTTTTTTATATTCTTAATTAACCAACAATAACATGAGCTATGTGGTTATAACTGACTAGTCATATCCTACATATTTCCATAGTTTTTTTTTTAGTAGAATTTTTGTTTATTATTACTCAATTTCTGTTTGTTAATGATGAAATCATGACTGTTTAAGCATGTTCTCAGCTTATAATGGACAACCAAAGACTTCCGTGCCTTTATAATCTCTTCGCACAAGATTATGGAATGAGCATCAGAAAAGGAGCATCCTGGATGATTTCGAATCTTACTCTCATAAATGCAGATCAAGTACAGGTAAGAATCTCAAGGTTTTCATCTGTGACATCTTCTGTGCATTTTCTATGCTACCCAGCAATTATTCTACAGTCATTTCATTTGGTGCACATCTGCTGTCGTGCACAAGTTCTGTAACTGCTATTAAGTGATAGAATATTTTGTTTCTGTGAACTTTGACAAAATGATTAGATTTTTTTTATTCTGCACCATTCTGAAACTTTTATCTCTATATCACTTCAAACGGTGGGGTTTGAGCATAGTGGAACAATCCCTGCTTCCTCTCCTTTCCCCAAGCCCAAAAAAGAGGTAGTAAAATATTAAGAGTTGAATCTCAGACACTAAAGTGGGTGTATAAAGATTTTGACCGAAGGCCATTGTAAAGTACCCATTTCAAACATGTCCTGGGGCAGTGAAAATCAGTTTGAATAGTGATTTAGCCACTGGATAAAGATACCTGTGCGTTCTCCTCATATTTCAAGGCTATGGTTCCCAATAAAGATTATGATGCCGGAGTACACTATGAATGAACAATATAGGTCTTTTAATGCCTGCGAAACCATGCCACAAGGCATCCATTTTGTCTGGATGCACGTGTGACTTGTAATTTTGATTTTGATTCNTGTTTTTTTCTTCTATATATTTTTTATCATAGGGTTGCTGCTTTTGAATAGGGTTCTTATAGTGGATGGAGACCTAACTCATTTTTTTTTGTAGTTTTAGCTTCACTCATCTTCTTCTCTTATGCATGTGTTGGGTCATCCAATTTAGCTGGTGGTACGACTGAAAATAATGCCGAACTAACTCTGTATCTAGTGTACTTAACTACCTGCATTAGAAGTACAAGCATTGGTTAATGACTTTTGTCGAGGGCTTGATATATAGTCTTTGGCTCATCCCTTAACATCATAAACTTTTGGGACGATTGGCAGTCTAACAGGTAACAGCCTTTTTTATATTCTTAATTAACCAACAATAACATGAGCTATGTGGTTATAACTGACTAGTCATATCCTACATATTTCCATAGTTTTTTTTTTAGTAGAATTTTTGTTTATTATTACTCAATTTCTGTTTGTTAATGATGAAATCATGACTGTTTAAGCATGTTCTCAGCTTATAATGGACAACCAAAGACTTCCGTGCCTTTATAATCTCTTCGCACAAGATTATGGAATGAGCATCAGAAAAGGAGCATCCTGGATGATTTCGAATCTTACTCTCATAAATGCAGATCAAGTACAGGTAAGAATCTCAAGGTTTTCATCTGTGACATCTTCTGTGCATTTTCTATGCTACCCAGCAATTATTCTACAGTCATTTCATTTGGTGCACATCTGCTGTCGTGCACAAGTTCTGTAACTGCTATTAAGTGATAGAATATTTTGTTTCTGTGAACTTTGACAAAATGATTAGATTTTTTTTATTCTGCACCATTCTGAAACTTTTATCTCTATATCACTTCAAACGGTGGGGTTTGAGCATAGTGGAACAATCCCTGCTTCCTCTCCTTTCCCCAAGCCCAAAAAAGAGGTAGTAAAATATTAAGAGTTGAATCTCAGACACTAAAGTGGGTGTATAAAGATTTTGACCGAAGGCCATTGTAAAGTACCCATTTCAAACATGTCCTGGGGCAGTGAAAATCAGTTTGAATAGTGATTTAGCCACTGGATAAAGATACCTGTGCGTTCTCCTCATATTTCAAGGCTATGGTTCCCAATAAAGATTATGATGCCGGAGTACACTATGAATGAACAATATAGGTCTTTTAATGCCTGCGAAACCATGCCACAAGGCATCCATTTTGTCTGGATGCACGTGTGACTTGTAATTTTGATTTTGATTCTCCTTAATGGAGTTTCCTGAGCTTCAAAGCAAATTTTTGGTAGCTTATGTGCCAAAATCACCCTTGTTTCTTTCAGATGGAGTTTTCCTAGGGTTTTCACATTCCCGTTAGTAAACCACTTTCTCTTGTTTGTTGAAATAGCAGCATGTACAGTAAAACCAGAGTCGTCTTCTTCCGGATTCATGGCAATGATAGATTTTGTACTTCTCAATTTCTTGACTATATTTTGAAACTACAATATGCTGTGTCTGCATTGATCCTGATCATGGTTAGAATGGACATATATAGTTTTTCAAATCTTCTCTTGTTGTGGAAAGTTGTACTCCCTCCATCTTAATGTTATAGGCTATCTTTCCTTTTGGTACATTCCAAAATTAACGTCGAGTCTGGGGAGTCAAAGTACTTTTTGATACAACATTCATAATATACCTTCCTTTCAATATTGTGATAACTTTTAACAAGTGAAATTTCAATTTGAAAAGAGGTGTTATGTTGGAAATTGGATATTTTCCACCATTGTTTAAACGCATTCCTTAAAAAGTTCGACTTCCCAAAAGGGTCCCATATGATGGAATAGAGGGAATATGTGATTTACTTTATAAGCTATTAACCTAGGTGTCTATAGTGAAGACAACTTGCATCCCACATCGAAATTGAGTGGATTCTCCAACCATCCCCTATTAGTTTTGGATTGAATGCCTCCCTTAGGTGATTGGTGGGCCAAGTCTGGGCCTATTTGAATTTCCCAATCCGTTAGTCTCCTTGTTTTGATTCCGCTTGTTTGGTTAATGGGTTCAATTTCCCACCCATTTGAATTCTCCTATGTGTTGTTTTCGTTTAGCTTGTTAGCAAACGTGCGAGTTCGGTCACTTGTGAGGGAGGGTGTGAAAAGTTGCATCCTAGATGGAGAGATTAGAGTCCACTAAAGTTGGTTTACTCAAGCCAATGTCAATTGATTTTAGGTTGGGTAACTCTAAGATCTATAGTACTTTGTACTTTTGTAGACCACCTCTACACTAAAACTCAAGTATTTATCAAAGTTGAAATTTAGTAAACTAATTTTGGGGTTTGAAAATGGTTCCCAGTTTTACCCTCTTACAAATTTGAAAAAAGTAGTTCTCTGATTAAAAAGTAGTATATACAATGAAGCTCAGGCCTGCCCCAAAGGACCACACAAAACAATCTCAAAGAGACTTGCTTAGCGTGTGACTCTCCGAGTCTACGAAACAAAATTAACTATCACATCCTAGGGGCTATGAACATAGATAAAGGTCCACTCACATTCCGAAGGCAAAGAATCACTTATCCATTAGATAATTAACAAGTTTTGGGGAAAATATAGTCTTAAAATCCACAAAACCCCATAAGAGATCTGGTTTCAAGATGGATTCGGTCGGGTTGGAGTGATTTGCCAACTCATTGAAGAAATTTGTTGTGCCAAGTTAGGAAATACTCAATGAAGCACCAAATCTACCAATTCATTTGAAATTATTTGACTCAAATCTTTGACTTGACTCTTGTCTGTGTCAAATTACTCACTGTTGGAACTTGAATCAGAACATGAGAGTCGTGTGTTCGAAGAGTTTGCTCAAGTTTTGGTGCCATAATCTCTTTATGGACGATAGGTTAAGCCCTTTGCCACCAACTACTGCTACAATTGTTGCATTCCCTAAATCTTATAAGCTTAAATCTAGTTATATGTTCACCTCGATCCTGTCCAGTGCCTTCTGCACACAGTTTGAGTTCAACCAATTACACTAACTCCATCCAAAACAGATTCTTAGCAGCCAGTAAGCTGGCTTCCACTTCCTTGGTTTCCTCCCAGCATAGTTTAAAGTATAGGCCGATATCGATACGAGTCAACATTTTGAGTCAATACTGTTACACGTTATGTATAAATCTTGAGTCTCGTCCGACTCGGTCGATTCGATTTTGTGACACTGCAATATGATTTGAATCTCTCTTCATGTTCAACCTTATCTTTTAGGTCATATTGCTTGATACTGCGCTGTAACGCCGCGACAAATTTGTCTTAGTGCTCTCTGAGTCAATGATCGATACCATGACCTTAAACCATGCCTCCTAGTGTTCCCACCTCACTCTTCTCATTGGCACATGGACTACACCCACATTCTCCACAAAGCACTCTGATCACCATTACTGAGTTTGAAGTTCTCACCTCCCATTTCTAGCTCAACACCCATCTTGCCGCCACCAGAGCCGTGGTTGGTGAATGGGGCATAAGTAATGAGCTTCAGGTATTAGAAATCTCAATCAAGTTTAAACAATTTTTAGGGTTAGATTCTTCAAGACTTCAACAGATTCCTTAACACACCAAATGCTTGATCCCATACGATAATTCACATGTTCTTGAAGCAACTCAAATTAATAGCTAGTTCAAGTACAATTCTCAGCACAACCAGGAAATAGAAACCCAACTGATCTCTTTAAATTTCATCCATAGTGCTCAAGCTCAACACCCACAATTCTCTGGGCACTGAAAATTCAACATGAGAAATCAAGCCCAATAGGAAACCATCCTCTTCCGGGCTCATCTCAAAGCCAAATAGTGTGGACAACCTGACATTAGACCGAATAGGTAACATGCACCAGCTTGTATCATGGAATGACATTGAAATTAAGTGCTCCATTGCATCTCATAGGCTGGTCAAAAGAAAAAGTTTGGCTTGAAAAGCGCAGTCCCACATGCGTCATAGATAATCATGAAACCCTAGTACAAGCACACCAAATTTAAGAAGTCCGGAAAACCCATTCTGAGGAAACATATTCAATCCCAAGTAACATCCAGAACATAACGATCAAGCCTCTGCTAATTTCTCTCCCCCTTTTCCTTTGCCCCATAAAAGAACTTGGCTGTTTTACCAGTTTTTGGTGTTAGTTAGTGTGCTATATTTATGAAGGTAATGGTATTCGCAGAAGCCAATTTTTTTCTGTTGTAAATAATTTCTTTTCTTTTGTAACAGGCTGTTATTGAGAGCAACATCATCAGTCCTCTAGTGTTTTTACTTGGACATGCTGAATCTCAAATCAAGGAAAAGGTTGCTTGGGCTATTTCAAATGTTGCTCGATGGGGTTATAGGGGACAGATTCGGTATATTTTTTATCCATCATGAACTCGTGAGCATATGCACTTTTATTATTATTTCATAAATAATGCTGAATTGACCACTCTATAAACTATTCCAAAACTGTCACTTATGGATCCTGTTTGTTCATTATGTTTGTCGTCAATTTCATAATAACATGTCAAAACTCAGTAGTTAGAACAGCTAACAGATAGAAGTATCTTGTATAGACAAGCATAACATTATGGTCGATGGGTTTGGCCTTGAAACTTAATGGTCAGTTTCACCTTATCCATGGGCAAAGTTTTAAAATACATTTTTATTGGCTGTTCGGAGGTTGGGGGTTCCAACCGTATCTGTCTGTTTTCTCCTTTCGTGTTTTGGGGGTAGGGGAAGGGGTTCGAAGACAATCAAGGACGTTTTTAGGCTGGAACTTGCTTAAATTTCACTCTGTCATTCATTGCCATGCATGAGTTTATGTGACTTTTACCAGGTTCAATTGGCCGGAATTCCAGTTCTTAGAGAACACTCTGGGTCCTTGTCAAGTGGCTAAGGAGCTGTTTTGAACATGGGAACCATGTTAGCTGATGATGAGACTTATAGGTTTTATTTTGTCCTGTGGTGACAAACTCATCTATTCCTGAATTGGTTAAAATTCGTGGTGGTAATAAAGGGAGAAACAAGTTTCCTGTCATATCAGGTTCTGTTATTTTCTTGTGAACCAGATAATGAAATGAGGTGCAAGACCAAAACAGAAAAAAAATTAACGAAGTGAGGCGGAGCTGACTTGAACCTTTTCTATAGATTTTCAAACAGGCATTAAAATTATATGTAAGTGTGGAAATTGTTGAGATGAGTTTATCATGACTTGACCTTAGTCGATTCAAACTCAAGACTAAATTGACTATTATATTGAACCTGCCCAAACCAGATTAACTTGATGTTGGTTTTCCAGATAATATTGTATTAAAACCATAGAGACTGCCACATTTGGGGCCAAGGCTAAGTTAACGTACCTATCCTAAAGTGTGTGGTGCTCTCATAATTAGATGCTGTGGAATTGTTTGGTTTATTTTTTAGTTCATGGGAAAGGCTGGTCTACATGAGGTATCCACTTGTGGCTGAATCGGTCATATTTGGTTCATTTTTGCTGACCAGGAGAAGATGATATCAATGAGCCTACTGGAAAAGAGAGGGGAAAGACGGGAGGGGAGGGGGGAGATCTGTTTTGTCTGCTTAATTCTTGGATTGCACCAAATCAGGTCCCACTCTTTATGATAGTTTGTGTGGATGTGAGGTGTAGAGAGAGAGAGAGAAACAACATTTAATTGTTCCTCACCTTTGAAAATCTTATTGTTAATGTCATCTGACATTTTGAGGCTTTTATGTTGATCAATGTTAAATGATGAGATTGAAGCAAACTGAATCAGTCGGTATTCTGGTTCCAATTTTACCAAAACAGTTTTAAGTAGATAAATTTTGGAAGGTTGCTTTTAGAGTTGTTATTCGTGAACATTATTGTTTAGATATCATGTCTTATGCATTTTGAGCATTCAATTTCACAAATATGCATGAGTTTGACTTTTTTCTCTTCAATTTCAGTTATAAATTTTTCTGTGGTATGACAGTATGAGCCATTGGGCCACTTGAAGAAGACAGAACTATACTTTTTCTTGGTCTGATAACTGATCCAGTCTATGTAACCATGGTTGAGATGAACTATTTCTTGTACAATGTGCTTTTTGTTTTCTCTGGGTGGTAATGAAAGAAGTCTTGGACAATGGCTTGAATTTTCATAAATTCTTGAATCTTTTTTATCTTTGTAATTCTTCTAATCATAATATTTGATTTATTTTTTTTCCCGCACAGGTACTTGGTAAGCAAAGGTTGCATCAAGCCACTTTGTGATCTTATAGATTGCGAAGATGTGATACTTGTAATTGAGTGCATGAAGGGCCTGGAGTGCATTTTAAGAGTAGGAGAAGCTGAGAAACAGCTTCACGGGGTCAAAGCAAATAATTATGCACGGATGATTGAGCAATGTGGAGGGTTATCTAAGATTATGAGGCTTCTAGTCAACGACAGAACTGGCAACAATTTAGATGGATATGGTATAGAGATTTTGCAGATGGCTGATAATATTTTCGAGAGCTATTTCTATGACGAAGAGGAGTAAGAGAGAACGTTCCAAATAGACGAGACAAGCTCATCTCAAGTTTAAATTTGGAACTAACCAAGCAGTTCATGGCATTGGTTTTTATGTTTCCTAGCACCTATTTTCCATCATCTTCCTCCTTTCTGTAAAGAAATATTCCATAGTTAGATGTGAGTCTTGAAAGTTGAATTTTTATTTAGATTGTTCTTCAGAGCATCAACTGGTGAACCTCAGCTTTCAGGACACCATCATGATGGCGGTCCATTTTCCTTGTAGGACTGCCTTAACTTGTGCTATACATTGCGATGATGACTTACCAAGCATTTACTTTTGTTATGTCTTCCTTAGTAGAGATTTGTTTGTGACAGAACTTCACTAGCAGCTTGGAATGAGTGCTACCGCTACCACTAAACCATGGAGTGGGCGGAAATTGGACACCAGGTGTATCTCATTCCACCCTACCTTAGCTGCCGTGAGGCTGACTCATTTCCTCAGTTCCACAGCTCCGCACCTCTGCTTCTGGTGTTGGGAATCAAAATCTTATTTTTCCAATAATTTCCTTAGAAACTTACACAAAGAATTATCCAACTCTATCCGTCCCAATAAGGTGCAGTAGACAGGGAGGTTTGGCTATTTTCTAAGACAGGGTATTCGGTCTAGTTGAGTTATTTTTTTGGTATTACATCCAGTAATTACGCTACGGCCTGACCTCTCGAACCACGGACAATGGAAAGATCTACCTGGGCTCGTCTCGTCTCGGTGTGATAACGTGATATTGTTGTTGAATATTTACTCCTTTAAGCTATATAACAGCCTTGTGAATACCAGTGGTTCATCCAGGAAGTATTGCATGGATTCACATTTTCTTACTACTGAAAAAAATATTTTTTTAATTTTCTTTCTAATTTCATGGTCTGAACAAGTGAGCCTTACAATTAATTAATTCAGCCGAATGGAGATAGAGACGGGTGGGGCTGCTGCAAGGTTGGCAACATGTGGACAAGACATTCCGGTGAGCTGCCATTTTTTTCCTCAACTACTTTCAAATATGAGCATCGTAACCCAACCCCCAACCCCCACCTTCACCTCATCCTTTTCTTTTAGGGGAGGGGGGACAGTCTTCCATGGCCTTCCCCTTTAATGTTTTTCAGTCTTCACTTCTTTATGCCTTCTCGTTTCATTCCTTCCATTGTTCAGGTACAGTAGCCTGTCCAAGAATGAATCAGAAAACTAGTCAATCAGTCTTCTAAAATGAATCAAATATACTTACCCCGTAAAACTATGGACGAGTAAAAGTGCGTGATGAAATGAAATCTTCCAAAAAATTGTAAAAAATTAATTAAAGAAATTATCTCGATATGTTAAACGATAAACCCAACTTACACTGACCTTTTTTTTTAATGCGAAATGTTTTTATGAATTACTGAAGTCTTTTTTTTTTCACAAGAATAAGAGACCTTGAATCGTATTATTTAAATGCCCAACACATCACAGGAGAAGGAGAAGACCGTCAAGCAAAAAGGGTAGTTAGGGGGGGGGGGGGGGAGGGGGTTTT
>CAUOFW020001502.1:1588371-1604306 GCA_963454935.2 Ilex paraguariensis | reverse complement strand
CCCCCCCCCCCCCCCCTTCTCTCTCTCTCCTCTTCTCTCTTTAATCCGAGACCCACCCACCCATATAAGCAAAAATTGAACCCATTGTCAGTATCCCAAGATTAGAGCACCACACTCTACAGAAGTGAAATGGCCAATCAGCCAGAATTCTAAGGGCCTACACCCTTCAAATCGATACCCAACCTGGCCAATTATCAGCCATGGAACGAAACTCTAGCTCTGCACTCATCCTCAATCCCACCAATTAACAATCACAATAACTCAAGGCGACAAACAAAGATTTCTTAAAAGAGACAGGCATTACTTAGAAACATGAAAGCTCCAACAATCATCCAACAGACTGATAATACTGAAATACCAGGAAAATAACACTATACTAATAAAACTGCAATTGTCCTATGAGATGAAGTGTTCAGAGTTGAGACTTTTTTCTAACTTCCATGCCTTACACAAAGCCTAAACCAAACAGTTTTTGACATGTTTTAGAATCCATATGCCAATGCATTTCCAAGAAAAACGACCCTATTAATACTGCACCACCATGATAATACAGCAAGGATGAAAGCCAAACATGGAGCATCCATCCTTCTTTCTACAGGGAGGTAGATGGATCTAGTTAAGAAAGGGAGAGAGAGATTGACCTATGCGTCAATGGTCACTCTTCAAACCGAGAAGGGCCCAGCCCTATCGTTTGGAGGGTCTCTCATCATCCTCTCCACCATCATCATCGTCATCAGAGCCTTTGTCTGACCTCTTCCTCTTTGGTGGAGCCTCAACTTTTCCTCCAGCATCGTCATCATCGTCATCCTCACCATTCTCCTCTGGTTCAAAATCACTAGCATCTTCCTCATCTTCAGCACGAGCCACTGGTCGAACAAGGTAATCAGTTCCAACATCCTCCTACACAGCAATTGCAGACAGATGTCATCAGAAAATGCAGAAAGATAAGAAATTAGAGCAGATTAAAAGCAATTTACAGAAAAATAGGAGAATACAGGCTTTTGTGGGGGTGTAAAAATTAAGCCAAATGATGGATCTGCCCCTGGTGTTCAATAAGTAAACCTTGACAGATGAGTCCACGAGGAAACAAAAAATTCAGTTGACCTCAAACAGTATAATGACGGCGACAACAACAAACATTCTGTCTTAGCATTGGATAGTAAATGTGAAGTTATGTTTAAATGGATATCCATAATAAAAACCAGAAATGTCAGAATGAGTCAAAACTCAAACTTCGAGAACAGTAGCTGCATCTTTCTTTTGACTACCCTTTTATCAATTTCATGCACAAACTTAAAAACCAACACAACATTTAAAATCACCAGCCAAAATCAGCCAGGTTAAAAAAACATTCCTAGCCACTAGACGAAGATAGCGCCTATATAGCATCCAACTCAAAAAGCCAAAAACCAATTGGCAATGATTGGAGCAACCCTTTGATAATATAAACCAATCTTCAGTGATGCCTACTCATTCGGGATACAAGCTTTCTTTGCATCCTTCCTTGTGTAGGGCACGGGCTCACGTGAGGCTAAAATACTATGTTAGAACATCCAATAAAAATCAATCAACAATGAATGGAGTGACCCCTTCACCATGTAAATCAATCTTGGGTAGTCAAACGATATCTAATCATTTGACATGGGATATAAGCTCTCTTCTTTATCACAAAACAAAAGAGAATATAAATAGGTACTACATAAGACTTCCATATGGGTGGTCTTCCATGATCTATAGACCAAAGTTAAACATTTGAGGTCACATTCTGCTCTTAGGACTTCAATCAAAAATAGTTTTGGAACAATTTCACTTCCATGGGATATCCAAATTCTTCATGAGACAAGGGAATTCCACTAGGGACCAAACAAACCAACATAGAGAATAAGTCAAATTACTTCAATTATAATTTGCAATAAGGTGCGCAAACAGAATTTAAGAAAAACTACAAATCATACAGGATACTATAGAAAATTTTCACAAAGGCTATGGATAAAGCACATGAAAACAAAAAACAAAAAAACAGATCGGATTAGAAATCATGAAAACGTAACTTAACAAGGAAGAATGGTGGAAAGGATGGGTAAGCTAGAAAAGTAGTTGGCCCTGGAAATTTTTTTTTGTGGAAAAGCAGATAACAAGAAGAAAATATTAATATGCCACATCCATGAATCCTCTAGGGTACCAGGTCTTTATGGCTGTCATTCATATTACTCACATCATATGTGTAACTACGGGCATGTTATTGACTATAAAACAGATCGAAGTCACAAAGAGAGAAGAGTATCAGGGAAACAACTATTACTTTTCACCTGAAATTGATTTCCTCACTCGGAAACAAATTTCCCATCGGAACAAAACAGAGGTAAGGAAAAAAGATTGCAACTTAATTTTTTGTTTCTACACACTAAAAATGATAAAGAAAGGAATTTATATCACCAGATCTGAACATTTTAACACAGATTCAATCAATAGTTTACAAAACAAACACTTAAAAAGGGAGCAGAAAAATATTTAGCTGCAAAGATGGGAAGGTATTAACAAATTGATTCAATCAATTCAAATAAAAATCTGCAGAATTATCAGATCTGAACAATTTGAACACAAATTTCATCATATTTTACTAGACATTTTCTAATCATCATATTTGAGAATAATTAAACTGCAAAGCTGGAATATTTTTAAATTTCATCCATCAGCTCTAAGAAAAACCATTATTTTACACTTTAGAAACAATTATTTTTTTTTTTTACCTCAGAAATAACTTATCCTTAAAAACAGACAGAACAACATAGCAAAAGTAGATATAAAATCAGAAGACCAGATCTGAACAATTAGTTTCAAGCAGAGCACGCCCAAATTACAAGACATAACAGTGAAAACTGAGCTAAATGACCAAATTAACAAATAAACGAGAAATAATCAGAAAATAAAGTAATTTAAGTAAAAGAAAAATCACCTCCTCCTCTTCTTCTCCATCTTCGTCGTCGTCGTCGTCATCGTCATCGTCATCACTATCGCCTTCACCGTCCTCATCATCGTCTTCCTCGTCCTCGTCCTCGTCGTCCTCATCATCATCGTCTACTGAATGAATCGGTGGACCACCAGAGCTATGCAAAACCTCCGTCTCGTTGTTCTCTGCATCCTCCTCGTCCTCATCATCGTCATCATCATCCTCTTCCTCTTGACCGTCGATCTCCTCAATATCGTCCTCATCTTCACCGTCCACTTCGTCTTCACTCACGAATCTAATTTCGCTCTGTTCTTCGAATTCTCTCTCTTCCTCCATGATTGTCAATTTCTCGAGAAATTCAAAAATCACAAACAAAAAAATTTCTCGGATAATTAATTTCGAAATTATAGTCCTGAAAATTCTGGGGAAAAACAGGGGAGGAGAGAGAAAGAGGGAAGGGAGTAGAGGAGCTTCATGCTTCAGTCCCAGTAGCGCTGCAGAACTTTGATCTGGACCGTTGAATTACGAACTGAAGGGATCGATGGCGTGTCATAAGATCGGACGGCTGTTATGAGTGAACTCGAGTTTCTTGTGTTATTAGGTGGTTTGCGGCGCTCTGTATTCTTTTAAGTCCAGCGTCACGTGACCCGCGTGTGAGCGGCATCTAGGGTTAGGGCTTATATATGTTACTGTGCGAATTACATTTCTGGGCCGCCACTTCAAAATTGAAATTTGGGCTGGGCTCCTCCAACTGAAACAGAGCCCACTTAATCTTTTTTCACACCCTTGTAATTAATCATTTCTTCGAGATACTCTCTGTAGTGAAGTTTTAGGATATACAAAGGGTGTCTTTGAAGATATAGTTAACTACAAGTGTGGATGAAAACTTCTCTTTTTTTTAGAAAACTATAACCGGGATTAAAACTCAAGGTGTTCATCACTCCATCCATACCTAATGTTTTCTTACACTTTGAATAACGATGGTTATATTTGTCCTTATGGAAGATCCTCTATAGACTTGAAATTGACTTGTCGAACTTCAAGATGGGCTGGACTGCACAGAGCTTGTGGTGGTGGCTCGATTCCTTGATCGTTAACGTGGTGTGGACCGTTATTACTGTATTAGAGTCTATGGCCTTGGTTGTCATGTTTTGTTACTTCATCTTCTGCGGCTGTAATTTTTGAATTCTACCCCTTCTTGTACATATCTATAGCTGATCACTTGTTTGTGGCTTGTAGATTGTGGTGACTTGTTTTTTCCGATGGACTCGCCGGAGTTCTTAGCCTGATTTATACGTTAACTTGCAATTGAGAAACAATGTTTTGTGTGGTAACGTTTTTTTCTTTTTCTTTTTAAACCCATTTGAGCTTTAGAGAGGCTGATGAGCAAATGCTAAAAGCCAAAGTGTTAAAAGTACCATTCTCACGGTTAAAGACTCAACAATTAAGTTTGACACAGATGAAAAGTGAAAAAGTGTCAATAGTAAGCCAAAAAAATAAAAGAAAAAATGAATAGATTAGGGGTTGACAATGAGCGACACTGCCTGGCTTGATAGGCAACGGTCCAAAGTCGAGGTGGTGGGCTAGACAACTAAGCTGTTCGCGGATCAATGAGTGGAGCAGAGAAATTTTTTTCTCTGAAGTTCAAAAAAAAAAACACATCCTCCCATATATATATAAATATACACACATATATATATGGACAGAATTTTAAATTTTTAATGAATTTTTTTTGAATTTAAGTTGATCAAGTTATTATGTCATATCCGAAATTGAACTAGAATTAAAACCCAAATTACGAGCTCGAGTTCTCTTTCCCAGACAACTTGGGTTGGTGGCCTAATTTGATCATGTAACCTGTCTAAGTTGTCCGAATTGCACCCCTAATCCTACGTATTTAGTAGAATGTACATTAGATTACACTGGCCTTAATGGCCCTATTGTTTTTTAAATCAATTTTTGTAAATAGTAATCTTTTTTTGTTTTTTATCGGGTCGTTGAATATAAGATCATATTAGAATATTTTTTTTAAATGTTTTTTGAAAGTCAGTACACTTTTAATAATTTATTTGACTTTAAGTACAAATTCAAAAAAATATTTGGCAAAAAATACACTTTTGACTAGAAGGACATAAGTACCCATAACATCATCGCATCACTATTAAAAAAATCAGATAAAAAAACTAATTAATTTAAGAAATAAAACTTTAAAATTTTAGAGTTTTCTTATATTGGGACTCTTGTTCTTTCTCTCACTTTATATATATATTAGTTATTATCCGTGTCTGAAGGCACTATTCAACAAAAAAATTACACTTGAAAGCAATGTATAACATAAAGTACCAATCAATATAAGTCCATTATTCAAAAAATAAAAATCGATAAAATAAATTCAAAAAACACAAACTTTGGATAATATCAATTTGGATACACAATTTTTATAATCAAAATAATACAGAATACAAATTTTTATTTTTAAAAAAATGACTCATGTCATGGTCTTTCATAATATAAACCTCTTCCTTCCGAAAATAATTCACAAAACTCCATTTTCATGAAAAATTGAATGGACTACTGTAAATGAAAATATTTTACTCTTTTATTTTTTGAATTGAAAAATATTTTACTTGAATTAGAAAATTAGATTAAGTGAGACTTATTTACTCATTATCTAAATACACAATAATTTCCAAACTCAAGCTATTATTTTTGTTCTCTATGTATTAAAAAACTAAAATTTCATAAATGAAAAAAAAATAGCTTTCATGAAATGCTAAAATCAAATGTGTCACTCTAGTTCATCAATAATGAATTTAAAAATTATTATTGTATAATCCAAACGATAAATATCCAAATAATAAACAGATTAAATTAGTTACCATAAAAGGAGTGAATGCATTAAAGTATGCATAATTTGGAGAAGATATGTGTATGATTTGTTGGGGTGAATAAAAAAATCAGGGAGCCGTGAATGGAATGTAAAAACTGAAGAGTATTAATTTGGGATAATTATAAATAGCAGGTGTTTTAAATAGGAAAACAAAATTCGTCCATCAATCTAACCTGTGCTTGAAGGCACGAAATTTAAAAAAAAAATTCCCCTAACACACTTCTCAAAACAACAATTGTAATATTTTTCAATACTTTTATCTGTACGCAATGCTGGTAAACAAAGACCTATTGCATAACCAAATCTCACTAATGAATTACTTTTCAATACGTTTAGAAATGGACACCTGTTTGAAGGCACTGTACAATAAAAAATCACCAGTTAGAAAAATGATAATCCATAAGTCTGTCATTTTTACAAAAATGAGATGATACACAAAGAAATCAAACGAATAGATGAAAGTAACATGAACTCATCAACATGAAAGCAAAGATATCCACGGGCAAAAGAGGAATACACTATGAATTACTATAAGAATATCAAGCAGTTGAATTTCTTCAAACCACATAGCTTGTAAACAAATCTACCCAATGCTCCATCTTTTTCTCCGCCAACCCAAGTACCTACACAAAAGAAAAGAATTCAACACATAGCTTATTTCCGAAATATAGTTTAAGATGATACACTTTCATAAATGCTACTTTCCTAAGTACTCTTCTCTAATTTGAAAGATAAGTGAAATATATGTACACAACTTCCACAGTTAAAAAAAAAAAATTGCACTCAATTCTTAACTAAGCAATGTTGCTTTCAAAATTTAACATAGAGGGAATACTTGCAAGCAAATCTCTCAATAACAAAAAAGTAATCACACAATTGTGAACTCAAACCCGATCATGATCTATCAATTATAAATTAATATCTATGAGTTGAATAGAATATGATGAGGAACATGAGAAGACTGAACAATGTAAAAGGCCAAAAACAATGCAGTAAGACATAAATATAAAAATTCAATGCAACAGAAAACAACCAAAACATAAACAACATAATACATAATAGTTCATTGTCCTTATCCACCTTTTTTTGTACTTATATTATTTCCTATTAAATGATAGTGTTACTTCTTATCAAAAAATTTAAAAACACCATTAAAAAAAAACTTTGGAGCACCAAGAAGATACAATCTTCACTATTCTATTTGTACGATCAATTGTTGGCCCTAATATCAGTCTCAAAGCTCCAGTCTAAGCATAAAGTCATTCAAACCCATATGTCACAACTCACATATGTCCGTAACACCTATATAGAGATGAGAAATGCTTTGGACCTTATTTAGGGACCTAATGATGTACAACCATTGGATTTGTTGTGGGTATAGAGATATATGTACATAAAATATATAGAATTCCCAAACCAAAAAGAATGAGTAACAATTCCAATTAATAAAATTTCACATAAATCTCTTCTTGAACTATCACCAAACAAACTATAAAAAATCGCATTAAGAAATAATAAAATGTGTAGAACTTGATACCTAAAATGGAAGAAGTACCGCCAGGGAAGAAGACCCATATTTGCATATAAGCCATTGTGTGACTGTTCAACTTTGCACCAATGTTAAACCATGCACAAAGCTTTTGCTAGTCTCATGAACATTATTTTCACATCTTTTGCTAAGCATGAAAGGTTTTATTCCACTGTTAAAGCAAACCTATCAAACAATTCAACTGAAACTACAATAATTTGTCCTATTAACTTTAAGAAACCTCATAATAATTTTTTATGTACGCAATAAAAATCTAGAAGGCTATGGTTATAGTATGGTTATTTATTTCTAGTAAAAATCTACATAAACAATCAGAATACATTTGTAGCCTGTATTAAAAAAGTGAAAAATCAATCACATATGAATTGGAGAACTGAATGAATTGGAAAATTGAAAAATAGGCGCAGCCTCCTTAAAAGTATATAATCCACTACGTGCACCATTAAATACTAATCATAGATTAGAAAATACTTCTTAAAACACACTCACAAAGTCATACAATGAATTCGTATTTCTTTGGTTCTTATCAGAGCAATCAATCAAAGGACGATGTTTGACAAACTTAACCAATCAACAAAATACAAATTTTCCATACCTACTGTAATTCACCCCTTCAACAGTCATTGGGTCCATTTCTTGACTGACATAACTTTTTCATTCTCATCATTCCACTCATTGGCCACCACAGTTGTAGCACTGACTTGATCTCATAAGTTTATAACAATTTTTTTTATAGTTCAAACAATTATAAGTCATCCAACACCACAATGAAGTTCCAGAGATGAAACTTAACCTACATATCGGCTTCACGTCAACCTCTTCCCCAATATGTAAATGAACTCCTGTAACAATCAAGCCATGTATTAAATATTGTTACATCATTCCCAGAAAAATCAAAACGTAAAGACTACATTAAAGAACTTAGAATGTAAATTGATTATACCCAAATAGAGCTGAATTTAGGTACTTACCGCAAAAAAACGAATAATCTACGAATTTAGGTACGGTAGTAATGCACATTGCAAAATTAACTATATATCTTCCTAAACAAATAGAACAGAAATCCTAAATCCTAAGTTGATCAGATAACTCTAATACTTTTGCCATCAACATAATTCACAAATTCTTTGTGAAATAACATATTATTACCCTATTAAGAAATAAATAAGAGAGATAGGGACAAGAAAAGGAATTAACAAAATCATTAACCTCATCATGTTTCAACAGCTGGAATAGTTTGAGATTCACATTTGATGTATATATTAAAGTTTCATACGGAGCCTACTGAGAAAAACCACAATTTTTACAATTCAAAACTCAATCAAAACAACATGAAAATTATATTAAACAAAATACAAAAATTTCAAACTATTGTTATAACTCCACGCAACCAAGAATAGATTATCGATTCCACAAAGGGAAATTAAAAACTGGATCAATTCCATCAAGCTTGCCCTAATCGAAACAATAAAACCCTAGGTTTTGTAAAACTAAAATCAGAGAAGTGGTCAGGTGAATCAACGAAGCTGCTGAGGCAGAGAGAGAGAGAAGATGAATAGAGAGAGAGGGAGACATACCTAGGTAGCGTCGAAGGCGGTGAGTCAAAGTTATGGCATCGTGGTTGTTGTTGGCGGCTTGGCTGTGATGATGCAGAGAAGGTGCGGAGAGTGATGAGGGAGAAGAATAAGGGAGAAGAGAGGGATATATAAGAAATAGGGACGTGAGATTAGGGCAGAGAAGGGGGAAAAAGGAAGGGGAGAAGGAGAGAAAAAAAGAGAGACATGAGATTAGGGTGCACCCCTGTTTGCTCGAGTGTCATGGGATAGGGGAAAGGACATTGGCAGAGAGAAAAAAATAAAGAAAAGGGAATGGGCTGGAGATTAGGGCAAGATGGGAGAGATAAGGCAGATTGAGGGAGTGATCGAGGGGATTCAAACAAATAAGGCCTGAGATTTGAGAGGAAAAGGATAGGCATTAGGGTTGAATTCGGGGTCTGGTTCCTCTGCGATAAGGATGTTATCGCATGTCACGCAGTTTAATAAAATGACACCGTTTTAGGTGTTATTTATATTTTTTTTAACAGCCCTTCTCAAAAACGACGTCATTTTTAGTCCTTCCCCCATCTGATATCCCTTCGACTTCTTCATATTGTGGCTGCCTTCCTCTCCATTGAAGATTTGGTTTTCTTCTAAGTTGAATCCAAATGGTCTGTTTCCATAGCTCAATTTTAGTTGACCAACACATCATCATGGCCAAATCTGTGAACTCAACCAACCCGTGTTCCAAATTGAGGCAAATTAATCAAGTGCACAAGAATAAGAAGACATCCAACTCGCCAAATCATCTTAGTATTCCTTCTTGCCGACAATCTCGATCTGCTGTGATCCATGTGATAATGTTCATCACTGTTATTGGTGCTTGTGGGTTTCTACTATATCCACCTATGAAGCTTGTGTTGTTTGAAACTGTAGAAATTGTGGAAGTAATTGTTTATGTGGTGAAAGATGAGATTTTTTAGGCTTCGATGAGTAATGGGTGTTTAGGACTAAGGAGGAGAAAGAGAGACAGAGGGTAGGAGGAGAGAGAGGAAGCGCCTGACTGAGACTGTAAGGGAGGAGGCACCCAAAGTTGAAGAAGATGAAGGATTTGAAGGACCAAAAACGGCTGTTAAGAAAAAAATTGTAAAAAACACTCAAAACGGTGCCGTTTTATTAAACCGTATGACATGCGGTATCCTCCTTAACGCAGAGGAGCCAGACCCTGAATTCAGAGGAAAGAGAGAGAGGCGTGAGTTAGGAAAATTGTCCTTAAGGCGATAAGGAACGAGGAAGAGAGATTTGGAAAAAGTCAAAAAACCTTGATAATTAAAAAAAAAATATATTGTTGGGCAAAAAAATAAAATTCAGTACTCATTGTAGACTGTCAGATTACTATTTATGAGATAATCTGAATCATCTTTTATGTTGTCTGTTGGATGTGTTTATATTTTGTCTTAAAACGATCTGGACCTTTCTTTGTCTTTTAGATTCAAACTTCTTTCTATTTTATTTTATATATATATACACAAAACTAAATTCAAAACTTAAATAAATTTTGAATTTCTTAATTTAAAATCTTTCCCAATTCATTCAAAAATTCTTAAATTTTAGGAATTTCTTACATTAGAACTATTTTGTTCTCTCCCTCTTACACACACACACACTTACATACATACCAGGGGTAACTCGTGTCTGAAGACATGGTCCAATGTAAATGAAAAGTGGTGGATTGGGGAGTGAGGGAAATTCAATATTAATAGTTTGAGAGAATTACACTCAGACCACCTGAGGGTTGTCGTTTGATCACTCAGACTCTTGACATTTGAAATATTACACACAGATTCCCTAAGATTTGTACGCGCGTAACACTTAGACCTCTGCCATCAAATATCCGTTAATATATTTTTTAGTAAATTATACTCAGGCCCCTTGAAGTTTATAAATGTATAATACTTAAACCCTTCAAGTTTAAAATGTTATACTAAGACCAAAAATATTTTAATCAAAAATAGAATATCAAATATTTTAAATTTTAAAATCAAAATTCATGTTCTATTGTATCATTTATTAAACTAAAATCAAAAACCAAAATTTAATTTTTTCTTAAAAAAACTTAATTTGTATACAATTATACTATCTATTGTAATAAAACTAAAAAATCAAACAAGGAGTCTAAGCAATTCATAATAGAACATGGATTTTTCAACCAAAATTCATGTTATATTATATTATTTATTGAAATAAAATCAAAAATAAAATATTAATTTTTCTTAAAAAATCATAACTATTATATAATTATACTATCTATTGGAATAAAATTAAAAAATTAAATAAGGGATCAAACTATAATGGAAACAATATATTTTATCTTTAATAAAGACAATTTTGTATTTTAATTTGACGTTTAAACGACCAAATTAAATTTTAGTAGATAGCATAATTGTATATTAATTATAATTTTTAATAAAAAATTAAAATTAAAATTTATTTTAATAAATATCATAATATAACATGAATTTTGGTTGTAAAATTTAAAATATTTAATATTCTATCTTTGATTGGAGTATTTTTAGCCTAAATATAAAATTTTAAACTTAAAGGGTCTAAGTATTATACACTTATAATTTTAGGGGGTTTGAATGTAATTTTTTAACGAATATACTAACAGACTTTGACGGCAGAGATTTAAGTATTACGTGTGTATATTTCAAATGTTAGGGGTCTGTGTATATTTCAAACATCAGGGGTCTGAGTGATTAAGTGATAAATCTCAAGGGCATGTGTGTAATTCGCCAAAATTTTTTGATAGGGATGTTAGTGGCATTTGGATGAGTCGATTTAAGACCGTCGAATGAACTTATTAAAATCTGTCATATTTTATATTATAAATTATCTAAACACGCAGTAGTCCCAAAATTCAAGCTATTATTTCTGGTTCTATTTGTATTAAAAAATTTAAATTCTATACTTCTCGCATTAATTTAAAAATTAAAGTTACATAACACAAAAAAAATCATTCACTTACTCAATGAAATTGATAGGCCAAGTTTAAGGGGCCAACTCGTGTTACAAGCCCGAGGGCCCAACTCTAAGAGGTCAAACTAGTTAAGTCCAAAGGAGTCTGCACCCGGGCAAACTCATCAAGTTCCAAGAGTTATATCAAAAAAGGAGTACACAGGGTCATCTAAGAGCCTCCTCTATCACCTTGGGATAAGGGAGCATCCAAGAGCCTCACCCTCGCCGCTCGGAGAGAGTCAACCTTCCCTCATTCTTTAACCAAGTCCCTTGGAGAGTATCATAACTTCCTTACCCGTTGAGGAGAGGAGAGGTCGCCAAGCTATTTAATTATCATTAAAGTCACCCCAATCCGTTATGACTATTAAACGGCCCCAATCTGTTACAACCACTAGACTAGTTATTTAATTATTACACTAAGCCACTATAAATTGTAAGCCCCACCAACACTTGGGGGGCATCTCACTCATTTTAAGAATAACTCTCTCCTCCTCTCTGAAAGCTTGTAATCTTTTGCTCTCCCATTGCACCGGAGTTAATAAAATTACGGCGTCTCTTGCCATTTCAAGTGGACGTAAGTTAACTTGACCGAACCACTATAAACTTGGTCTTCTCTTTCTCTACTTTATTGTATTTTATATTACTTAATTGATAACTGATATGTAAACCAATTTTGTGCATCATCAGTTTGACACCGTCTGTAAAAATTGATAAAATTCTCACTTACACGTAAACATTTTTTTTGCTGAATTAAAGACGATCACCGCCAGGATCCATGAGTCAGTTTGAAGACATTCCACCACTAAAGGAGGAGGTTGCTCCTCCACCTACCAATCCTGCCCCAAATGCCGTCCAACTATGAAACTTTTCGTGAATTAATGTTCTTAAAATTCAGCAATTAAGCCTTTTCATTGTGTATCTAATTAATTTTAAGATATATTCCTAAAACTATTTTTAGGAAAGTAAGGCCATGTTTGGTTAGCTTTCCGGAATTTTTTTTTTTGTTCTCAAAATTTTAAAAACACTTAAAACCTGTTTATTTAACATTTTTCTTCTCAAAATTTTGAGAAAAAATTAGATTTAAATCAAAGAAACTGAAAACAAGTGCAGTTTGTTTTCAGATTATTTCTTTGAAAATTTTGAAAATAAGGAGAACAATTTTGAACTTTAATAAGTTTTACCCTTCAAGTCTCTTCAGCGGCAAATTTCTTTATTCCTTTCTCTCATAATATAATATAATATAATATGTTATATATATATATATATATATATATAAAATTGTCAATAGAAAAATAATTTTTTAATATTTTTTTATTAATGTTTGAATTACTGTTTAAATATATATTTAGACTGTTCAAACATGTTTTACTATTTTATGTATTGTAAAATTGTTTTTGAAATTATCTAACCAAAGAAGTTTTTTATCTCAAAAAATATCAAAATCACTTGCTTAAAACTCTTCTCAAAAACTGTTTTCAGATACTAGTTTTTGAAATGCAAACCAAACAGACCCTAATATTCTTAAAATCCAACGGTTAAGCTTTATTACTATGTATCTAATTAATTTTATGATATATTCCTAAAACTATTTTTAGGAAAGTAATTTTAAAAAAGGGCATTTAAGTTTTTGTATCTCAATAGTATACTTCTTTATAATATATTTTTTTTATGTATTTTTTTATAATTATGTCTAATTTAGTGTATCGACGACCTTTTTAATAACCGGCACAATCCACCGGCCTAATGGGCTGTTCATGGGCCATCACATAATGGGTGGAATCATGTGGCATACAATGGCACCCCCAAAAACAATGCAAGGATTGGGCTCAATTTCGGGCCATCAGTGTTGTCTATTAGACACAAGAAGGCCCATCCCAAATGTCGACCGTTGAACACAACCATAACACTTGTCCCGTCGCGGTTTGGACACGTGTGGTACAATTAAAAGCCAGACCGACCACACGCGATTTGTCCCACCTCTCTCTCTCTCTCTCTTAAAATTTCAAAAGCAAACGCTAAGCCCTCTCTGTGTAGTTCTTTCATTTTCAGGGTTTATCATACATTCCCAGAACTCTTCTCTTTCTTCATACGCACATAAAGATTATATCGCAATTACTATTTCTTATTCGATTATATTTTTCACTTGAAACCCTCGAGTTCTTTGATTCTTGAAGCGACCATTGTGGTGTGTATGGCATATGCGAATCATCGTAACCAGATAAACGTCTCTGGTCTTCCGAATCAAGAACTCTCTGATTTGAGAGCCGTCAATCCTCTTCCTCCTCCGACATTTGTTCCCGGACCTCCACTTGGTGTGATATACGTAAACCCTTATTTTGGGCGAGTCGTGCCGCAATTGGTACCTGTGATCCCACCTCTTCGTTTTGCTTTGAATCCAGCTGTGGTGGTTCGAATGGAGGTCGAAAGATCAATGTCTCTGCTTCAGGTAAATGTATATGAATCCCATTTTCTTTACATTCCGTTTCGTTAGTGGTTTTAAGGAGGCGAAAAGAAAAGACAATGTTGATTTTTTTCGGGCAGGTAGTAAAATTGATTCGGAAGACCAAAAACGTTTATTTGGTTGTCATGAAAAGATAAGCAAGAAAGGAACTTTGATTAAACTTGTAATTTTCTTTTTCTTATTCAAGATTCCGAGTCAGTTTTGAGAAAGATTGCTTAACAATGATAGAAAGTTTGCTTTTCCGTTTCCTCCACTTCGCCAAATCGGAGAAGCATTAATTCTTTTGCATTCTGCTGTCTTTTGTTCGTTCTTTGATTGTGTTTTTGGTATGTTTATGAATTTTGGTTATTGTAGTTGATGGAAAACGAGGGTCTCGTGCCTTCTCCAGAGGAAGAAATAAAGAGGCAATATGTAATTGACAATCTCAAACAGGTATATTTCTCTTGTATATGTGTGTGTTTACATGTTGATCTACATACGGAAGTATGTTCTGTGTATTTATCATTTATGCATGGAATATTTGCATCTGCTGAATCCCAGATGGGGAAATTCTGAATGACAATCATGAACGAGTAGCATAGTATATTATTTGGGATCTGGTACATGAAATTGCATAAAGAGTTTTGACTTCTCTCTCTCAGTAAGATAATTTTTTTTGCTGCATATAATAGTGTGTTCATAGTTGGTTTGGTTTTTAAGGAGTATAGTCAGCCAATGGACAGTGTCCTTGTGAATTCTTGGACATTAAGAAGTGCATTGTTGTGCTCTGAAGAACATTGGTTTCTTACGAATTTGTGGCTGATTTTGAACTACTATTATGTTCACATTGGTAACACCCTTGCAGCTAATTTCAATTGTGGCAGCGGTGTGCATGTTGACATGAAATTCGTTTTTAATTTATATTGAGTTACGATTTTTGCTATGTATGCTAGTATTTGCTTGCTTCAATAAAGTTATATGCTGTCCATCGTGAGTGAATTTTGTTGTTTCATGTTTTACAGATAGTGATGGAATGGATTAAGAGGATTGCTTACCAACGTCATCTTCCAAGAAATTATATTAGAGCCGCTTCTGCCACGATATTAACTTATGGATCCTATGGCCTTGGAGTCGGTCTTCTTCCTTTTTTTAAAAATTTTGTTGCATTTTTTAGTGGGTTAAGGGTGGGATTATTATTGAGAATCCTTTGGACAGTTGTGAGATTCCAACTCATGAAGTGGAAATATACACCTTCATCTGGCAGCACAAATTTTGGGGCTTATGGGACTGGCATTAGGTGAAACCTAGTCCAAATTTTGAACTAATATTCCTTTTATTGCAATTACCAGGGCCCCAATCTTGTGCTGCCAGATACAGCATTAGTTTATTTTTTCTTAAAGTGATTTAAATTGTAATGGCCCAGACCACAAACCGTTCCTTTGGCGAAAGAGCCAAAAATCTTCACTATATATGCTTATGTGCTCTGCTATTGCGTTGAGAAGGTCTTTCTTGTTGCAGCTTTCTTATCTCTCTCTCTCTCCCCCACAACCCCC
>CAUOFW020001502.1:1536338-1583121 GCA_963454935.2 Ilex paraguariensis | reverse complement strand
GGGGGGGGGGGAGGTGTTATGTGTGTGTGTGTGTTAAATTATATAGGGGAAAGGGGTGAGATTTGTGCATCATGATGGGGGTGTATGTGTGTGAGAGAGAGGGGGAAAGGGTGTAAGATCTGTGGAGGCAAAGGGGTGTTTGTGTGTTAAATTAAATGGGGGAAGGGGGTGAGATCTGTGTGTGGTGATGACGGAGGGCGTGTATGTGTGGGAAGGAGGTGAGATCTGTGTAGGAAACCTGGGAATTGTAGACTGCGGAGTGGGCGGGTCAAAATTTATTTGGGCGGAAATTTAAATCTGGAGAGCTAATTTCATTCATTGGATTAACTATGAATATTTTTGAGTCAATCTAAGATGTTCAAACGAGTTTAAAAGTCCTGTTAAAAAAATAAACGATTTTGTAAGTTGGGGGATGCAAAATTCCTTGTACTTTATTTTGTAGATATGGACACATTGACCAAAAAAAACACATCCACTCTCATCAAACCTCATCAAATTACATACACACTGATATTAACATGCACAAACTAAATGTGTTTTTTGTTTTCTATTATGTTGAAAAAAGAATTGTTAACAAACATGTTTTTTGTTTGAAGAACGGAAAATAAATTTGAAACAAAGAAAGTAAAAACAGAATACAAATGAAAACATGAGAGAACGACAAATACCACCTAATGTTGTGGTGATATGCTACTACTGTAGTTGAACTGGAAACTTGAGGTGGGTCCAAAGGTCATGATCTACGAGTCATCTGTACCATTTAATAAAAAGACTCTTATGCAATACAAGACGTGCTGATCTTCTTGGGACTTGCATCTCAACAAGCTTTATACAAGCTATATATATAAGCCCACTTTCTGGGGTAGAAGCCCCATCAGTTATTTATTGCCGTTTCATATATTTTTTTGATAGGATACTGTTTCATGATTTTGGGGATCTTTGTTTGAAGTAATGTTTCCTTGCAATGCAGATTTTTTTTAATTGATTTCTCAATTTTGTTTTAACACTTTTGGAGGCTTTTATTTTTCTATTGCATAGCTGGAGGAGGTAGAAGGCTTTTGTGACCCCAATCCTACAGAATTTGTTGACGTGGATGTAGCAGAACCAAATATTGTGCTTTACTGGGGACTACAACCGGGTAGGAGTGAATTTGTGGACATAGATTCTGTTGAAGAAGATTTTATGAAGAGCATTACTAATGGGTATCAAGCCCCCCCTGGAAAGATGGCATTATCGATTGTACAAGCATCCCAATTACCTAAGAGTGCTGCTGAGTTTGATGGTGGTGGAAGGACCAAGGGCACAAAAGCGTGTTGGAGGATTCCAGATTTCAATCAGCAAGGGGCTCCTGTGTACTCAAAGCATCTGCCTCGCGACTTGGTTGGATATTTGGCGACCAGTGGAAATGTCGAGTACTATAATGTGGGGAATTAGTTTCTACCAGCAATTCCTATGTTATATTGTCAATTTGCATACAGATTTTTTGGGTTTTTTTTTTTTTTTTTGACTGCACAGGTCTCAGTGATACCGGTGAAACACAATTTTTGAAGTCTCAAGTAAAAAAATAAAAAATAAAAATAACAAAAAGATAGGGTTATGATGAGGAAAATTTAAGCACTTCTTGTAAATTTCATGTGAACATTTTAGATATTTTGTTTATTTTCTGTTCGTAAGAACAGATAACATTTAGCAGATGTTTTTCTGGATTTATTGGATTATTTTTATTTGCTGTTAATTTGATCTTGTCTGGGCTGCTTGGGTTTAGACTCGAGGCAATTACAAAAATATACTGTTTACTGTATTACAGTGCTACTAATTGGTGTCAACAGTGCTATTAATTACTGTATAATAGATCGACACAAATTTAATAAAAAATAATAGGAACCACTTAACCATTATTATACATGTTATGAATGTGATACGACACGAATTTAGAAATACAGATTTGTTATGAGTTATGTAAATTTTTACACAATGTAGTTCTAACACACGTGACTCATTGTCCATCTAAGCGTAGATGCCGTCCGTGTATGTTGCATGTTGCATGTTGCATTCGTCAGCTTGTCTATATCAACATATAGTTAATAGGAGGCAATTAATCTCTTAAGGTATAGAATTCCTGACGTTAGAAAGGCATTGGAAAAATCTAAAACACGTCAAGAAAATGGTGTCGAAAAATCTAAAGATGTTCAATTGAATGTCGATAAACCATACAAGGGCACATAATATTTGTAAGGGGAATTCTTGCCCTCCACGGAAAGATTTTGACTGACTTAGGTGAACACCCAGTAATCTTTATCTCTCATTCCACATCGATAGAGAGTCGTCTCCTCCCCTGCCATATAGGTGTGCACTTACTATGAGGAGGTACCTCCTAGCACCTGATCAGTATATTTTTGTAATTCCCCTTACAATATTATTCAATTTTCCTCTTTGTTATATTATCATTTAAAAAAAAAAAAAGGGCACATAATATTATTAAGCTCAAGGGAGAGATGGAATCCGGCAAAGTAAAAATGGAAAAAAAAAAAAAAAAAAGTGGTCAGTGACCCAAAGAAGAAGAAGAAAGTGGTCCATACCAGACAAATACGTGATTAAAAGTGATGAACGAGTCAATGCTTGGAAGTACAATCTTGTGTAAGTCATAGTTATATATAGACTGTTTTGAATCACAATTTTACAATCAACCTTCTCGGTATGGAACTACCAAATGTAATAAGTGTCAAGGGATTTACTAATTTACAAGCCACATTTTGGTAGAAAAAATCGACAAGGGAATATATTCTTTATCATCTAGCCAGATGACTTTCAATGGGAATATTTACTTATTTAAGTGTACATATATACTTTATTTTCTCCCCTTTTTTTGGTGGAGAGAAAACAGAGAAATTTACCTGCAAAAAAAAAATTCTATCTTTTTTGATTCAGGTAAAAGCAACTTAAAATTTTATGAGGTTGTGAATGAACGCTGTTCTAAAGTAAAAACACATGGTAAAAGACTTTAGAACTTTATAGTAAAAATATCAGATTTTCCCAAAATAAATGATAAATGATAAAAAGAAACAAAAATAGATACATGGAAAGAAAATCACAGACTGACCACTGGGACAATTACACAAAAGAATTGTACACATCACTCTCTCCTTTCCCTTTATTTACAATCTCTTTACACAGGCACAAATGTAACACTTTCCTGATCTATCAAATGACAGTATGTTTGTGTAACCTCAAATTAGTTTCTTGGTAGTCCTAACTCCTACTATCAAATCAGTGTAGAGATTCTCTAGTTGTGAAGTTAAAACTAAAACTTTTTATGACCCTCCCAAGAAAAACCAATGGCCACCACTGGCTTCGATACAATCACAAAATAAAAAAGCTTTGACATATGATTATTATAAATTCCACTGATTACCGAATTACTCTCTCTTGCACAGTGATTGCTCCAACCAATTTTTAGAGACAAAATTACTTGGGGCCTTAATGCAGGATGACAAATGAATTTTCTCGCTTCTTGCTTTTTGAGCCTTTTTACTAGTAAGGTGCTTGTTTCACAACCCATAAATTGCTTGATGGAGCCGGGCCCCTTGGTTCCATATCTGTGAATGTAATGGTGGTTAAGATTTTCCTAACATTGTATTTGGTAGGATTAATTTTCGATACTGTCTTCGGGGGATTGAAGCTAGTAGTATGAGAGGGTTTGGACTTTCCCAATTTACACTAATGTACCAAGCTCTGTAAAGTGCAAGTGCAGAGTGGAATGAATGTGTGCGCTTTTGTGTATGAGAGAGAGAGAGAGATCAATAGTAGTAGGAAGACTTACAAGGGAACTGCCCAGAATAAGGAGATCGACAATGAGAGAAAGAGAGGAATCTTTTTCCACTATGTTCAAAGAAGTACCATATATTTTAAGGTTTTCAAGCTTCAATATTCTTGTGATCTCTGCAGCTTGAGAAGTGGTCCATTAAGAATCACCTAGCTAGCACAATCACAATGACATTTTGGATACAAACTTACAAAGACAACTTTGTCCTATGTGATCTTATAGATTCTCATTTTGTCTTACCATACCTTCTCCAGTTGCATTAAAAAATAGTTTCATCAACCCTCCTCTCCTAATCCTTTTAGACCTTTCGCCAAAAAATGTGTAGGTGCTCCTCATGTCAATTGAAGGTATACTAGAATGCCTCGGTTCTCCCGTGTTGTGATTTTTGTGCAATGAATACTCAAAGAAACATAATAATTTGAAGATGAACACAATAATTTACATGGTTCGACAATTTGCTTACGTCAATAAAAAAACGGTTGTCTTGTTTTTTATTCTACACTGAAATAGGGTTACAACTTAATATATATAGGTTTAGGGCAAATCCCGAAGACACGTACGGCTCTCCTACTCCATACCGCAGGACGTAGCCCCCCCCCCCGGCACCCCTTTGGCCTATCTTCGACCTTGGCAATAATTTGGATCCGTTAGATGGCTAGTTGTCTTCGTTACGTTTTGACAACTAACCCATTATATTCCAACTTGGTGTACCTCTTCATATAGAGAATATGAGTCACATATTCTAACATCCTGAAATAGATCTACATTAATACAATGCCTAATTTTTCTCAAAATAGACCAATACATTTGTAATTTCAGAATTTGCATGAAACTAGTCCCCAAATGGTAATAAACTGCTTGTACAGGTTACGAACATGCATTATAAATTCAGGCTTCCATAGCCCCTTACCACACCACCTTTCTCTCACCTTTACTTCCACAGTTGTTTCAGGCATTCCTTGCAATCCAAGCTTACGTTCGAAGTTGAAGAAAAGTTGCTGGTCTAGACCAAATGGAGTTAAATTTTTTTCATTTCTTCTCCTTTATGTTGGGAAAAATAGAAGGGAAACATATTGAGTTTGTGTCGAGTGGAACTGTGGAAGTTTGCTAACCCTTTATAGAGGAAGCTAATGCTAATGTTTTGGGTTTGGCGATGGCTCAAGCAGACCTGGAGTAGAAATAAGGTGGTAACATGTTTTCCTTCCATGCACGTGGAATGTAAAAGGATGACTTTGACCTCCTACATGATTCAATAGACGCTCAGGAGATGTCATTACAGCCAAACCAAATGCCTAAGCAATTGGAATGGCCTCCCAGCATACTTATCATAGATTCCAAGCTTTGAACTTGATAGGAGAAGCATAAGCATTTGATCCATGGCTTACATTTGTATGCAAAAACTTCTGTCCTGAACTAACATGTTTGTATGCAAATGTGCAGAAAATTATGTGCCCCATCATTATCCTCACTCTTGTGTGGCTTGTCCAAGGCAAGCTTGGCTCAGAATTTCATATAACAGTAGCTCTCGATGGGTCTGGAGACTTCAACACAATCTCTCATGCTGTCAACGCTGCACCTAATTATAGCAAAGAAAGATATTACATAAGAATTAAAGCAGGCACTTATGTTGAGAATGTCGTTGTTGGAAAGAAAAAAACAAATATTTCTTTCATTGGAGATGGAATGGGCATGACCATAATCACTGGTAATAAAAGCGTGGGTAAAGATTTGGTTACCTTTGAAACAGCCACATTAGGTATGTTTTATTTATCAGAGAGAGAGAAATGCCATTTTTCATGTCATATGCATAAACTACACTGTTCAACTTGACTAGCACTTATTATACATACTGTTTGTGATTAGGGGGGAAAAAGTTTTTAAGTCTTACTACTGTTTCATATATATAATCACTAATTTTCTTTTTCTATCAGACATAAATGGAGATGGCTTTATGGCAAAGCATATAACCTTCAGAAATGATGCTGGACCAACAAATGGACAAGCTGTAGCAATGAAGTGCAGTGCTACATTTTCTTCCTTCTTCCAATGTAGATTCGAAGGCTATCAAGATACCCTTTACGTCCATAGAGGTATCCAGTTTTACAAGGAATGTGAAATATTAGGGACCACAGATATCATTTTTGTGGATGCCAAGGTGGTTTTTCAAAATTGTGGCATTTATGTTCGTAATCCAGAAGAAGGGCATTTAAATGTCATAACTGCACAAGGACGGGAAAGGCCTGAAGATGATGGTGGGATATCAATCCATCCACGCACAATTGCGGCTGCGAAAGGCTTCAACCCGAATCCAGGAACCAAAACCTACCTTGGCCGACCATGGAGGCCATTTTCAACTGTGGTTATAATGCAGTCCTTCTTGGATTATATTATAGATCCGGAGGGATGGCTCAAATGGGATAATAATACTTCTACACTCTCTTCACTATATTATGGGGAGTATCAAAATTATGGTCCTGGAGCTAACACTGCCAATAGAATAACTTGGAAAGGATATCATAAAGCCATGAGCCTAGCTGAAGCTGAAAATTTTGCCGTGAGAAATTTTATTAAAGACCAGGCATGGCTAGGTCCAACGAGCATCCC
Source organism: Ilex paraguariensis (assembly GCA_963454935.2). NCBI lineage: Eukaryota > Viridiplantae > Streptophyta > Magnoliopsida > Aquifoliales > Aquifoliaceae > Ilex > Ilex paraguariensis. Next base: position 1,576,694 of record CAUOFW020001502.1, on the reverse strand, counting down.
ATATGCCATAGATCTGGCATGGCTACCTCCAACGAACATCCCATATACCCCAAATCGATCTAATGTACACAAAACAATGTCACCCAACATTCCCATTTGGTATAGTTTCATTGTGATCTACATTTTCAATATTCATATGTAATCAGCGATAAATATCAAATTAAGTTCTTTCACATATAGTGCTTCTTTGCGATATTTAGTCAGTTCATTGCGTGACTAATTATAGCCCTCTAGGAAAACGAAGTGCTAGTGCATTATCTAAGATAAGACAACTCCAGTTGTGACATATTAACTTAACACCACTTCATAATTCTATCATTTCTTTTTTAATTAACTGTACACATATCTTAATATTCTCATTCCTACAACACTTATTTTTCAAGTGTGTTGTTTTCTTAAAAAACCCAATATTCTGTATTGTATAGTTTTAATGGTCTAATATTTGTTTTATAACACTTACCTTTCAGTCTAGGTGTCATGGAGTCAAATTTCTCATCAAATTTCTGTCTAGTGATGATATTGAGATCCTACACTTGGTCTCAACCAAACACTCAAAACGCTCACAGAATGCACACACGAACAAAATAGGGACAAACAAGCAAACTCACACACACAGCAAACAAGCTTTATAGGCCAACGGCCAAACCTTTATTTCCCAACAAAGTATAAGGAAACTCTCAGCTAAGGTCTGTTTACAAAAACGTGCCCAACACTCTGTTGATACACTATAGACCCCAACACCTATATTTATAGCATACAAGATTGGTGGTTACAAAGCCCAATCGCCTAGGCAACTGCATGGCAGTTCAGATCTACCCACAAAGCCACCCCTCAGTTTGTTGATGATGGTCCAGGTCCTTTCCCACATCTGCTGATCATGGTAAAGGATAGTTGCAACTGTTGGTTGACTTAGTAGCAACTGCCCTCAACTATTGTGCATGCTGAGTGCACATGCCAACAACCCTCATGCTGTGCACATGCTACCATTCTGTACAGAACCGCCCCTGCATGCCATACATATGCCAACAACTGTTTGGAATCGCCACCATCTACAGGGCAAATGCTACAATCGTTCGAAATTGCCTCACATGTTGTGCATCTGCCTTTTTTTGTGAGCCACTACACCTAATTAGCCTTGCCTTTGTGCCTAACCATGCCCATCCCATGACTTAGTCTTTTAAACTATCATTGCCCCACAAATTGAGTCATCCGATTAGCATTTGCTTACAAGCCTACTTGTGCCCACGTACCCATGCATTAGTTGTTACGCCCGGCCATGCATGGGGCTTTAATTCCACTGATTGCACCAAATCGTGCCCATGCATAAGCTGTCATCCTCAGTCATACACGAGTCTTCAATCACCCACCGATTGCACCAAGGCTTGCTTTCTCAAGTGAAACCTAGTTTGACTAAGCATGAGCGCTTTTGGGTGAGACTGCCCCATGCCAATGCCGAGTCAGAAGCTAAGGGTGTAACACTAGGAGTATACGATGATCACTAGATGCATTCATGCACTTAGTCCATCCTCCTTGAATTCTCTAATTAACGTTGTCTTTAATCTCTCACTCCCTCTCGATGAATGGCCCTAAATACTATATGTTGTAATTTTGCGGCGGTAATCCAAGAAGTTGGAAATGCATGATACTGTTTTTAGTTCATTGAGGTAATTCAATGAGTTTGTTGAAAAAAAAAATTCCATGAGTTATAATAATGAATGGTACCGTCTAGAGGCAGAGGCAGAAAAATACTTTAGGGTGGACACATTATTTTAGTTGTAGAGTCTACTTTCAATTAAAAGATTGCATTGAATTATGTCATCAAATTAGGTCTAAATAGCATTTTTTATTTTTTTTTCAATTGGCCACAAAAGTTTATAAATTCATCTTTACTATAATTACACTTAAAAGTTCATTAAACATAAAAAGTTAAAAAACGATTTGCATGGAATGAACAAACAAAAATAAAAGTAAATTAATTAAAACTTTATATGAGACTATAATTATTGTCATTTTACGATTGAATCTGATTATTATTTATTATTTAAAAGAATTATAAATCAATGATATTAATAAATACTTTTTTTTTCTCTATACAAAATGTTAATAACAATCTTTCATTTATTATCTTGTAATTTATTACATAATGATGTTCATTTCTATACAGTAACAAAATAATCCTATACTTTAGAAACATGATTGCGATATGTATAAAAATTATTCGGACATGTCTGAAATGTGTCTAAAAATTTAAGAATAATTGTAGTTGCATCTAATTCGATATTTAATTTTATATCTTGACCAGAAAAAATTCAAAATTTAATTAGTTAAAACCCAATAGCTTGTGAACATTGAATGGAGAACGGACATTATTAAATGTAGGGATTCACTACTAAATTTAATATCACAACGTATTAGTCCCAATAAAATAATTTGAAAATTAATTATTATTTGAAAAAAAATTCTTTCAATTCTTTTCGTAATCTATTAAAATTTGATAGCATTGTTTGACAACCTTCTTGTACTGAGACACCTGAACATAATGGTATAGCAGAGGGCAAACACTGACATATTATGGAGACAACACGTTTTCTCTTACTATGAGCAAATGTCCCAAATTCTTTTTGGGGGAAGCAGTTCTTACTGTAGTCCATTTGATTAATTCCATTTCCATTGTCATCACCTCTGGAATTTCTCCATTTGAAAAACTATGTGGTAAGCCACTTGATTATTTCTCTTTGCGTATTTTTGGATGCACATGTTTTGTTTTGCTTCCTAATGTCCTTCGTACTAAGTTTTTTGCTCTTTCAACTTTATGTGTTTTCCTTGGTTATGGTGAAAGCTAAAAAGAGTATCGTTGTTATGATCCTGTTTCACACAAACTCTTTGTCTCTTGTCTAAGTTATTTTCATGGAGCATATTCCCTTCTTTTCTATTCCATCCACTTCTTCACATTTGCATAAATTTGATCTCATTTATATTGACCCATTTCCAGTTGATGTTTCCTCTGACACTTGTGTTGGTAATATGATTGTTTATGATATACCTTTCTCTGATGTTCCCATCACCCATTCCCATATTGTGTATACATATTTTTGCAGGAATCCAATTATCTCCTCTAAGGACCAAGGGCACAAAAGCGTGTTGGAGGATTCCAGATTTCAATCAGCAAGGGGCTCCTGTGTACTCAAAGCATCTGCCTCACTACTTGGTTGGATATCTGGCGACCAGTGGAAATTTCGAGTACTATAATGTGGGGAATTAGTCTCTACCAGCAACTCCTGTGTTATATTGTCAATTTGCATACAGATTTTAGGTTTTGTTTTTGGCTGCACAGATCACAGTGAAACCGATGAAACACAATTTTTGAAGTCTCCAGTAAAAAAAAAAAAAAATAAATAAAAAAAAGATAGGGTTATGGTGAGGAAAATTTAAGCAGTTCTTGTAAATTTCATGTGAACATTTTAGATATTTTGTTTATTTTCTACACAGATAACATTTAGCAGATGTTTTTGCTGTTAATTTGATCTTTGTCTGGGCTGCTTGGGTTTAGATTCGAGACAATTACAAAAATATACTGTTTACTGTATTGCACTGCTACTAGTTAGTGTCAAACAGAACTGTGCGACAATATCAACGAAATAATAGATCGACACAAATTTAATAAAAAATAATAGGAACCACTTAATTATTATTATACATGTCATGAATGTGACACGACACGAATTTAAACATATGGGTGTGTTATGAGTTATGTAAATATTTACACGATATAATTTAAATACGTTATGAATGTAACACAACACGAATTTGTTATGAGTTATGTAAATTTTTACATGCTCATTGTCCATACTAGTGTACGATTTAACTAAAAACATGCGTGATTCATTGTCCATCCTAGCGTAGATGACGTGTATGTTGCACTCGTCAGTTTGTCCATGTCAACATATGGTTAATGGGAGGCAGCTAGTTTCTTAACTCTCTGGCTCAATGCTGTGGCTAGAAGAAGGCATGGAATTCCCGGCGTAGAAAGACATCGGGAAAACTTGAAACGCGTCAAGAAATCTGACGGTGTTCAATTAAATGTCGATAAACCATACAAGGACACATAATATTATTAAACTTAGGGGAGAGATGGAATTTGGCTAAGAAAAAATGGAAAAAAAAGTGGTCACTGACCAGAAAAAAAAAAGAAGAAAGTAGTCCACATCAGATAAATACGGGATTAAGAGTGATGAGCGATTCCATGCTTGGAAGTATAATCTTGTGTAACTCATAGTTATAAATAGACGGCATTGAATCACAACTTTACAATAAACCTTCTCTGTATAGAACTACCAAAAATAAAAAGTGAAGGGATTCACTAATTTTTTTTTATTCAAAGCCATTTAGTGTGGGTGGGGGGTTGGCATGACCCCTACTTATATATATAACTAAAAGGAAAAAAGTACAAAAGAGGAGGACATAGAGCCAAACCTCCAGAAGTACAAAGTGGGAGAAAGAAAGTTAAAGTAAAGGTAAGGTGGTGACTTACCACCAAAAACATGACAAATAAATAAACAAAAAGGGGGGACATCCTACAGAGCAAAATAACTGAAAACAAAAATTAAAATAAAATTCATCGACAAATGTGAGGAGTCTATCGAGCGTTCAAGGCAAGGATGCCAGCAATCCCAGAAAGAAAGGATAATGAATCAGAAAATCACTGGTTGAGCTGCTGAGAGCAAGCCCAATTAGCCATAAAATTTATAGCCTAATTCGCCTCCTCAAGACATGGCAAAAGCGAGCTGAGAGAGAAGAATACAAACGCCGAATCCGAGTAAGCAGGTAAGCATAAACTTAGCAGCTAGTGTCTTGAGAAGAAATCAAAAAAAATCACTGTAGCTAAATCTGACTCCACTACCAACTCTAGAGTTCCCAAATTTGTGGCCAACTCCAACCCAGCACAAACAGCCTACAACTCCGCATACAAAATAGGCTGATGCCCCAGAAATAAGCCAAAAGCCTTGAGAACCCGACCCTGGTGGCCCCAAATAACACCCCATGTTGCAGAAAGCCCCAGATTGCCTTTAGAACATCCGTCAACATTGATCTTCAGGCAACCCGCTACAGGACGAGTTCAAGCAACCAAACGAGGAGGCCGAGGCCGAGAGACCATGACCCTAAGAGAATCCACAAACTCAACCAACTCATCTCGACCCTAAGGGATTTACCAATTTACCCGCCACATTTTGATAGAAAAAAATCGACAAGGGAATATATTCTTTGCCATCTGGTCAGATGACTTTCAATGAGAATTCTCCCCCCCCCCCCCCTTTGGTGGAGGAAAAACAGAGAAATTTACATACAAAAGAAAATCCTGTCCCTTTGATTTGGGTAAAAGCAATTCAAAATTTTATGAGGTTGTGAATGAATGTTATCCTGTAGTGAAAATGCATGGTAAAAGACTTCAGAACTTTACAATGAAAATAATTAGTTTTTCCCAAAAAAAAAAATGGTAAAAAAACAAAAATAGATCCATTGAAAGAAAATCACAGAGTGATCACTAGGAGAATTACCCAAAAGAATTGTACACATCACTCTCTTCTCTCCCCTTATTTGCAAGCTCTTTACTCAGGCACAAATGTTGCACTGTCCTAATCTATCAAATGACAGTGTGCTTGGTGGTACATATCACTCTCTCCTCTTCCCATATTGGCAAGCTATTTACACAAGCACAAATGTGGCACTTTCCTAAACTATCAAATGACAGTATGCTAGCTTGTGTGAACTCAAATTAGGTTCTTATTAGTCCTAACTCCTACTATCAACGTAGCGATTCTCTGGTTGTGAAGTTGAAGCTAAATCTTTTTACGATCTTCCTAAGAAAAACCAATGGCCACCATTGGCTTTGACCCAACCACAAAATAAAAAAGCTTTGATATGATATGGTAATTGAGAATGTTGATGTTTTCTTCATACTTGGGGCCTTAATGCAGGATGACAAATGAATCTGGTCTCTTGATTCCATATCAGTGCATGTAATGGTGGTTCAGATTTTCCTAACATTGTTATTTGGTAGGATTTTAGGATTTTCGATACTGCCTTCGGGGATTGATGCTAGTAGTATGGGAGGGTTAGGACTTTCCCAATTTACACTATGTACCAAGCTCTGTAAAGTGCTTTTGTGTGTGTGTCAGAGAGAGAGAGAGAGAGGAGTAGGAAGCCTTCCAAGGGAACTGCCTAGAATAAGGAGATCGAAAATGAGAGAAAGAGAGGAATCTTTTTCCACTAGGTTCAAAGAAGTACCATATATTGTAAGGTATTCAAGCTTCAATACTCTTGTGATCTCTGCAGCTTCAGAAGTGGTCCATTAAGAATCACTGAGTAGTTCACCTAGCACAATCACAGTGACATTTTGGATTCAAAGACAACTTTGATCAGGCCTCAGTGCATCAGAAAACAGCATCCTATTTGATCTCATAGATTCTCATTGTGTCTTACCATACCTTCTCCAATTGCATTAATTAATGGTTTCATCGACCCTCCTCACCTAATCCTTTTTGACCTTTTGCCAAAAAATGTGTAGGTGCTCCTCATGTCAATAGAAGGTATACTAGAACGCCTCAGTTCTCCCCATGTTGTTATTTGTGTGCGATGAATAATCAAAGAAATAGAATAATTAGAAGATAAACACAAGAATTTTACATGGTTAAGCAACTTGTCTACGACTACAAAAGAGTGACTGCCTTATTTTTTTATTCTATACTGAAATAAGGTTACAACTTAATATACATAAGTTATAATCCTAATTAGGGCAAATTCCGAAGATACGTGCGACTCTATATATTGAATATCATCTACCTATTCTAACATTTGAAATGAACTTACATTAATACAATGCCTAATTTTTCTCAAAAAAACCTATATTAGACTGCCTTAGTTGTCTCAAAAGGCCCCATATTCCAACGTGTAAAAACCAGGAAACCATAAAGAAAATGAGAAAAAGACACAATTAGATAAAAATCAAAACCACCCAAGAATCAGTACTGAACGATGAAAAAGACATTTGATACACAAAATTTGCAAAAAAAATTCACAAAAGCATCATTAATACATCTTATCTGAATCCAGCTCAATATAGACCAATATATTTGTAATTTCAGAATTTGCATGAAACTAGTCCCCAAATGGTAATAAACTGGTTGTACAGGTTACGAACCTGCATTATAAATTCAGGCTTCCATAGCCCCTTACCACACCACCTTTCTCTCACCTTTGCTTCCACAGTTGTTCTCAAGCATTCCTTGCAATCCAGGCTTACGTAGTCTATACAGGTTTTTTCTTTTTTCTTTTTTTTTTTTGGCTAGTGAAAAAGGGGATGGGGGCAAAGAATAGTGTCCAAAGACCATTCTGATAGACCATCACTGGTAGAATCATGAGACTCCTTATTCTTGACCGCACCCGTTACTGCTCTCATGAACGAATCTAGTTAGGCTAGCATATTGGTCAACTACTGAGTCCAAACGTGAACTTCAAGACTCGAACCTCCAACTTCATGGTGAGAATTTCGTTCAGTACCCCACTGGACCACTCCACTCAATGGTGTAAGTACTATACAGGTTCAAAGTTGAAGAAAAAGTTGCTGGTCTAGACCAAATGGAGGTAAATTTTTTTCATTTCTTCTCCTTTATGTACGAAAAAATAGAAGGAAAACATAACGAGTTTGTGTCGAGTGGAAGTTTGCTAACCCTTTACAGAGGAAGCTAATGCTAATGTTTTGGGTTTGGCGATGGCTCAAGCAGACCTGGAGTAGAAATAAGCTGGTAACATGTTTTCCTTCCATTCACGTAGAATGTAAAAGGATGACTTTGACCTCCTGCACGATTCAATAGACGCTCAAGAGATGTCTTAACAACCAAACCAAATGCCTAAGCAATAGGGTGGCCTCTCAGCATACTTATCACAGATTCCAAGCTTTGAACTTGATAGGAGAAGCATAAGCATTTGATCTATGGCTTACATTTGTTTGCAAAAACTTGTGTCCTGAACTAACATGTTTGTATGCAAATGTGCAGAAAATTATATGCCCCATTATTATCCTCACTGTGTGGCTTGTCCAAGGCAAACTTGACTCAGAATTTCATATAACGGTAGCTCTCGATGGGTCTGGAGACTTCAACACAATCCCTCATGCTGTCAATGCTGCACCAAATTATAGCAGAGAAAGATATTACATAAGAATTAAAGCAGGCACTTATGTTGAGAATGTCGTCGTTAGAAAGAAAAAAACAAATATTTCTTTCATTGGAGATGGAATGGGCGTGACCATAATCACTGGTAATAAACGCGTGGGTAAAGATTTGGTTACCTTTGAAACAGCCACAGTAGGTATGTTTTATTTATCACAGACACAAAAATGCCATTGTTCAACTTTACTAGCACTTATTTATGTAATCTAAGAGGCACATACTGTTTGAGATTAGGGCGAAAAAGTTTTAAGTCTTACTATTGTTTCATATATAAAGAGGTCTAAAACATCACTAGTTTTCTTTTTCTATCAGAGATAAATGGAGTTGGCTTTATGGCAAAGCATATAACCTTCAGAAATTATGCTGGACCAACAAATGGACAAGCTGTAGCAATGAAGTGCAGTGCTACATTTTCTTCCTTCTTCCGATGTAGATTCAAAGGCTATCAAGATACCCTTTACGTCCATAGGGGTATCCAGTTTTACGAGGAATGTGAAATGTTAGGGACCACAGATATCATTTTTGGGGATGCCAAGGTGGTTTTTCAAAATTGTGGCATTTATGCTTATAATCCAGGAGAAAGGCATTCAAATGTCATAACTGTACGACGGAGGGACAGCCATGAAGATGAAGCTGGGATATCATTCTATCAATGCACAATCGCGGCTGCACAAGACTTTAACCCAAATCTAGGAACAAAAACCTATCTTGGCCGACCATGGAGGCCATTTTCAACTGTGGTTATAATGCAATCCTTCTTAGATTATATTACAGATCCGGAAGGGTAGTTCAAATCGGATAATGATAATTCTACACTCTCTTCACTATATAATGGGGAGTATCAAAATTACGGTCCTAGAGCTAACACTGCCAATAGAATAACTTGGAAAGGATGTCATAAAGCCATGAGCCTAGCTGAAGCTGAAAATTTTGCTGTGAGAAATTTTATTAATGGCCAGGCATGGCTAGGTCCAACGAGCATCCCATATACCATAGATCTGGCATGGCTACCTCCAACGAACATCCCATATACCCCAGATCGATCTAATGTACACAAAACTATGTCACCCAACATTCCCATTTGTTATAGTTTCATTTTGATCTACATTTTCAGTATTCAAATGTAATCAATGATAAATATCAAATTAAACTCTTTCACGTGCTTCTTTGCGTAATTTTGAATAGATTCAATGAGTAATTAATTATAGACCGACCTCTAGGAAAATGATAACTCCATTGTTGACTTTTAACCTAGCACCAGTTCATAATTATATCATTTCTTTCTTATTTAACTATACACATATTGTAACATTATCATTCCTGCAACAGTTAATTTTCAAGTGTATTGTTTTTTTTAAAAAACCAATATAAATTCGGTATTGTATAGCATTGACGGTCTAATGGTTGTTTCATAAAACTTGCCTTTCAATCTAGGGATATATAACGATCACATAACATACTAGATGCATTCATGCACTTAGTCCATCCTCCTTGAATTTTATAAGTAACATTGTCTTCATCAATCTCTCACTCCCTATGGATGAATGACTCTAAATACTAAATGTTGTAATTTTACGGTGGTAATCCAAGAAGTTGGAAATGCATGATACTGTCTTTAGTTCATTGAGGTAATTCAATGAGTTTGTTGAAATTTTTTTTTCCATGAGTTATAATAATGAATGGTACCATCTATTGCCACTGCTCTCATACGAAAGATGGCTCATTGGACTAAATTAATCAATTGATTGAGAAGGCCTTTATAAGTTTGATAATCTAAGCAATAATGCATGCAAGTAATCAAGTATTACAGCAACTTATTTAGTAAGATGGACCATTACTTCAACCATAAAATGTAGACAATCTCTCCAGCTATTTTTGAGAGCTCATGTAGGGCGTTGTTCTCTCTTTTTAATGGTGATTTACGAGGTGCCGGTGGGTTTTTGAAAACATCTTCAGAATCCAACGCATCTCTGCTAGCATAAACAGCGCCTGTACTTGCAGATTTATAATTCTTAGAATCTAAATCCGCAATTGCATATTCGAGATATTTTACTGCATCATCTTCATATAGCTCGATGCAAACATTAAAATACCTCTTCAATATAGGGTCCCTCGCGTTATTATTCAGCTGACGGATATATGTTAAAGTAGCTTTCGCTTTAGCTAAAGACAATTCAAGCATTATATGGGCAAGCCCTTTGACATTTGCTTTAGAACTTCGAGGATCAGACCGAAGAGATGAGACACATAAATCATGATTCTCTGAAGATCACTCACCATGTATTAATGAGGGACCTACTTATAAATATTAGGTTCCATGAATTAGATATCAAAATTTAGAGAAAGTATATAGAGGAAAAGCTAAATTTGTCCATTATGCAATAGCTCCCTAGGAGGGATCATCAGGTTGAGAAGGTGTTATATACTTTGTTTTGGGTACAAGAACATTAATGAAGCGTGTAGAAGGCAAGGGATTAGGAGTTGGTCAAGTAATCATATTTGTTTTCTTAAGAAGAATGAATGCAAAAAACTTCCAAGTAACCTATTGGAAAGGTACAAAATGGAGAGAGAGGAATCTTATCTATCCTGTTCAAAGAATACCATAAGGTAAAGGTTGTCAAGCCCTTATATTGTTTTGATATGCAACTTCGGAAGTGGTCCATTAAGAATGGCAGGTTAGTTTGCCTAGGACAATAACAATAGAATTTCTGGCAAAAAAAACACTTCAGATTAGGCCTAGTTCAATGCACAAACCACATCCAATTTGATCCTATAGTTTGTCAGTATGTATTAGTTTTCCATGAAAAGACCATCCTTCCAGAAACTGTGTATATAGCATTCTGCTGCCTATCCTAATAGCCCCTCAAATTTACTCTCAGTGGGGTATGCTTTTCGTTAATATGATATGGAGTATCACCAAAGAAAAGGCCAACAGCCTTTATCAGTTTCACACTTGATTTCTCTATAAGGCAACGCTACTTTCTGCTAGGCCATGAAGGGATTTGGCAAGTAGCTCTCAATTTGTTCGATGAAAATCGATATCTTTCATGTGGTGCCATTTGGATAATCCCTTTTATGGACAATAGATGTGCAATAAATGACCTAAAATGGCCATTACGCAAATTGATCAACTACTGTTGCACCAAAAAGTATCGTGGTTACTGATGATACCAAAATTACTCCAGAAATAAGTAGAAGGATATCTCCATATTTTGTCTCCAGCAAGGCTCAAAAACCAAGTCATCCTTGTCATTACACGAGGAAAGTCAATATTTTTAGCTTAGGTCAAGCATCTAAATCAGACTCTTTTTTCACGAGCTAACCAAATAATAAGAGGTAATCCCAAGCAATATGACCTCACGGTATGAGCTCTCACAAACATGAAAGACCACAACGTACCTAAGCTTGGAGATAAGTCTCGATGCCACCTCATCATGTTATGGAAGACCACATTGCACTAAGAGAATGTAGTCTCTAATGACCAAATATTTTTTTTGACGAAGTCCTAACAAACTAAGGGATCATGTGATGATGGCGTGAGGACTACCCCATTTGTGGGTATAAATACTTGAAGCAATCACCCACACAAAAAGGCCGATGGTAATTTCTATAACTGTAACCTCTGTCTTCTTTCCCAAGCAATATGAAGTAACCTAAGCAAAATAAAGTTTCCCAAGGAACAAAAAACTCTATTAGAGTAGATTAGTTAAACTCTTCAGCTGATAAATCATTATATTCTGTGTGTTCTTCCTTATGTTCTAGCTCTTACCTCTATCTTACAACTCTTGTAGCATTTTATAGAGCCATAAGACTCTTACTCTCTCTGATCGCTCACGGTGCTCTCGCCACAATCACTGTTTCATAGCCTTAAACTTCTCAGCTTAAGCACCCAACTCACACCGTTGAGTTTTTAACATCATCAGTTAGATTCATCCTCCCTCTATTTTAAGCCTTTGTCATTCACGTATGGAGTCCTATCCACTGAAATTCTCTCAGTCTTACCACCTTGATGTGGCTGTTCCCTGTACCACCATTTACAAGATGTTTAGAGTTCAGATCCAACACATATGCTAGGGCTCTTCTGCCATTTGCGAGAGCTTCCTTGTGAAGGAAAAGTTCTTTGTTTTTTGGGACATTTGTGAAGAATAATTCAAATAACATTCATGTGACACTGCTGTAATGTTTCAAATAATATTATGTAGTCAAAGATAATGCTCTTATTGCTCTTATATTATGTAGTCAAAGATAAGGGTTGAAGATTAATGAAAAAATTGATATAAACATTACTCCCTCCGTTTCTAAATATCTTTCGTTTAAGGTTTTTACACAGGAATTAAGGAAGTTATTAAATAGTTGTAATATGAGTAAAAAATAATTACACAAGACTAAATACCTTATTCAATATGTATTGGGAAATAAAAGAATATAAAAGACACTTAGTCTCCACCAAATCTAATGCATTAAAAAATTAAGGGTAAATTTTTAAAAAAAATATTAATTATACTTTGGTTTCATAAAACGACAGATATTATAAAATAAAAAAAATTATGTAAAATAACAAATATTTAAAAACGAATAGAGTAATAAACATAACATTATTGTTTTAGCGCAGATACCTTGTTTTTTTCTTTTTTGTCTTAATTATGAATGCTGCTTTTGTTCATTTATGGCTGTCATGATGACATACTATTAGCTCCTTCATTTAGAGAGTTTGCTTATGAAAAAAAGTTGACCGACTCTCCTATTATTAATCACAATAATTTTCTTACTCTTTGATACACAACTGTCATTGACTATATTAAATATCACGTGTGGAACAATTGGATTTCCACACTCCAACAATTGAGTGCATTCAAATGTTTTGTACGGAAGATTAGCGATTTGTTGAATGGTCACCGTGTCTACTATTAAACTTTAAAATTGTAGATTCAAATCTTGTCATTCTTTTTCTGTAACGGTGCATAAAAAAATTATTTTCTATGGACATATAGGATATTTCATTCCAAAATGTGATATATATGTTATTCTATTATGTATAACAATCAAATATTGGGGCCTATGTAATCACTTCTAACATCTTTGTATTTTTATTTTTTTTTGGAACACACTTCTAACATCTTTATTAACATCTTTATTAATGGACATTTTTTCAATAATGTTGGATGGGGATTGGGGTAGGAATGACAGTAAGGGGTGTGATGGTGAAGGGATTGTAAATTACGTGTATTACATGAAGCAATGATCACATTTCATTGGAGAGAGCTTGAGGTGCCTTCCATCTTCAAATTATAAATTCTCCTAATTTATATTATTTAAATGATTTTCTCTAATTAAATAATTTAATTTGAGAAAATCCTTAATTTTCTCCATTATTAAACCTGTAATTTTCAAAAATCATTCTTCTCTTTTTTACTGAAAATACTTGCTGTTTGGCCTTTTATTTTTAAGAAAAGGAGAAAAAGCAGTAGAATAACTTAACAGAATATTACCAATCAGTACTTAATTGCTATTGGAATAGCCCATATCATATTGCTTCTTACTAAAGTATTACTCGGATTATTCGTCATGATCTCTTGAGAACTTGGTCAAGAACGAAGAGATCATTTAGGAAAGATGGGAGTTTTTTTTTTTTGGTAAGTAAATGACTTCTAGAGCATTGTTTTGATTTGTTAATGCAGATTTGCGAGTTAATGGTGATTTGCGAGTTTCTGGNTCGGTAAGTAAATGATTTCTAGGGCATTGTTTTGATTTGTTAATGCAGATTTGCGAGTTAATGGTGATTTGCGAGTTTCTGGTGGTCCTTTGAACACATCTTCACAATCCTGAGCAGCCTCTCCAGCATAATGGGCATTTGTAGTTACGGAAGGTAAATATATTCATAAGAAAAAAAAAAAAATAGAGGTGATGCTCACATGACAATGCATCCACCCAATACAAAAGTAGAACAAAAAGATTTACAACAACCAAGAGTATAGAATTCTAAAGAAAGTGTCAGTCTTGAGCTGGTACTTCCAGCAGAATCCAGACTCAAAGGAGACAAAGAAAGCAAAGAGGCTTCCATCAGATAATATGGAAAGCCCAATGCCAACATACATGCCAACAGCCAAGTGGGAGAACAATGGATGAAGGAGTCAGAAGAACCTTTCATGCTCTTAGGATGTACTCCTCATAACAGAGCCAACATACAACAATCAAGGCAGCATTCAAGAGCAGTGAAACAAGAAAGCTATGAACAGTGCCCAGCGACTGTGGCAGGCTGTAATGGAGACCAGGCAGCAGACCAAGGGCAGCAGACACCATAATAAAAGGCAGCTAAGGTGAACCAGCTGAAACAACAAATAAAGGTTATCAACACTCTGCTGAAGAAAGTAGAAAACATAGGAGAAAGGCCACCAGTTGCATTAAACAAGTTGTGCACTTGAACAGTGCACGTGAACAGTGCATTCCTGTCAACAAAACACTTCAAGGTGCAGGAGACCCCCAGCAACATGATCCACCCCAAAGCAAATGTCCCCAGAACCAGCACAGCAAACAACGATTAACCATGATCATCATGTATAAGGGCACCCCAGTGTGCAGAACATGCAACAGCTCCTGCCTCATCTACAAACGCAGGACATTTCTAGCACATATCATTTGAACCTAAGCCATAGCAAGAAGCTGCCAAGCTTGAAGGAGAGACAAGTTTTTTGGAGAACTCTTGAATTTGATTGTGACTAATCTATCTTTGATGATTTGCAAGACACACTTCACAAGACTTCTACAATCCCTAAACTGGTTTGTATGGAGTCCTCTATTCCTTTCCTTCCATATTATATACACAGTAGTTGCCAAGCACAACTTCTTTAACACCTTACCAAGTGACTTACCTTTCCAACTTTGACTTGCATAATCGTTGAAATTCTGCCAAGAGCTCGGTAGACCTTGTTCACCACACAGTTGCATAATAAAAATCCAAATATCTTGTGAGAACTGGCAACTAAAAAAGAGGTGAGAATGAGATTTTATGTCATGCCTACATAGGATACATGTCACATCAACATCTGGCGCAAATTTTTGCATTCTATCTTTAGTGTTAAGCCTTTCCTTTATTCCTAGCCAAAGAATGAAGCTCATCCTGGGTATGCATTGTCCATACCACAGCAAATGGTGCCAAGGTACCTCTTGCCCAGGGGCCCTAAGGTGATTCTAAGCCGAATAAGAAGAAAATTGTCCATTTGTTGCTATAGTCCACTTCACCTGGTCTTCCTTATTTGTCAGAGGAATATATGTAGGCATATGATTTGAAATCTCCAAGAGATTAGGTGTACCTGTGGAAGGCCATGACCACCTATTGTTGCTCACGATTGCAGCCACGTTAGCATCCTTAGGTAACCCTGCATGATCAATAACATTATCACTCCATCTAAGTAGAAGAGGACCATGAGGGTGCCAATTACCCAACCAAAGGCTAGTACTCTCTCCATTACTAGTAACATGTTGAATTAGAGGTTTAATTATTGGTCTCAGTTTCAAAAGGTTCAGCCAATTCCAAGAGCAAGAGTGAGGTGGCTTAACTTCCCAGATGCTTTTCCCTCTTAAATGGTAAGAATGAATCCATTTCACCCAGAGACTTTCTTTGTCCATAAATAAAATCCACAAATACCTCATCATCATTGCCATATTCGTCTCCTTAAGTCTTCTAATCCCCAATCCCCCTTCTTTCTTAGGTCTGCAAATGTCCACCCAGGCCACTTTGGCTCCAGTAGGCTTGAGATCAGTTCCCTTCCAGAGGAATGATCGAAACATTCTTTCTAATTTATCGAGAACTTATTGGGGAATAAAAATGTGGGCTGACCAGAAATTTTGGGTGCTATTGAGCACAGAGGTAATCAATTGAAGTCTTCCAGCAAAAGATAGAAACCTGTTGGTCCAATTTTTCACCCTAGCCTCCATTTTTTCCATCAGAGCATCACAATATTGTCTCTTGAATCTAGTGGACACCAAGGGGATCCCCAAATATCTCACAGGAAGTGCACCAATTCGAAATCCCAAAATATTAGTAATCTGACATTTTGCCTCATCAGACATCCCAACCATGAATACATTGCTTTTCAAGGGATTAGCTCTAAGCCCAGAGAGGACTTGAAACTGGTCAATCACAACTATCAAAATTCTTATAGACTGAGCATCTCCATGATGCAAAAATAAGACATCATCAGCAAAAAGTAGGTGAGTAAGAGTCATCTTCCTACATCTCCAATGAAACCTGAATGAGGGATTAGAGGTAATTTGCTGCAATATGACAAAACTAAAAACTTCCATAGCCAAAACAAAAAGGTACGGTGAAAGGGGATCACCCTGCCTAAGTCCCCTAGAGCTTAAAAAAAATCCTGCCATCTCCCCATTTATATTAACAGAGAACCGAGGAGAAGTAATACATTCCCTTATCCAATTTCTCACCATTTCTGGAAAATGTAAAGCTTCAAGGACATCCAAAAGGAAATGCCAATCCAATGTGTCATAAGCTTTCATAATATCCAATATAATAGCACATCTGGGAGGACCACAATTTCTATGATAGTCTCTAAGGAGTTCCTGAGTAAGCATAATATTCTCCCCAATTTTCCTTCCTTGAACAAAGGCAGTTTGATTAGAGCTTACAATACCTTGGAGTACAGCCTTCACTCTGCTTGCCAGAATCTTAGAGATGACCTTATACAACAAGTTACAACATGAGATGGGTCTGAAGTCCCCCCATTGAGTTTGGATTTGGACTTTTAGGGGTAAGGGCAATCACAGTGGCGTTGAGCTCTTTAAATAATTTCCTAAATCTAAAAACTTCTTTCACTACAACTATGAAGTCCCTACCAATCATTGGTCATGCCTTTTTGAAGAAGTATGCAGTAAATCTATCAAGACCAGGAGCTTTCATATTATTAAAGGAGAACAACACCTCTTTGATTTCCTCATCTTCAATATCTCTGATCATATGATTTGCTTGCTGCTCAATGACCTTCTTAAGTAGTAGAGATCTTAATAATGCTCATCTCTCTAGGGGAGAAGTAAGGTTGCTGTAGTACCTAAAAGTCTCTGAAAATAGTCAATAGCTTCACCCTTAACTACTTCCTCTCCATCAGCCATTCTACCATCAACAGATTCAAGTTTTAAAATCTTCTTCTTGTTCCTTCTGCAGTTCATAGATTTAAAGAAAAAAGTGGTATTTTTATCTCCCTCACTCAACCATAATATTCTAGATTTCTGTTTATATAGGATTTCCTTGTTCCTTGCAGCCTCCAAGTAATCATTGAGTAAAAGTTTCTCCACCTGTCTAAGTGCTGAGTTTGAAGGGTTAAGGTCAAGTCTCCTTTGGCAATTATCAAGCAAATCTTTCTTTTCTCTGACAACGGTTGCAAGCTCACCAATTTCCTTGCTCTTTTCTTTAAACACTGCTTTTAGTTTCTTAAGTTTAAAACAAAGTTTGAATTGGTTAGATCCTTGAATAGGCTCCTGCCATACCTAGGTGACAATGTGCAGAAAATCTTCTCTGTCAGCCCAAAAATTAAAGAACTTAAAAGGGCACTTCTTCCTATTCGCCTCCTCTCCAATCTTCACCACTGCAGGACTATGATCAGATACTCCCGGGGGTAAGAATTCAGCTACAGCTCTATCAAATTTCTGAATCCAAGCCTCATTTACAAGGGCTCTATCAAGTTTCCTTGAAACACATACACCTTCTTCTCTTCTACTGCTCCAAGTGAAGAAAAGCCCTAAGTACCTAAAATCAACAAGCTCAGCTTTTTGAACACAATCATCAAAATCCCCCATAGCTTGCACCCATCTGTTCAATCCGCCATGGTTCTCATTGCAGCTTCTTATAGCGTTAAAATCCCCAATAACTAACCAAGGGTAGGATTTAAAGAGACCGGCATGGTAAACAAGATTTTTTCACAAGTCCTTCCTCTCATTTTCCTCATTTGAGCCATATACAAAGGAAACACAAAATTTAGTTGCAGTGTCCAAATGTACCACCTCACAGTGCACCACTTGATCAGTTTTCGAGAGCTTAGTTACCATGACAGAGTTAGGATTCCACCCAATCCAAATCCTACCAAAAGTATGACTGCTGTAGTTTACCAAAAACTCCCATTGTCTAAAAATGTTATTTCTGACAACTGAAATATTTACACTTCTCACCTTGGTTTCAACAATCCCCACTAAATCAAGGTGGCTTTCAAAAACTAATTTCTTTACTGCTTCCTGCTTAGAGGATTTGTTAAATCCTCTTATATTCCAGCAGGCTAACTTAATCATAGGAGAGGAGAAAGCCTGAGTTTGAAGGGCTCAGTCCTTTTATCTTTCTTTTTCCCAGAGGACTTTTTCTTAGCTTTTTTCTTCTTATTCTCCCAAGGTTGCTTACTTGCCTCCCTGTGGTTATGATCACAACTGGTTGCAGCATAGTCTAAATCCACCACCAAATTACCACCCTCAATTTCCAACCTATCAAATCTGTTTGAAGATGTAGTAGGTATAGACAGTTGAATTGGGACCTGCACTTCCACAGGTGAGATGGATGTCACCTGAGTTTCATCCTGGAGTCTATGAATGGGCTGCCTGAGTATAGCAGCACCAATTTCACTGTTGCTACTACACCCAGGATCTAATGGAGGCTTCTCTTTTGACATGACCATCTCCGTTGTTAGTTCCACCTCATTGGATTTGATTTCCTTGCCATTGTCAGCAACAAGAGGATGAGATTCCTTTTGGGAATGTTTGGGCTTCCAAATGGTTTTTGTCACCATCTTAGGACATGTGGACTCATTATGGACGAATATATGGCAACTTTGGCACACTTTGGGCTTCCACTGATATTCAACTTGTATTTCAACCTTCTCATCTTTCCCCTCAACATTCACCCTGAGATCAAAAGAGTCAATAAGCCTGGTTCTGGCTTGAATTTCCACACACACTCTGACAAAAATCAGTCTTTTCCTAGATGCAGTTAGTATGTCTGCATACAGTGGCTTGCCTATAGCACTAGAAATATAGCTTAGCCCCTCTTCATTCCAGAATTGGAGTGGAACATTGAATAGCTTAATCCACACCGGGATAACAGAGTGATCTTCTTTGGCAATGATTATTTCTGGCTGCCATCTCTTGAGGATTAGAGGCCTCCCCGCAAACAACCAAGGCCCCCCTTCAATAACAGCAGTCCTAGTCTCTTCACTCATGAACTTGAAAAAATAAAATCCTTTATCATTTGCAAGAACCTCTAACAATCCCATTTCGCCCCATACTTTATGGGCAAGGAAATTTACAGAGGAGTATGACAGTTTCTTCTCAATAAAATACTCAACTAGGCAATTTTGCCACTCAAGGCTTCCTCTCATACCTACCTCTTTCGGAGGTGATACCACAAGCCTCTCATTCTCTTTTAGTGGTTCATAGTATTTGAGTTTCATACCTGCAATTTGGGTTCCGTTGAAGGTCTTTGAAGCTTCTCCATCCAAACCAGATTTAAGAATCTGACTCCAAGATGGTATTGGGGAGTTGGGCTTCTGCGCCTGGCAGTCAATACCTTGTTGCAGTGAGGTGAGGTATGTTCTGGCTGTGTCTCAGCCCTTGAGATTAATTCACTATGCTGACTTTTTGACAGCTCTGATGCATTTGGGGTAACACCTTGATGGGGAACAGAGACTTGAGTTGCATCTACATAGTTGTGAGCTCTACTCGCCACACTATCTGGCTTACTGGAAGATTCATTTGGGATCACTTCTGCAGCAATGGCTTGGCTTCGTACCACTTCATGCTCAGTCATGAGTTGTGTATTCATTGCTTTCTCATACGCAACAGTGCTGAGCTCATGAGAACTCATAGGAGATCTGGATTATGGATTAGATTAAGTATATATGGCTGGTGAATTAAAGATTTTACAATGGATTCAGAGGTGGGTGCGGAGGATTTAATGTAGGAAGGTTTAAGGAGGAGAGAGAGAGATGGGTATGGAAGAGGGTTTTAGAAACAAGTGGTCAGGAAATGAATTGATGAAAGATGAGGTTAATAGATGGGCCAAGAACTGTAGATCAGGCAAATAATGGATGGATTAAGCAAAGATAGGGACGAACAAGAGAATGGTGGGTTCAAGGAGGAAGAGAAAACAGAAGAGCCATTCACGCAGAACCCTACAAATTGTTTTCTTATTGACATGAGATTGTGGCAATTAATTCAGTAAGTACATTTGTGTAAGTGCATCTGTAGTTGAATCTCCGTAATCGTTCGAATCCAGATCCACAATTTCAATTCGGAGAACTTTGTCTGCAATAACATATTGCTCAATGTAACCACTAAAGTACCGCTTCCATATACGATTTGTTGCCTTATTTTTCAGCAAATGGATATAAGATAATGTGGCCTTAGCTTTAGTTATAGACAACTCGAGCATTACACGAGAAAGCCCTTTAACTTCAGCTTTGGAGCTGCGTGGGTCAGATCGAAGAGATGAGACACATAAATCGTGGTTGTGTGTACGCCTACAAGTATTTTCTATCAGATCATCTTCTTTTTCTATCATGAGAGTAGAGGATTGACTCCAGGGTAAGTAGGTGAGAAGAAATATGGAAACAATGACCAGTACTTGAGAAGATAAACTCTCCATTCCTAGGGGTGCAATGTGAGGGTGAGGGATGGGTGTATGTGATGCTAAGTTTATGTGTTGTAGCTAGTTGCCTTTTGTAGGACTAAAATTTGAAATTTGGACTCCCAAACTTAGCAAATGACAGCTTTGACCAATTTGATAATTATGAGATTTTCCTAGATATATTGATAACAGAAAGCAAAATTTACTGCAGTTACACTGGTTTTTTTTAATGCAGTCAAAGATAGCTATCCAAAGCGAATGAAAAAAACAAAAGCAAGTCAATTGTGACAATCATACAAGGAATATCAAACAGTGAAGATACAAGGAATATCAAACAGTGAAGATACGAGTAACGTTATTTAGACTTAAAAATTTGAATTTAGGATGTGTTTTCATTATAACCATTCACTTAACACCAAATTTCAATATTCCATGGCGCCTGATTAAGAGTCCATCCATGCACCCTGATTAAGAGGTGCCGACTACATTTTGTTAAGCTATCTAGTACATGCATATAACAGACAAAACCACATGGCATGAAAGAAAGTGCTCACAAATAACCTTGAATCGTTTCAAATGCTCAAACAATGGTCTGGTAGTAGTATTATCACTGAATATATAGTCAGAAGTAATCCATCTAACAAATTACAAGTTTGACTATTTTAAGAACGATTTGTCAACACGACATTAAATCGATACAAGATTGACAAGTTTGAGTTTAGTGGGGTCTGGTGGACTATGGTTAGAACAACTAAATTTACTTGATAAATAGATCGACACAAACTCGTCTAAACAGAGCGAACAACATATAAACATGACGTATAGATGATATGAAACTGACAATAGCCAATAACAAGTCGAATTAGTATGATTGAAAGAATTTTGATACAAGACAACACACGACATGAACTCGCCAACATAACACAACCCATTGTCAAAATTAATATTTTGTATTAAACACTCAACAAGGAATTATCATTGAGTAACATCCTTTTCAAACCGTTGTCGTCTTATGAAATTGTTAGAATTTAGAATACGGTCTTAAGAAATAGCACTCCCTTTCATGGCAGCCAAGCAGCCATAGAATGTCAGAAATTTCTTGCATCATCTTAGATGCACATTGATGCTTTTCAGAAGAGTTGCACCTCTACCAAGAATGTGCTATTGCTACTTAGATTCCATAACAAGTAAACAATGCAGGCAAATCAAAAGGCTAGCTTTAATATCAGTTAAGCAGTGCCAATATTAATGCAACCATGGATCTCAATGATTCCAACATGTAGATGATTTCTCCAGCCACTTTGGAGAGCTCATGCACAGCTGTGTTCTGATTAGATAATGGTGATTTGCGAGATTCAAGTGGTCCTTTAAATCTATCTTCACAATCTTGTGCGTCCATGCTAGTATAAACAGCATCAGTACTTGAAAATTGGTAATAGTTGGATTCCAAATTCAAGATTGCCATGGGGAGATCTTTCTTCACAGCATCATCATATTGGTAAATGCAAGAGTTAAAGTATCATTTCAAAATGAGATATGTCGCCTTATTGTCCAACTGTTGGATATACAACAAGGTGGCCTTGGCTTTAGCCAAAGATAACTCAAGCATTATGTGAGCAAGCCCTTTGACATTTGCTTTAGAGCTCTGAGGATCAGATCGAAAGGATGAGACGCATAAATCATGATTTTGTGTGTGTTTGTAAGCTTCTTCAATCAAATCAGATTCCTTCTCAATTGCTAAAGTAGAACATTGGCTCATGGGTAAGTGGATAAGGGGAAATAGGGAGACGATGATGAAAATTAGAGACATTAACTTCTCCATTAGGGTTAAAATGAACATGCTGATTAAGGTTTTAGGTTGTGGTTGTTTCTTTTTATAGGATTAACATTTGAAATTTGAACTCCCCACCTAAGCAAATGACAGCTTGGACAAATTTGATAATTATGACATTTAACTAGAATAATTGGTAACAGAAATCAAAATTTATTGCTCTTTCACTTTAATTTTTTTTAATTTAGTCAAAGATAAACTGCTAACAATGACTGAGAACAAAAGCTCTATATGTGGGGGTTTGCTTCAAAAATAACTTGATAGACTTTACAGTTGAGAATGATGATAATTGAATTGAAATAAAATTGTGCTTCCCAAATTAAACTTAAATGTTCCTATTTAAATTGAGCTTCAAGCATATATAGCAGCATGATTCCAGGTAGAATTATGATTCAATTTGATTTGAATTCGGTTCAACTGAAAATCAAAAAAGTCGTCCAATTAAAGAATTATATATTAGCTTTGGTGCCCTTGCCCAAATTATACCTCAGACAAGCAAGAGAAGGGCTCATACGGGGTCACATAGGGGACGCAATTCATCGCTCGGTGAATGGATATATTTTGCAGGATATTTTGAGAAAAACCACCACTTGATTAAAGTTTTATTAATTTTCGATCGCCTTTATAGAGAAACCAGATATGAGAAGCAAATGCAAACCAGTTAAAAATTTGAATAGAAATTTTAAATGTCATTGACATATGCGAGCTGCTGCAATATTTTATTATTTTTCATGTGTCTAACGGGAGATAAGTGAACATCGTAGTGCTTATTACCAAAGAATTTTACTCAGATTTTTCTTCATGGTCTCTCAATGAAGAGATCCTAAAGAAGCCAGTTTTAACCCACTACACAAAATTGAAAAAAGTTGTCCAAATAATGTAAGTATGTGGCAAAAAGTCACAAAAGACTAAATGCTTTTATATGTACCAGTTTTTGAAGCCATACTCACATCAAGGCAGTTCTCTGCACTTGACTACTAAAAAGTGAGAAGTGTCAAGAATTTACTTATTTGCAAATTAAACCTTATTTTAGTATCAATGACTGACATCACAAACACCCTAGAGAATAAAATCAAATCAATCTACCCAAATGTGTTCTGTTCTATAGGACGTTCCCTGAGAATATTTATTGGTTGGAATCTATATATATACATTTCTTTTTTTGGTGGCGAGAAAACAGTGAAATCACATGTACAAGAAATTATATTCTATGGATCTTGCTAAAACACTTTAAAATTTTGTTACGTTATAAATCAATGTTCTCCTATTTTGAAAACCTGTTGTACATTAAATGTATTTGGTAGAAGACTTCAAAACTTGTTTGTCTTCAAATCAATTAAGCTTATCCAAAAAATAAATAAAAAGAAGCAAAAGAAAATGATCTATTGAAAAAAACTCATGAACCAGCCATCAGGACTATTACCCAAAATATTGTGGAACTTTTCTAACATATAAAATAATAGTGTGATATGCTAGTGCGACCTAAAATTGTGGATATTCTTATTACTCTAAGTTCTACCCAAATAGTAAACAACTATATCCACTCGTCTTAAAGAAAAATCAATTGTAGATTATTCACCGTGTATTTATGGAAGTCCACTTTTATATAGGTTGTAGGTCTCACTTGAATTTCTGTTGAATGATCTAATATTGAGAGAAATTGAAAAAAAAAATGTTTTGAAAAATCTCAATCAATCTTTTACATAGGAGCGTACTAGAAGAAACCTTGTGTATTATGTTCAACGAAATACCATAATCATATTCAAACCTTTTTCTGAATGATCAGATTCAAGGCTCAATAGTGTTGTGATTTGCAACTTTCAGAAGTGGTCCCATTNACGAAATACCATAATCATATTCAAGCCTTTTTCTGAATGATCAGATTCAAGGCTCAATAGTGTTGTGATTTGCAACTTTCAGAAGTGGTCCCATTAACAACCGCAGGAGGTTAGTTCACCTTGCACAATCACAATGACATTTTTGAGAGAAAGACGCCATAGATTTGGCCTCAGTGCACCAGAAACGACATCCAATTCGATTTCATAGGTTCTGATCCATGGCTTATCAGACCTTTTTCCAATTTCATACACAGCTCATCAGCCCTCCAAAAACTGCACCATTCTCCTAATCCTCTTAGCCCTTTCACCAGAATATATATATTTATGTGTATATGCATGTATGTATGGATGTCTCTCAAGTCAATTGAAGATATACTGGAATGCCACAGTGCTCTCAAAATGGGCCTATATCACAATGCCTAAGTTTTCTCAAAATAAACCGAAGATTAGTTTGCCTCAGTTTCTCAAAAGAACCCATATTCAAACGGGTAAAAGAGAAACAAAGAAAATAAGCAGTGGACACAATGGGGAAGGCAAATTCCCACAAGAATTAGTGAAAGATAAAAAGGTACACCTATAAATGAAAGATGCAAAACAATTTCACAAAAGCATCATTGATGCATATAACGTGAAACTAAATCAATAGGCAAAATTGCATGAAACTAGTCCCCCTAATAGAAAGTCGGTTTTGAATCTATCCAAATGGAACGAAAATTATCTGTTGTACAAGTTACAAACATGCATTATAAATCCTGGCTTCCATAATCCCTTGCCACACTACCTTTTTCTCGCCTTTGCTTCCTCTGTTGTTTAAGGAATTACTAGCAATCAAAGTTTCCACAGTACTACTAGTGCGAAGTTGAAGCATAGTTGCTGGTCTCTACCAAATGGAGGTAAATGTTTTATTTCTTCCCATTTTCATTAGAAAAATGAAAGAGAAAAATAATTAGTAGGTGTGGCCAATGGGAATTTTCGATCCCTATACTATACAGCAAATTAAACTAACGCAGAAGTTTTGGGTTTGGCGATGGCTCAAGCAGACGTAGAGTATTTAATCATGTATTACATTTGTATGAATAAACCCTAACGATATACATCTCTTCTTCTACATCACATTGGACTATTGAAAATGTTTCAAGTACCCGTATCAAACACCTGACACTTGGGTAAGGACAATGGGCGTGTGTCCGGCACCATAGCAAGCATTTACAGTAATCAAAAAGACCACTCTCTGGTCACTATCATCATCTATGTATTTATTTCAGGATCTAGACAACAAATTCTTTTGCTTTTTTTTTTTTTATCTTGATGCAAATTTTTCACGTACTAGCCATTACATTCCTTTTAACGTGATATTTGGGAAACCACATGAACTTTCCAACGTACTACAAGTTCTGGTTGCTTACTAAACAGTTATACCACTGAAGATACTCACTCCCAATATTTTCTTCAGTTCCCCACCTAAAGAAAATTAGACTATATTCAAACGACGGAAAAATGATTATTTTACATTACTTTGTTGCAGTTCTAATTTGATTGTATTCAAATGTGCAGAAAATTTTGAGTCTTGTTATTATTCTCGGTCTTGGGTGCATTGTCCAAAGCCAGCTTATTCCACAATCTGGCATAACCGTAGCCCAAGATGGATCCGGTAACTTCACTACAATCTCTGATGCTGTTGATGCTGCACCAACTTATAGCAAGCAAACATATTATATCCAAATTAAAGCAGGCACCTATGCTGAGTATATTATTGTTGGAGTAAAAAAGACAAATATTGCTTTTATCGGAGATGGGATTGGTGCAACAATTATCACTGGCAATAAGAGCAATGGTACACA
The DNA here is from genome assembly GCA_963454935.2 of Ilex paraguariensis. Taxonomy (NCBI): domain Eukaryota; kingdom Viridiplantae; phylum Streptophyta; class Magnoliopsida; order Aquifoliales; family Aquifoliaceae; genus Ilex; species Ilex paraguariensis. The sequence goes on along the minus strand of CAUOFW020001502.1, from coordinate 1,550,340 downwards.
CTATAGTACCTATGATTCAGCCACAGTAGGTATGTTTCGTTCAGCATATATACTCTTGATTGTATCATACATATGAACAACATTATTGGTCAAACGGAAGATAGATATCCATTCTCGGAGTATCTATTGCAAAGGAACAGAATAGCTTAATGAGTTGCATCACATTGGCATTTAACATATTATCACTTCTTATGTCACACGCGTCCTCTTAATAACCTAATAAAAACATACAAGTCATTTTAAAATAAGTTGTATCTTCCTATTCAATAGATCTTTTTGCATACTACTGAGCATAATGTTTGGAATAAGGGAAGAAATTTATCGTATTATTAATGTTCCATAAAGAGGTCCAAAAATCATTACTTATATATATTTTTTATCAACAATCGATGGAAATGGGTTTATAGCGAAGTATATAACCTTCCGAAATTCTGCTGGACCAAGCAATGGACAAGCTGTAGCAATGAGGAGCAGTTTCAGCTTATCTGCATTCTACAAGTGTAGATTTTAAGGCTATCAGGACATACTTTATGTCCATAGAGGTGTCCAATTTTACAGGGAATGTGAGATATTTGGGACTATAGATATTATATTTGGAAATGCCAAAGTGGTTTTCCAAAATTGCAGCATTTTCGTTCATAATCCTGGCCAGAGGCATTCAAATGTAATAACAGCACAAGGGAGGGGAACAAGTGATCAAATTACTGGGATTTCCATCCACAACTGCAAAATCATGCCTGCGAAGGACTTCAATTCCAATTTAGGGATAAAGACATACCTTGGCAGGCCATGGAGAAAATTTTCTACTGTGGTTATAATGAAATCCTTCTTAAGTAATATAATAGACCCAGAGGGATGGCTCAAATGGAATAACGCTACTTCTTCCCTCTCCTCATTGTATTATGGAGAATATCATAATAAGGGTCCTGGATCTATCACTGTGAAAAGAGTACGCTGGGAAGGAGTACATAAAGCCATGAATATAGTCGAAGCTGAAAATTTCACGGTGAGAAATTTCATCAATGGTCAAGCGTGGTTACATCCAACTGGCATCCCATTTTTTCTAGATCTATAGTACATTGAAAAACACCATCCAGAGTTCCCATCTGTAATTGTTTCTTTGTGATCTACATTTTTAATATCTATATATAATCATTTTACATATGAACTTAAGTTCTTTCAGATATGACTTGCTTCTGTAAATTTGTTTCCTTCGTCCAATGCTTGATTACAAAGAATTTGACTGATAGATGTCCATGAGAACAAAATTTCTCATATTACTATCACATTGTCTAATAACTCAGTATTATGACATATTAAAGATTTCAACAATGGATAAAGGTTGGAATGGACAATAAATATTCTACTAAATCAGTATGGACAATATATATTATTGAATATTCTAATAACTCAGTAACCATCTGTTTTGGTATGGACAATACATACCCAGGATGAGCTTCATACTATGGCTAGCAATCAAGGAAAGGTTAAGCACTAAAGACAGAATGCAAAAATTTGCACCAGATGTTGAACTGACATCATGACATGTATCCTCTGCAGGCATGACATGAAATCCACTTTCACCTCTTTTTTAGATGCTAGTTCTCACAAGATATTTGGCTCTATCTGATGCAACTATGTGGTGCACAAGACCTACCGAGTTCTTGGCAATCTTTCAAAGCTTATGCAAGTCAAAGTTGGAAAGGTAAATCACTTGACAAGGTGTTAAAGAAGTTGTGTTTGGCAACTACGGTGTATAAAATGGAAGTAAATGAATGGGAGGCTCTATACAATCCAGTATAGAGATTATAGAGGTGTCGTGAAGTGTGTCATGCAAATCATCAAAAATATGTTGTTCACACTCAGATTCAAGAGTTCTCCCCAAAACTTGTCACTCCTCCAAGCTTGGGAGCTACCTAGCAGTGGCTTAAGTTCGGTAGGTTGAGACAATTTTTTGTCCTATTTAATATATTAGTATGTTGTTCATTCATCTCCTAATAAAGGTCTTTTGATATTGGGTTATGGCAATACAGGATTTGATTGGAAGTAGGGGCTCAAGGCCCTTACTTCCTTTGAAATTCTGAGTTGACAGGGCTCTTGATAGGGGCCTTTACAAATTAAGAAACAGGGGATACCAATGTCCTTTATAGGGTATCACCATGATTTTGTACATTTTGATTATCTTATGTAATGTTATTTTACTTTCCGGAACAATGGATAAAAGAAAACCCTTAAATAGCACAGTTTATAAGCACCTTAAATTTAGGCTTAATTTCAGTAGCAAGTACACCTTATTTTTGCTTGCAGCTTAAGACTACATGCATATGTCTAACCCTCTCCAGATTTCGCACTAGCGGGAGTTTCGTACACTAGATACACCCTTTAAATACATCAAACAAGAATCTGCTATGGCTGCTATAGATTCTACACAAGGAAATAAGAATTTCAAAAACAACCGGATCTAGTCCAACCAAATCTTAATTTTCGGGTATCTCCTTTTTTTATACACTGGACGGACTTGACCCACAAAACATTGCTGGTAATCCTATGCAGCTGTGAGGGAGTTTCCATTGTCATCTAGTGGCCATTCAATTTTTTTCATATTGAAGAGAGAGAAAGAGAATTCATACTTGTTTTTAACAAATGCCAGAATATCAAATTTTTTTCTTTTTTTTTTTGGGACTAATCAGAATACCACACTACAAGAAATTATGGAAAAAAAACGCCAACGAAAGCAAAATAATCACCGAGAAAACCAATTACAGGCATTTAACCGACGTTTGTCCCATGGGTCTGGACCTATTGATATACGCATGCCTTAATTAAGGTTCATATTAGGTATTATGTTTGTGCCAATGATGACAAATGAAAGCAACTGATAAATAAAGATGGCTTGGATAATTTTGCAACTTTATGACACAAATAAAAACTGAATTTATTTATGTATCTATTCAGATGGGCCATAATATGAAGACAATCTCTCCTGCCAATGATGAGAGCTGAGAAAGAGCGTTGTTCTCTTTCGTTAATGGTGATTTACGAACTTCAGGTGGTCCTTTAAACCTATCTTCACAATCTTGTGCGGCTGTGCTAGCATACTCGGCGTTGGTGCTTGACTCTTTGTAATTGTTGGAATCCAAAAACGAGATTGCCATTTGGAGAACTTGCTCGGCAACGTCCCTATATTGCTCAATGCATGAATTAAAGTATGGCTTTAGTACAGGGTCCGTGGTCTTGTTATACAATTGTTGTATATAGACCAAGGTGACATTGGCTTTTGCCAGAGACAACTCTAGTATTATGCGAGCAAGTCCTTTGACGTCTGCTTTAGCACTTCGAGGATCAGCATGAAGAGATGAGACACATAAATTATGATATTTTGTGCGCCTGCAAGTTTTTTCTATCAAATCGGCTCCTTTCTCTATCACCAAGGTAGAGCATTGGCTTGGAGGTAACTGAATGAGAGAAAATAGGGTAACAACCACCAAACTTAGGGAAACTAGCTTCTTCATTGTGCAGAGTATATAGGGGAAGGATAAGGTATGTGATGCTAATGAAGGTTATGGGTTCTAGTTGGTGGCATTTATAGAGCAATGGCTTTCATACTGTTATGCTGCAATGTAGTCAAAGATAACTGTCAATATAATAAATGACACAACAAACGCTCCATATGAGAGGGATTGCTTATTACAATAATTTGATATACTTTCCAAATGGTGGAAATAGGATTGGCATTCTCCTTATTCATGTAATGTAGGATTGCCATTCTCTTGGAACAAATGTTAGTTTCCATTATTAGGATTTTCTTATCTTATTCATAATTAATCCATCCGGGGTGTCATTGTATAATCTACTAAAATTTAAATTTAAAATGAGTAATATTATTGGGGCTTGAAAATTTAGATATTATCCGGTAAAAGTTTGTGTCATGTTGGATTTTATCATATCCAAACTAGCAAATGCACACGTGCGTTGCACGTGAATAATTTAAAATTATAATTGTAGTTTTAGTATTTATAATTTATTAAAATAAGTTAATAAATATATTAATATTTATGTACATAGAGCACTTGTACTCGTACTCTTTATTTAGGAAGCATCTCTTTTAAAATAGATGACATTTTTGACCAAATTTAAAAATAGAGTATGAAATCAAACAAAAATGTCAATTTGCTGGCACTCCCCTCTTGCTTTGGTAGCTATTGTTTTGTTTTTGTATGTTTTTCCTTGTTAAATAATAAGTCTTCTTAATATTTGTATTTTTGTCCATGTGACTTGAACCTTGGATTCACTGATTTTTTATTGGTTTAAGTTGAGCAATTTCTGAAGTTTTGTTTGAGTCCACTATTTAGACCAAAAACAAAAAAACAAAAAAACAAAAATAAAAACAAAAAAAACCTGCATTTGTGCAAATAAAAACTATTTATTGAAGACAAGTGAATCATTTATTATCTCAGCCACCCTAACTTCTAAAACTATGAAAATCATGATTGATTGAACCATGATGTGAATCTGCTATGGCTTCTATGTAATAACTCTATAGTTGGACGTGCTAGTCTAACCATATAATTAAACCTTGGTTGACCCACGAAAATAAAAAACACTACCACTAAGTGCGTTTGTTTGGACGCGAGATACAGTTAGCAGATTTTGAACCCTCCTAAAAAGTTCGGCTCCAAATCCTTTCAACTGCATTTTTGTCTGCTTGTCAGTAACATGATTCAAATAAAATAACAGATAATGAGCAATACCTGAGCATGCTTTCGGCAAATGAATAGTACATGAGTTAGAATGGAATCCAATAGGATTAAACTTGAAAATGGGGAAACCATTTATAAAAAAAAAAAGGGACTTACTCAAATGAACTTGAATGTGATAGTTTAGGAAAACAATTGAAGATCTTCAGGAACCCAAACATGTATCACACAAGCAAAGAGAAAGTTCAAGAGAGAAAAAATGAAGAAGACAGAGATAGTAAATGTGTTTATTCAGTGTCTGGCTTTTGGTATTCTATTTGATAAGTCATATATTAACTGCAATTTAATATTTATTATATTCATTGAATTTGAGGGTTTAACCTTTAGTATCAACTATTTGTTAGGATGAAAGAGAAATGCTACTGAACGTTTAGTTTTAGAAGTAGAAGTTGTAACATCATTTGATGTTTTACATTGTCATCGAGCAGTTGTGAAAGGAATATGAAAGATATGAAATACTTACTCATGTATTCAATGCAAATAAGTTACAGTAACTATTTAATGAAGGATGAAATTGATATTAAAGGATCAACTAAGGGTAAATTTGGAAAACAAAATTTTTACCATTTAACATATTTTTATAAGTAGTATAGATATAGATTTATTCAATCTATGCCCGATCATTTATAATCATATGTAGTTCAGTTTGTATCGTGTCGGATTCATACAATATATAAGTCGTGTTTATATCAGTCATCAAGCGTGGTTACATCCAATTGGCATCCCATTTTTTCTAGATCTATAGTAAATGGAAAAATACCATCCAGAGTTTCCATTTGTAATTTGTTTTTTTGTGATCTACGTTTTCAGTACTTACGTATAATCATACTACATGTGAAATTAAGTTCTTTCGGATATGACTTGCATCTGTAAATTTTTGTCCTCCGTCCAATGCTTGATTACAAAGAATTTGACGGATAGATGTCCAAGAGTGAAAGACTTACCCATTGTTTTTTGTGCAAATTATTACTTATTTGTAAGTTAAAACCATAATGAAAATCACTCAATCGAGATAATTTATTTTGAAATATAATTTATTCCAATCAAATTTCAAATATTAGAATCTAATTTTTAAAAAAGCAAAAATTGAGAATTTAATTATTGAGAGAGCATTGACCAAGAGATAAACTTAAAGAAATAGTCAAATAAATAATAACTATCAAACTCGTCGTGATTTCACAAACAAATTTTGAGAGATAAGTGACTTGGTGTTTAAAAAAAAGAGACAAAAGAGAAATTGAAGAAAGGGTGGCGAGAATGAATCACGTGAAGAAGCGTAAGTCTAAATTTTAAATTCAGGAAGGAAACCAATTTTTTACTAATAAAGAATGGTGATATTGGGGTCTAGAAATCTATCCTAAATTACTTATCAAATAATGCGGCAATGGAAATATTAAATTAATATTATTGTAATTAGAACTCTTGAATTTATTTTTTGAGACCACATCACTTAATACATTATTAGGTCAGTAAATTGGCTTAGATTTTTAGACCCAAAAAACATTAATGAAGTACAGAAGTAGCGATAAATTTGTACACATTTTTAGTGGGTGAAAATTTTAAAAAATTATAAATTTATAAACATTTCAAAACTATCTAAAAAATATTTAAAATTGCACTGGTGGCAGTTACCCCCACTACTCCCAATGCAAATCCGCCATTCATTCGAACAATAATATAATCTTTCTCTATAATTCAGTACATTTCTAAAAAGTCTATATAATTCATTATGTCAATGAGAATATGTTATTTCGGTGCCCAAAACACACACACACACGTAGGAGGAGGTGGGTGGGTTGATGTTACTTTTCAATTTGATCAAAGCATAACAAAAGTCATTCATTTCTTTCATCAAATGTTGTTAACCTTATGGGCCTAATCTTATATTAAGACTCATATTAGTTATTATGTTTGTACGGATAAATTAAGATGGCTTGGATAATTTTGCAACTCTATGACACAAATAAATAGTGAATTTATTTATGTATCTATTGAGATGGGCCAAAATATGTAGACAATCTCTCCTGCCACTGATGAGAGCTGAGAAAGAGCGTTGTTCTCTTTCGTTAATGGTGATTTACGAACTTCGGGTGGTCCTTTAAACCTATCTTCACAATCTTGTGCGGTTGTGCTAGCATACTCGGCATTTTTGCTCGACTCTTTGTAATTGTTGGAATCCAAAAATGAGATTGCCATTTGGAGAACTTGCTCGGCAACGTCCCTATATAACTCAATGCATGAATTAAAGTATGGCTTTAGTACAGGATCCATGGTCATGTTATACAATTGTTGTATATAGACCAAGGTGACATTGGCTTTAGCCAGAGACAACTCTAGCATTATACGAGCAAGCCCTTTGGCATCTGCTTTAACGCTTCGAGGATCTGCATGAAGAGATGAGACACATAAATTATAATATTTTGTGCGCCTACAAGTTTTTTCTATCAAATCGGCTCCTTTCTCTATCAACAAAGTAGAGCAATGGCTTGGAGGTAATTGAATGAGAGAAAATAGGGCAACAACCACCAAACTTAGGGAAATTAGCTTCTCCATTGTGCATATATAGGGGAAGGATAAGGTATGTGATGCTAATGAAGGTTATGGGTTCTAGTTGGTGGCATTTATAGGGCAATGGTTTCATACTTTTATGCTGCAATGTAGTCAAAGATAACTGTCAATATAATGAATGACACAACAAAAGGTCCATATGAGAGGGATTGCTTATTACAATAACTAGATATACTTTCCAAATGGTGGAAAGAGGATTGGCATTCTCCTTATTCATGTAATATAGTATTGTCATTCTCTTCATTAAAACTGTGGAACAATTATGTTAGTTTCCATTACTAAGATTTTTTTATCTGTATTCATAATGAATCCATCCAGGGTGTCATTATATATATAAGCTATGAAAAATTTAAATTTAAAATGAGTAATGCTATTGAGGTTGAAAATTTAACATAATTTGTTGATCTAATAATGTGACAATTGATATTATCCAGTAAAAGTTTGTGTCATGTCCATGGCCGATCCTTTATAATCGTATGTAGTTTGATTTGTATCGTTTCGAATTCTTGTAGTGTATGAGCCATGTTTATTGGGTTTATGTCATGTTTAGTCAGGTTATTTTCTAGTCATTTGCAGACAAGTCTTATGGGCTCAAGCTTTATAACACTATACTTAAACCTTTCGCATTGTTTTTGTGTCAATTTTCGGATCGTGCCTAGAATTAGTAGGTCTCCTGTCATGAAGAACATTTTGCCCAAGATTACTTAGTTTGAATCTGGAAGGAGCTAAGGGCACAAAAACATGTTGGAGGATATTACATTGCAATCAAGAAGGGGCTCCTGTGCACTCAAAGCACTAGTTGCCTCACTATTTTGTCTGATATTTCTGTTAGTTTTTATAAACTCAATTCTTAAAATGTAGGTTTTGTATTTTTAGGTTTATGATAAGTCATGGTATTTGAAGAGATAGTCACTAGAAGTATCCAGAATGTCTTGGAAGGTTTGTTCATATCTTTGGGAGGAGTGTTCATATACTTTTATGTGGAAAAATTGAAGAGACAATCTGTTTTAATGCTTGGAGGCTGCTAGCCATTGAATGGGCAGATTAAAGGTCTTTTGGCTAGGAAAAGTTAGTATAAAAGGGAAGGAGTTGCTGCCCAAAACAATGGGAGTGTATCTGCAGAAAAAAAAAAAAAAAAAAAAAAAAGAGAGAAAGAAAATAAAAAATCTGTTTTGCTACTAGAAAAAATGCTGCAGGAAGTTCATGAGCAGAAGCTCTATTCCTTTGTATTTCTTGGGTGTTTGTTGCAGAAAAATTTGGATAAGTTATCCCCTTTGTATTCCTTGATATTGTGATCATTTTTGATGAAATATAGATATGTTTCTTGAGTAAAATTGATGTGGATGTGGAGTAGATTTTTGCCCTCTGTTTTTGTGTTCTTTGGTGATCTATTTTGCTTCCAATACCCAACAAAATTGGTATCATAGTAGGTTGTTATGGCCACTATGAGTAATGTGCTTCAATCTCAATTTCTCAAATTGAAAAAAGATAATTATGGACATTGGAGTATTCAAATCAAGGTGTTGTTACAATCACAAGATCTTTGGAAAATTGTTAAAAAAATGTTACATCTAGCCGACTACGGAAGAAGAGCAAGCACTTAATGATGCTCAAAAGATAGTGCTTAAGAAATCAAGAAAGACGGATAAAAAGGCTTTATTTCTAATTTACCAATGTATTGACAATAACACTTTTGAGAAGATTTCTTTTGCCACCACCTCGAAGCAAGCTTGAGAAATTTTGAAGAGTATGCATAGAGGCATTGATAAATCAATTCGGGTTCGTCTTCAAAAATTGCGAAGTGAATTTGAAGGGTTGAATATGAATGAAACCGAGTCAATTTCGAAATATTTTTCAAAAACTTTGGTGATTGTGAATCAAATGCGAAGGTATGGATAAGATATTAATAATGTTTGTGTTATGAAAAAAATATTACGAACCTTAACTCCAAACTTTGAGCATGTTGTTGTGGCCATTGAGCAATCTATGAATTTCCAGACTACAAGCGTTGATGAATTGATGGCGACATTGAAAATACATGAGCAACGTATTAATAAAAAGACTTCAAGTTCTCCTGAATAAGCTCTCCAATCCAAGCTGTCTTTGAAAGATGAAAAAAGAGAATTTCAAGGTAGTACATCCCAAAGAGGAAGAGGTAATGAAACACGAGGTAGAGGTTATGGCAATTGAGGAAGAGGCTACAAAGGTCGTGGAAGAAGCTATGCTAATAGAGACAGAGAAGGAGGAGGTCAATTCACAAATGATGCAAGAAATCAAAATTCTTATGGTTCAAGAGGTAGAGGACGAGAAAGAGCAAGATGCAATTACAACGATCAAGGTTTTGACAAGAGAAATGTTGAATGCTTCAATTGTCACAAGTTTGGACATTATAGCAATGAGTGTTTGGCAAGTGCAAATAAAGGCATTGAAGAACATGTGAATTCTACTGAGAAAGCAAGTAATGAAGCGGCATCTACTTTGTTGTTGGCCTACGATGGATCCGAGGAAGATAATGGAACGTGTGATTTCTTGATTCTGGGGCGAGCAACTATATGTGCGGCAAAAAGCATATGTTTGTAGAACTTGATGAAGTGGTGCAAGGCAAAGTTACTTTTGGCGACTCCTCCAACATTCCGGTAAAAGGTAAAGGTAAAATTCTTATTAAGCTCAAGACTGACAATCATGATTTTATTTCCAATGTCTATTATGCTCCAGATATCAAGAATAGCATTTTGAGTTTGGGGCAACTTTTAGAAAAAGGATTATAATATTAGCATGAAGAATTTGCCCCTTTCAATTAAAGATGTCCGTGGTAATTTGATTGTCAATGTGAAAATGTCCCAGAATAGAATGTTTCCTTTGAATATTCAACATGATGTTATGAAATGTTTGAATGTTATTATTAAAGATGATTCTTGGTTGTGGCACTTGAGACTTGGACATCTTAATTTTGGTGGTTTGAAACTCTTATCTAGCAAGAAAATGGTGAAGGGTCTACCCTATATAGATTATCCGAATAAGTTATGTGAAGGGTGTTTTCTTGGCAAGCATCACAGATTAAGCTTCTCAAGAGAAATCAAGTGGAGAGCATCCCGACCTTTGGAGCTTGTACACACCGATGTTAAGCCTATGTCAAATGGTAAGAATCGTTATTTTCTTACTTTTATTGATGATTATAGCCAGAAGACTTAGGTGTATTTTTTAAGAAGAAAGTCCGAAGTGTTTGAAGTTTTTAAGGAGTTCAAGAATCTTATTGAGAACCAAAGTGGCTATTTTATCAAAATGTTGAGATCCAATCAAGGTGATGAGTATAGTTCTGATTTATTTGAAAACTATTGCAAGGAGCATGGAATTATGTATCAATTCACGTCAAGCTATACACCTCAATTGAATGGAGTTGCGAAAAGAAAAAATATGACTATTTTTGATATGGCTAGAAGCATGTTGAAAGGAAAGAGATTGCCTAGAGAATTTTGGACCAAAACTGTAGCATGTGCAGTGTACTTGTTGAATCGTTATTCAACCAAAAGTGTTCGTTTCAAGACCCTAGAGGAAGTTTGGTGTTCATTCAAGCCAAGTGTAGCTCTTCTTAGAGTTTTTGGATGCATTGCTTATGCAAAGATTCCTGAAGCAGAGAGGACCAAGCTTGATGATAAAGGTGAAAAATGTATTTTTCTTGGGTATGGTGATAGAACAATGGGGTACAAGTTATACAACCCCATTACTAAGAAAGTGATCATGACTAAAAATGTAATTTTTGAAGAAGAAGACACATAGGATTGGAAAGAAAAAATTTCAGCTATCGAAGTGGAACTTATGCTTGAAGAAGAAGAGTCTAAAGAACCAAGGGAAGTCCAAAGAGAGCCACAGACACCTCCACTTGGATCTCCTTCATCTTCTACAGGTGAATCATCATCATCACTATCATCATCTTCATCAGATTCAAGTTCAAGTGAAAGACCAAGAAAAATGAGAAGTTTGCAAGAGATTTATGAATCTAAGAACAATTTTGAAGGTAACTTGAATTTGTTTTGTTTGTTTATGGATTGTGATCTTTTATGTTTTGAAGAAGCAATTCAAGAAGAGAAATGAAGAATAGCAATGGATGAAGAAATGAAAGAAATTGAAAAGAATGATACATGGACACTAGTTAGTCTTCTCCAAGGTCATAAAGCAATTGGTGTGAAGTGGGAATATAAAACCAAGAAGGATGCAAATGGTGAAGTCCAAAGATACAAGACAATGTTGGTTGCTAAAGGCTACAAGCAAAGGGCCGAAATTGATTATGGCGAGGTTTTTGCTCTCGTTGCTCGTTTGGAAACGATTAGATTGATGATTTCTTTGGCGGCACAAAACAAGTGGAAGATTTACCAAATTGAGGTGAAATCGGCATTTTTGAATGGATTTCTTAAGGAGGAGATTTATATTGATCAACCTTTGGGGTATGTGAAAAAGAGACATAAAGGTAACGTGTACAAGTTGAGAAAAGCTCTCTATGGATTAAAACAAGCATTGCGCGCATAGAATGCTAGAATTGACAAATATTTTCATGAGAAAGATTTTCAAAAGTGTCCTTATGAGCATGCATTATATATGAAGATGGATGGCAATGGAAGTGTGCTACTTGTTTACCTTTATGTTGATGACTTGATCTTCACCGGCAATGATCCAATGATGTTTGATGGATTCAAAAGAAGTATGATTAAGGAGTTTGAAATGACTGACCTTGGCTTAATGTCTCATTTCCTTGGCATTGAGGTTAAGCAAAGTGAAGATGGAATTTTTAATTCTCAAAGTAGTTATGCAAAGGAAATACTCAAGAAGTTCAAGATGGATTCTTGCAACCCAATGAACACACCCGTGGAAATTGGATTGGAATTGAGAAAGAACATTAGTGGTGGAAATGTTGATCCAACTTACTTTAAAATTTTAGTTGGAAGTCTTCGGTACCTTACTTGCACAAGACCAGACATTCCTTATAGAGTTGGGTTGGTTAGTAAATACATGGAAAAACCGGATCAAACTCATCTTAATGCGGCGAAGAGAATTTTACGTTATACTAGAGGTATACTCAATGATTGCTTATTTTATTCTTGCACTAATGATTTTAGACTTGTTAGATATTCGGATAGTGAGAGAGGACGAGACTTGGATGAAAGGAAAAGTACCTCGGGTTATTGTTTTTTCATGGGAGATACGGCTTTTACTTAGTCATCCAAGAAGCAAGCAATTGTTACTTTGTCTACATGTGAAGCAACGTATGTGGCTGCAAATTCAACGGTGTCATACTATTTGGTTGAGGAACTTGTTAAATTATTTGGGATTTTCTCAAGAAATTCCCACGAAGATCCTTGTTGATAATAGATCGATGATGGCGTTGGCAAAGAACCTGGTGTTCCATGAGAGGAGTAAACACATTGATACGCGCTATCATTTTATTAGAAAGCGTGTAAAAAATGGAGAAGTGAAGTTGGTATATTGCAAGATTCAAGATCAAGTTGTCGACATTTTTACAAAGTCATTAAAGCATGATGTGTTTGGAAGATTGAAAATGATGTTAGGCATGAGAACTCAAGGAATTGAGTTTAAGGGAGGATGTTAGTTTTTATAAACTCAATTCTTAAAAGGTAGGTTTTGTATTTTTGGGTTTATGATAAGCCATGGTATTTAAAGAGATAGTTACTAGAAGTGTCCAGAATGTTTTGGGAGGTTTGTTCATGTCTTTGGGAGGAGTGTTCATGTACTTTAATGTGGAAAAACTGAAGAGACAATCAGTTTTAATGCTTGAAGGTTGCTGGCCATTGAATGGGCAGATTCAAGGTCTTTTGGCTAGAAACAATTAGTATAAAAAGGAAGGAGTTGCTGCCCAAAACAGTGGGAGTGTATCTGCAAAAAAAACAAAAACAAAAAGAAAGAGAGTAAAAAATTTGTTTTGCTGCCAAAAAAAATGCAACAGGAAGTTCATGAGCAGCAGCTCTATTCCTTTGTATTTCTTGGGTGTTTGTTGCTGAAAAATTCAGATAAGTTATCCCCTTTGTATTCTTTGATATTGTGGTCATTTTTGATGAAATATAGAGATGTTTCTTAAGTAAAATTGAAGTGGATGTGGAGTAGATATTTGTCCTCTGTTTTTGTGTTCTTTAGTGATCTATTTTGCTTCTAATTCCCAACAATTCAAATTGTCCTTGTAAATTTCATGTAAACCTGTTAGATCTTTTTTTCCCTTTGTAAGTATAAATATAGGTTACATTTTACAGAGTATTGGATGATTTCCTTTTCATTGTAATTTGATCTTGATTAGGCTGCTTAGTTTAGACTCAAACGTGACAAGACAGCTAGGGGTGCAACTCTTGTCTATTGGACCAGGTGAGAGGTAAACTTGAACTTAAGTTATAAAACAATCAAACAGTATTCAATTTGAACTGTTCAAAATAAGTATTACCTATGTTTAAACCTTATACTTCTATTACACAATTTGTTTGTGTTGAACTCAGGTTACATGATTCAAGTAGAATTCAAATTCAATTTGTGTTTAATTCGGGTAGAACTCAGGTTACATGATTCAAATTCAAATTCAAATGCAAGTTTCCCTTAAGGGAGAAGGAAATAATTTTTCCGTTCCAATTATGTGGAATGTAATATATGTTGGATCGGGCTCCCCCTCTCCCCCCCCCCCC
>CAUOFW020001502.1:1513480-1530366 GCA_963454935.2 Ilex paraguariensis | reverse complement strand
GCGCTTAATGATGCTCAAAAGACAATGCTTAAGCAATCAAGGAAGACGGATAAGAAGGCCTTATTTCTTCTTTACCAATGTATTGACGATAATACTTTTGAGAAGATTTCTTCCGCGACCACTTCGAAGCAAGCTTGGGAAATTTTGAAGAGTTTGCATAGAGGAATTGATAAAACAATTCGGGTTCGTCTTCAAATATTGCGAGGTGAATTTGAAAGTTTGAATATGAATGGAGCCGAGTCAATTTTGGAGTATTTTTCAAGAACTTTGGTGATTGTGAATCAAATGCGAAGGTATGGAGAAGATATTGATGACGTTCGTGTTATTGAAAAAATACTACGAACCTTAACTCCAAAATTTGAGCATGTTGTTGTAGCCATTGAGCAGTCCATGGATTTCAAGACTACAAGTGTTGATGAATTGATGGCGACATTGGAAATACATGAGCAACGTATTAATAAAAAGACTCCAAATTCTCTTGAACAAGCTCTTCAATCCAAGTTTTCTTTGAAAGATGAAAACAGAGAATTTCAAGGTGGTACATCTCAAAGAAAAAGAAGTAATGGAACACGAGGTAAAGGTTATGGCAATCGAGGAAGAGGCTACGAAGGTCGTGGAAGAAGCTACGCTAATAGAGGAAGAGGTGGAAGAGGTCAATTCACTAATGATACAAGAAATCAAAATTTTTATGGTTCGAGAGGAAGAGGACGAGGAAGAGCAAGAGATAATTACAACAATCAAAGTTTTGACCAGAGAAATGTTGAATGCTTCAATTGTCACAAGTTTGGGCATTATAGTAATAAATGTTGGGCAAGTAAAAATGTTGAAGAACATGTGAATTATGCTGAGAAATCAAGTAATGAAGCGGGATCTACGTTGTTGCTGGCCTATGATGGATCCGAGGAAGATAATGGCAACGTGTGGTTTCTTGATTCCGGGGCAAGCAACCATATGTGTGGCCAGATGCATATGTTCGTAGAACTTGATGAAGTGGCGCAAGGCAAAGTTACTTTTGGCGACTCCTCCAACATTCCAGTGAAAGGCAAAGGTAAAATTCTTATTAAGCTCAAGGATGGCAATCATGATTTTATTTCGGATGTCTATTATGTGTCGGATATGAAGAATAGCATTTTGAGTTTAGGGCAACTTTTAGAAAAGGGCTATGATATTAGCATGAAGAATCTCCACCTTACAATTAAAGATGCTCGTGGTAATTTGATTGCTAATGTGAAAATGTCCAAGAATAATATGTTTCCTTTGAATATTCAACATGATGCGATGAGATGTTTGAATGCTATTATTAAAGATGATTCTTGGTTGTGGCACTTGAGACTTGGACATCTTAATTTTGGTGGCTTGAA
Organism: Ilex paraguariensis; assembly: GCA_963454935.2. Classification (NCBI taxonomy): domain Eukaryota; kingdom Viridiplantae; phylum Streptophyta; class Magnoliopsida; order Aquifoliales; family Aquifoliaceae; genus Ilex; species Ilex paraguariensis. Next base: position 1,529,005 of record CAUOFW020001502.1, on the reverse strand, counting down.
GCTTTTATCTAGCAAGAAAATGGTGAAAGGTCTACCCTACATAGATCATCCGGATGAGTTATGTGAAGGGTGTATTCTTGGCAAGCATCAAAGATTAAGCTTCTCAAGAGAAGTCAAGTGGAGAGCATCACGACCATTGGAGCTTGTGCACACCGATGTTTGTGGTCCTTTGAAGCCTATGTCAAATGGTAACAATTGCTATTTTCTTACTTTTATTGATGACTATAGCCGGAAGACTTGGATGTATTTTTTAAGAAGGAAGTCCGAAGTGTTTGAAGTTTTTAAGGAGTTCAAGAATCTTATTGAGAAGCAAAGTGGTTATTTTATCAAGAGGTTGAGATCCGATCAAGGTGGTGAGTATAGTTCCGATTTATTTGAAGACTATTGCAAGGAGCATGGAATTGTGCATCAATTCACGCCAAGCTATACACCTCAACTGAATGGAGTTGCGGAAAGAAAAAATATAACTATTCTTGATATGGCTAGAAGCATGTTGAAAGGAAAGAGATTGCCTAAAGAATTTTGGGCTGAAGCTGTAGCATGTGCAGTGTACTTGTTGAATCGATGTCCAACCAAAAGTGTTCGTTTTAAGACTCCGGAGGAAGCTTGGTGTTCATTCAAGCCGAGTGTAGCCCATCTTAGAGTTTTTGGATGCATTGCTTATGCGAAGATTCCCGAAGCAAGGAGGACAAAACTTGATGATAAAGGTGAAAAGTGCATTTTTCTTGGGTATGGTGATAGAACAATGGGGTACAAGTTATACAACCCCATTAACAAGAAAGTAATCATGACTAGAGATGTTATCTTTGAAGAGGAAGACATGTGGGATTGGAAAGGAAAAATTTCAGCCACTGAAGTGGAACTTATGCTTGAAGAAGAAGAGTCCGAAGAACCAAGGGAAGTCCAAAGAGAGCCACAGACACCTCCACATGGATCCCCCTCATCTTCTACAGGTGAATCATCATCATCATTAGATTCAAGTTCAAGTCAAAGACCAAGGAAAATGAGAAGTTTGCAAGAGATATATGAATCTACGGAAAATTTTGAAGGTAACTTGAATTTGTTTTGTCTATTCATGGATTGTGATCCTTTATGTTTTGAAGAAGCGATTCAAGAAGAGAAATGGAGAATAGCAATGGATGAAGAAATGAAAGCAATTGAAAAGAATGATACATGGACACTAGTTAGTCTTCCCCAAGGTCAAAAAGCAATTGGTGTGAAGTGGGTGTATAAAACCAAAAAGGATGCAAATGGTGAAGTCCAAAGATATAAGGCAAGGTTAGTTGCTAAAGGCTACAAGCAAAGGGTCGGAATTGATTATGACGAGGTATTTGCTCCCGTTGCTCGTTTGGAAACAATTAGGTTGATGATTTCTTTGGCGGCACAAAACAAGTGGAAGATTTATCAACTTGATGTGAAATCGGCATTCTTGAATGGATTTCTTGAAGAGGAGATTTATGTTGAACAACCTTTGGGGTATGTGAAGAAGAGACATGAAGATAAAGTGTACAAGTTGAGAAAAGCTCTCTATGGATTAAAGCAAGCACCGCGCGCATAGAATGCTAGAATTGACAAATATTTACATGAGAATTTTTTTCAAAAGTGTCCTTATGAGCATGCATTATACATGAAGATGGATGGGAATGGAAGTGTGTTACTTGTTTGTCTTTATGTCGATGACTTGATCTTCACTGGCAATGATCCAATGATGTTTGATGAATTCAAGAGAAGTATGATTAAGGAGTTTGAAATGACTGATATTGACTTAATGTCTCATTTCCTTGGCATTGAGGTAAAGCAAAGAGAAGATGGAATTTTTATTTCTCAAAGTGGTTATGCAAAGGAAGTGCTCAAGAAGTTCAAGATGGATTCTTGCAACCCGGTGAACACGCCCGTTGAAGTTGGATTGGAATTGAGGAAGAGAATTAGTGGTGAAAATGTTGATCCAACTTACTTCAAAAGTTTAGTTGGAAGTCTTCGGTATCTTACTTGCACGAGGCCAGATATTCTTTATGGAGTTGGCTTAGTTAGTAGATACATGGAAACACCGGATCAAACTCATCTTAATGCAGCAAAGAGGATTCTACGTTATATTAGAGGTACACTCAATGATGGCTTATTTTATTCTTACACTAATGATTTTAGACTTGTTGGATATTCGGATAGTGATTGGGGACGAGATTTGGATGAAAGGAAAAGTACCTCGGGTTATTGTTTTTTTATGGGAGATACGGCTTTTACTTGGTCATCCAAGAAGCAAACAATTGTTACTTTGTCTACATGTGAAGCGGAGTATGTGGCTGCAAATTCAACAGTTTGTCATGCTATTTGGTTGAGGAACTTGTTGAATTATTTGGGATTTTCTCAAGAAATTCCCACAGAGATCCTTGTTGATAATAGATCGGCAATGGCGTTGGCAAAGAATCCGGTGTTTCATGAAAGGAGTAAACACATTGATACGCGCTACCATTTTATTAGAGAGCATGTGAAAAATGAAGAAGTGAACTTGGTACATTGCAAGACTCAAGATCAAGTTGCCGACATTTTTACAAAGCCATTGAAGCATGATGTGTTTAGAAAATTGAAAATGATGCTAGGCATGAGAACTCAAGGAATTGAGTTTAAGTGGGAATGTTAGTTTTATAAACTCTATTTTTTTTAAGGGGTATTTTTTTTGTATTTTTGGGTATTGAAAAGTCATGGTATTTGAAGTGATATATACCAGAAGTGTCCAGAATATTTTTGAGAAATCTATTCATGTATTTGGGAGACTTATTCATGTATGGTTGCATGGAAAGTTGAACAGTTTTTTCTTGGAGATAGTCAGTCATAAAGTGGCCAAATTTAGAGTGTTTTGGCTAAGAAAAATCAATATAAAAGGGGTCGGAGTTACTGCCCAAAATAGAGAGTCTCTGTGCAGAAAAATAGAGAGGAAAAAGTGAGAAAAACAGTGTGTTTGCTGCCTGAAAAAAAACAGCAGCTTGTTCATGAGCAGAAGCTCTATTTCTTTGTATTTTCTTGAGTGTTTACTGCTGAAAAATTCTGATAAGTTGCTCCCCATGTATTCCATGATATTGTGATCATATTTGATGAAATATAGAGATGTTTCTTGAGTGAAATTAGTGTGGAAGTGGAGCAGTTTTTCATCCTCTATTTTTGTGCTCTTTAGTAGTTTTTTATTTTTTGCTTCTAATTCCCAACANGAGCAGAAGCTCTATTTCTTTGTATTTTCTTGAGTGTTTACTGCTGAAAAATTCTGATAAGTTGCTCCCCATGTATTCCATGATATTGTGATCATATTTGATGAAATATAGAGATGTTTCTTGAGTGAAATTAGTGTGGAAGTGGAGCAGTTTTTCATCCTCTATTTTTGTGCTCTTTAGTAGTTGTTTTTTGCTTCTAATTCCCAACATGGAGAATATCATAATAACGGTCCTGGAGCTAACACTGCGAAAAGAGTGAACTGGACAGGACATAGAGTTATGAGTTCAACCGAAGCTGAAAAATTTACAGTAAGAAATTTCATCTATGGGCTGATGTGGCTAAATCAAACCAAAATTCCATTTACCGTAGATCTGTTTTAGATGGAAAAAGGTGATCCAGATTTCATATGTAATAGTTTCTTTGTGACCTATATTTCTATATTCCCATGTAATTATGGTAAGTATCAAATTATGTTCTTTTAGACATGGCTTGCTTCCTTACATAAAGTTTTACTAGTCCAATGCTTGGTTCTAATTACATGTCTTAGTACCTTAACTCAAATATAAAATATTACGAGGTACCAGCTGCCACGGTCCTACAATCTGACATGAATATAAAGAATTTGAATGACAGATGTGCAAGAGAACTGAAGTGCACATGTTGTCGAGACAAGACTATTACATTATTGACACAATAAGTTCGTACAATACATTTACCGATGAAAATTAGCAAAATACCTTGCAACAATTGCAGGTTTCATTGGGTATTTTCAAGAGGTTAACTAATCCAAATCCGAGCACATAATTCGATTCTGAATTCAATCTTAATATTTGATGGATATCAAAATCGTGGACCATATTAGGAATTTTATTTCAAAGTTGAAGATAGAAGAAGAAGAGGAGAAAATTCATGTTTCTTAAATCATGTAAAATCAATGGATCGGATGAAAATGAATGTTTCAAGCCAGAGGTTGAGTGAACCTTTGGGCCGTTATGTTCCATGAAGATGTTGATGCTAGGACAACAACCACTTTATGGAAGAAGCAGTTCATGAGTCCTTACTCGATAACCTACAATTTTGTTATAAGAGGGGACAGACATTGAGAGAGATCAAGAGGAGAGAGGGGAAGAGTTTGATAGTAGAATTGAGAGAGAAAGTCGAATCAGGCTAACATGCATTCAAATCGTTTTTAAGAATTCTTAATAGAATTTGATTAAATTCAGATTATAATCGTCTTATATATCTGACTAAATAGATTTGGGTTCGACTTGAATTGAAGGTGTAATTCTACTTGAAATATCAAAATCTACCATTGATTGGAAATACTGCTTCAACTCAAGGTAGGTCTATCGGATCTTAGTGGGTTTGTATCAAAAAACACTCAACTTATACTCAATTCCTCAAATTTGACGATGATTCCTTACACAATCTAGGTTGACTTCACGAGCTTGGTTTCTTTAACTCACATTTTTCAGTATATTGTCTAGCCTTCTTTGTCAAAAAATCTTCTATGTTCAAAGTGATAGGTGGAAAGAGGGACTTGGAGGTCTTTATATAGCTTTCTAAATTCCATATATCAAGGATCCCTCCATAAAGGACCTTGTCAACTCAGAATTTTGAAGAAAGTGAGAGCCTTGAGCCCCTACTTCCATCCAAATCCTTTATTGTCATAACCCAATATCAAAAGACCACTACTAGGAGATAAATGTAACAACATAGCAGTCTATTAAATAGGACAAAAAATTGTCTCAACCTACTGAACTTAAGCCACTACTAGGTAGCTGCCAAGCTTGGAGGAGTGACAAGTTTTGGGGAGAACTCTTGAATATGAGTGTGACCAACCAATCTTTGAAGATTTGCATGACACATTTCACAAGACTTCTACAATCTCTAAATTGGTTTGTATGGAGCCTATTCCTTTCTACTATATTATATACACAATAGTTGCCAAACACAACTTCTTTAACACCTTTGACAGCGATTTGCCTTTCCAACTTTGACTTATATAAGCTATGAAAGTTTGTCAAGAGCTAAGTAGGTCGTGTTCACCACACAATTGCATCAGATATAGCCAAATATAATGAATTTGAGAAGCCAATAAACGGTTTATATTGTATTAAGGCATTCATATATGTGACATAAAGTAGACACATAGAATGAATAAGAAATTTTTAGAGGCAACTAATCTCGTTACTAAAAGTATTAGTCCACCGTTTTACTAATTGTCCAATTTCTCAAACTTTCAAAAATGAAGTTAGGATGAAGAACAATTATTTCATCACTAATAGTTAAATTTTGTGATAAATTGTGTTGTCATCGTCACTCATATTGGACCATTAGTGACAAGTTCACATGTCATCACTAAAGAGGGGAATTAATACAAAAATAGCTTGGTCACTAAAAAATTTGTCACTTGACCCCATTATTATTGTAGTGACATATTAACTCAAAAGGTCATGGCACAAGGTATACAAAGACCAAGTACAAGATGAATATGGAAGTTTATGGAACAAGAAAATGTTTAAAGATAAGTTGTATTCATTGAATTAGAATACTAATGTGGTCATTAAGGCCACTTGTTGATTTCAACACCAGTAACCAATATATAAATAATTTCTCCTACCAAATCTGCGAGGTCATGTAAAGCTTTGTTTTGATTCGTTAATGGTGATTTGCGAGGTTCAGGTGGTCCTTTAAACAAATCTTCACACTCCTGGGCAGATGAACTGGCATAATCGGCATGTGTTGTTGCTTCTCTATAATTGTTGGAACCCAAATTCAAAATTGCGGTTTCAAGAAAGTTCTCTGCAATCTCATATTCCTCAATGCAACCACTAAAGTATCGCTTCCATATAACATTTGTCGTCTTATTATTTAGTTGTTGGATATACAACAAGGTAATTTCGGCTTTAGTTAGAGACAACTCAAGCATTATGCGCGAAAACCCTTAAACATCTGTTTTAGAGCTTCGAGGATCGGATCGAAGAGATGAGATGCATAGATCATAATTGTTTGTACGCCTACAAGTTTTCTCTACCAAAGCGACTCCTTTTTCTATCACCAGAGCAGAACATAGGTTCAGGAGTAAGTGAATGAGAAGAAACAAAAAAACGATGACAAATACTCTCGAAAGTAACCTCTCTATTATTAACTATGGGAAGGTGGGTATACGATGCTAAGGTTGTGGGTTGGGGTTGCCTGTCTTTATAGGCCTAGGATTTGAAATTTGAACTCCTAAATTGAGCAAATGACAACTTGGACTAATTAGATATTTATGAAATCTACTTAGATATAGAGGTAACAGAAACAAAAATTTATTGCTCTTATATGATGTAGTCAAAGGTAAGGGTTGAAGATTAATGAAAAAATTGATAAAAATATTACTTCCTCCGTTTCTAAATATCTGTCGTTTAAAGTTTTTACACAAGAATTAAGGAAGTTATTAAATAGTTGTAATATGAGTAAAAAATAATTACACAAGACTAAATATTCTTATTCAATATGTATTGGGAAATAAAAGAATATAAAAAATACTTAGTCTCCACTTAATCTAATGCATTGAAAAGTTAAGGATAAATTTAAAAAGAAAAATATTAATTATGTTTTGGTTTCATAAAACGACAGAGATTATGGAACAAAAAAATTATGTAAAACAACAAATATTTAGAAACGGAAGAGTAATAAACATAGCATTATTGTTTCAGCGCAGATAACTTGCTTTTTCTTTTTTGTCTTAATTATGATTGCTACTTTCGTTCATTTATGGCTGTCATTATGACATACTTCTAGCTCCTTCTCTAGAGAGTTTGCTTATGAAAAAAAGTTGACCGACTTTCCTATTATTAATCACAATAATTTTCACACTCCAACAATTGAGTGCATTCAAATGTTTTGTACGGGAGGTTAACGATTTGTTGAATGGTCACCGTGTCTACTATTGAACTTTAAAATTACAGATTCAAATCTTGTCATTCATTTTCTGTAACGGTGCATAAAAAAATTATTTTCTATGGACATATAGGATATTTCATTCCAAAATGTGATATATGTGTTATTCTATTATGTATAACAATCAAATATTGGGGGCCTATGTAATCACTTCTAACATCTTTGTATTTTTATTTTTTTTTGGAACACACTTCTAACATCTTTATTAACTACCCCTAATGAATTTAAATCTTTCTCAATCTTGTGTAACTAATTCAAATTTAAGTTTTTTTAAAAAAATAATTTAGCATATTAATGGACATTTTTTCAATAATGTTGGGTGGGGATTGGGGTAGGAATGACAGTAAGGGGTGTGATGGTGAAGAGATTGTAAATTACGTGTATTACATGAAGCAATGATCACATTTCATCGGAGAGAGCTTGAGGTGCCTTCCATCTTCAAATTATAAATTCTCCTAATTTATATTATTTAAATGATTTTCTCTAATTAAATAATTTAATTTGAGAAAATCCTTAATTTTCTCCATTATTAAACCTGTAATTTTCAAAAATCATTCTTCTCTTTTTTACTGAAAATACTTGCTGTTTGGCCTTTTATTTTTAAGAAAAGGAGAAAAGGCAGTAGAATAACTTAACAGAATATTACCAAACAGTACTTAAATTCCTATTGGAATAGCCCATATCATATTGCTTCTTACTAAAGTATTACTCGGATTATTCGTCATGATCTCTTGAGAACTTGGTCAAGAACGAAGAGATCATTTAGGAAAGATGGGAGTTTTTTTTTTTTGGTAAGTAAATGACTTCTAGAGCATTGTTTTGATTTGTTAATGCAGATTTGCGAGTTAATGGTGATTTGCGAGTTTCTGGTGGTCCTTTGAACACATCTTCACAATCCTGAGCAGCCTCTCCAGCATAATGGGCATTTGTAGTTGAATCTCCGTAATCGTTCGAATCCAGATCCACAATTTCACTTCGGAGAACTTTGTCTGCAATAACATATTGCTCAATGCAAACACTAAAGTACTGCTTCCATATACGATCTGTTGCCTTATTATTCAGCAAATGGATATAAGATAATGTGGCCTTAGCTTTAGTTATAGACAACTCGAGCATTATGCGAGAAAGCCCTTTAACATCAGCTTTAGAGTTGTGAGGGTCAGATCGAAGAGATGAGACACATAAATCATGGTTGTGTGTACGCCTACAAGTATTTTCTATCAGATCAACTTCTTTTTCTATCATGAGAGTAGAGGATTGACTCCAGGGTAAGTAGGTGAGAAGAAATATGGAAACAATGACCAGTACTTGAGAAGATAAACTCTCCATTCCTGGGGGTGCAATGTGAGGGAGAGGGATGGGTGTATGTGATGTTAAGTTTATGTGTTGTAGCTAGTTGCCTTTGGTAGGACTAAAATTTGAAATTCGGACTCCCAAACTTAGCAAATGACAGCTTTGACCAATTTGATAATTATGAGATTTTCCTAGATATATTGATAACAGAAAGCAAAATTTACTGCACTTACACTGGTTTTTTTTAATGCAGTCAAAGATAGCTATCCAAAGTGAATGAAAAAACAAAAACAAGTCAATTGTGATAATCACACAAGGAATACCAAACAGTGAAGATACGGGTAACGTTATTTAGACCTAAAAATTTGACTTTATAATGTGTTTTCATTATAACCATTCACTCAACACCAAATTTCAATATTCCATGGCCCCTGATTAAGAGTCCAAAAGAGTCCATCCATGCACCCTGATTAAGAGGTGCCGATTACATATTGTTAAGTTATCTCAATGATTCAAATGCTCACAAATAACCTTGAACCGTTTCAAATGCTCAAACAATGGTCTGGTAGTTATTTAACACTGAATATATAGTCAGAAGCAATCCATCTAACAAATTACAAGTTTGACTATTTTAAGAACGATTTGTCAGCACGACATGAAATCGATACAAGATTGACAAGTTTGAGTTTAGTGGGGTCTGGTGGACTATGGTTAGAACAACTAAATTTACTTGATAAATAGATCGACACGAACTCGTCTAAACAGAGCGAACAACATATAAACATGACGTATAGATGATATGAAACTGACAATAGCCAATAACAAGTCGAATTAGTATGATTGAAAGAATTTTGATACAAGACAATACACGACATGAACCCGCAAACATAACACAACCCATTGTCAAAATTAATATTTTGTATTAAACACTCAACAAGGAATCATCATTGAGTAACATCCTTTTCAAACCGTTGTCGTCTTATGAAATTGTTAGAATTTAGAATACGGCCTTAAGAAATAGCACTCCCTTTCATGGCAGCCAAGCAGCCATAGAATGTCAGAAATTTCTTGCATCATATTAGATGCACATTGATGCTTCCAGAAGAGTTGCACCTCTACCAAGAATGTGCTATTGCTACTTAGATTCCATAACAAGTAAACAATGCAGGCAAATCAAAAGGCTAGCTTTAATATCAGTTAAGCAGTGCCAATATTAATGCAACCATGGATCTCAATGATTCCAACATGTAGATGATTTCTCCAGCCACTTTGGAGAGCTCATGCACAGCTGTGTTCTGATTAGATAATGGTGATTTGCGAGATTCAAGTGGTCCTTTAAATCTATCTTCACAATCTTGCGCGTCCATGCTAGTATAAACAGCATCAGTACTTGAAAATTGGTAATAGTTGGATTCCAAATTCAAGATTGCCATGGGGAGATCTTTCTTCACAGCATCATCATATTGGTAAATGCAAGAGTTAAAGTATCATTTCAAAATGAGATATGTCGCCTTATTGTCCAACTGTTGGATATACAACAAGGTGGCCTTGGCTTTAGCCAAAGATAACTCAAGCATTATGTGAGCAAGCCCTTTGACATTTGCTTTAGAGCTCTGAGGATCAGATCGAAAGGATGAGACGCATAAATCATGATTTTGTGTGTGTTTGTAAGCTTCTTCAATCAAATCAGATTCCTTCTCAATTGCTAAAGTAGAACATTGGCTCATGGGTAAGTGGATAAGGGGAAATAGGGAGACGATGATGAAAATTAGAGACATTAACTTCTCCATTAGGGTTAAAATGAACATGCTGATTAAGGTTTTAGGTTGTGGTTGTTTCTTTTTATAGGATTAACATTTGAAATTTGAACTCCCCACCTAAGCAAATGACAGCTTGGACAAATTTGATAATTATGACATTTAACTAGAATAATTGGTAACAGAAATCAAAATTTATTGCTCTTTCACTTTAATTTTTTTTAATTTAGTCAAAGATAAACTGCTAACAATGACTGAGAACAAAAGCTCTATATGTGGGGGTTTGCTTCAAAAATAACTTGATAGACTTTACAGTTGAGAATGATGATAATTGAATTGAAATAAAATTGTGCTTCCCAAATTAAACTTAAATGTTCCTATTTAAATTGAGCTTCAAGCATATATAGCAGCATGATTCCAGGTAGAATTATGATTCAATTTGATTTGAATTCGGTTCAACTGAAAATCAAAAAAGTCGTCCAATTAAAGAATTATATATTAGCTTTGGTGCCCTTGCCCAAATTATACCTCAGACAAGCAAGAGAAGGGCTCATACGGGGTCACATAGGGGACGCAATTCATCGCTCGGTGAATGGATATATTTTGCAGGATATTTTGAGAAAAACCACCACTTGATTAAAGTTTTATTAATTTTCGATCGCCTTTATAGAGAAGCCAGATATGAGAAGCAAATGCAAACCAGTTAAAAATTTGAATAGAAATTTTAAATGTCATTGACATATGCGAGCTGCTGCAATATTGTATTATTTTTCATGTGTCTAACGGGAGATAAGTGAACATCGTAGTGCTTATTACCAAAGAATTTTACTCAGATTTTTCTTCATGGTCTCTCAATGAAGAGATCCTAAAGAAGCCAGTTTTAACCCACTACACAAAATTGAAAAAAGTTGTCCAAATAATGTAAGTATGTGGCAAAAAGTCACAAAAGACTAAATGCTTTTATATGTACCAGTTTTTGAAGCCATACTCACATCAAGGCAGTTCTCTGCACTTGACTACTAAAAAGTGAGAAGTGTCAAGAATTTACTTATTTGCAAATTAAACCTTATTTTAGTATCAATGACTGACATCACAAACACCCTAGAGAATAAAATCAAATCAATCTACCCAAATGTGTTCTGTTCTATAGGACGTTCCCTGAGAATATTTATTGGTTGGAATCTATATATATACATTTCTTTTTTTGGTGGCGAGAAAACAGTGAAATCACATGTACAAGAAATTATATTCTATGGATCTTGCTAAAACACTTTAAAATTTTGTTACGTTATAAATCAATGTTCTCCTATTTTGAAAACCTGTTGTACATTAAATGTATTTGGTAGAAGACTTCAAAACTTGTTTGTCTTCAAATCAATTAAGCTTATCCAAAAAATAAATAAAAAGAAGCAAAAGAAAATGATCTATTGAAAAAAAACTCATGGACCAGCCATCAGGACCATTACCCAAAATATTGTGGAACTTTTCTAACATATAAAATAATAGTGTGATATGCTAGTTCAACCTAAAATTGTGGATATTCTTATTACTCTAAGTTCTACCCAAATAGTAAACAACTATATTCACTCGTCTTAAAGAAAAATCAATTGTAGATTATTCACCGTGTATTTATGGAAGTCCACTTTTATATAGGTTGTAGGTCTCACTTGAATTTCTGTTGAATGATCTAATATTGAGAGAAATTGAAAAAAAAAATGTTTTGAAAAATCTCAATCAATCTTTTACATAGGAGCGTACTAGAAGAAACCTTGTGTATTATGTTCAACGAAATACCATAATCATATTCAAACCTTTTTCTGAATGATCAGATTCAAGGCTTAATAGTGTTGTGATTTGCAACTTTCAGAAGTGGTCCCATTAACAACCGCAGCTGGTTAGTTCACCTTGCACAATCACAATGACATTTTTGAGAGAAAGACGCCATAGATTTGGCCTCAGTGCACCAGAAACGACATCCAATTCGATTTCATAGGTTCTGATCCATGGCTTATCAGACCTTTTTCCAATTTCATACACAGCTCATCAGCCCTCCAAAAACTGCACCATTCTCCTAATCCTCTTAGCCCTTTCACCAGAATATATATATATTTATGTGTATATGCATGTATGTATGGATGTCTCTCATGTCAATTGAAGATATACTGGAATGCCACAGTGCTCTCAAAATGGGCCTATATCACAATGCCTAAGTTTTCTCAAAATAACCAAAGATTAGTTTGCCTCAGTTTCTCAAAAGAACCCATATTCAAACGGGTAAAAGAGTAACAAAGAAAATAAGCAGTGGACACAATGGGGAAGGCAAATTCCCACAAGAATTAGTGAAGGATAAAAAGGTACACCTATACATGAAAGATGCAAAACAATTTCACAAAAGCATCATTGATGCATATAACGTGAAACTAAATCAATAGGCAAAATTGCATGAAACTAGTCCCCCTAATAGAAAGTCGGCTTTGAATCTATCCAAATGGAACGAAAATGATCTGTTGTACAAGTTACAAACATGCATTATAAATCCTGGCTTCCATAATCCCTTGCCACAATACCTTTTTCTCGCCTTTGCTTCCTCTGTTGTTTAAGGAATTACTAGCAATCAAAGTTTCCACAGTACTACTAGTGCGAAGTTGAAGCATAGTTGCTGGTCTCTACCAAATGGAGGTAAATGTTTTATTTCTTCCCATTTTCATTAGAAAAATGAAAGAGAAAAATAATTAGTAGGTGTGGCCAATGGGAATTTCGATCCCTATACTATACAGCAAATTAAACTAACGCAGAAGTTTTGGGTTTGGCGATGGCTCAAGCAGACGTAGAGTATTTAATCATGTATTACATTTGTATGAATAAACCCTAACGATATACATCTCTTCTTCTACATCACATTGGACTATTGAAAATGTTTCAAGTACCCGTATCAAACACCTGACACTTGGGTAAGGACAATGGGCGTGTGTCCGGCACCATAGCAAGCATTTACAGTAATCAAAAAGACCACTCTCTGGTCACTATCATCATCTATGTATTTATTTCAGGATCTAGACAACAAATTCTTTTGCTTTTTTTTTTTTTTTCCTTGATGCAAATTTTTGACGTACTAGCCATTACATTCCTTTTAACGTGATATTTGGGAAACCACATGAACTTTCCAACGTACTACAAGTTCTGGTTGCTTACTAAACAGTTATACCACTGAAGATACTCACTCCCAATATTTTCTTCAGTTCCCCACCTAAAGAAAATTAGAATATATTCAAACGACGGGAAAATGATTATTTTACATTACTTTGTTGCAGTTCTAATTTGATTGTATTCAAATGTGCAGAAAATTTTGAGTCTTGCTATTATTCTCGGTCTTGGGTGCATTGTCCAAAGCCAGCTTATTCCACAATCTGGCATAACCGTAGCCCAAGATGGATCCGGTAACTTCACTACAATCTCTGATGCTGTTGATGCTGCACCAACTTATAGCAAGCAAACATATTATATCCAAATTAAAGCAGGAACCTATGCTGAGTATATTATTGTTGGAGTAAAAAAGACAAATATTGCTTTTATCGGAGATGGGATTGGTGCAACAATTATCACTGGCAATAAGAGCAATGGTACACACTATAGTACCTATGATTCAGCCACAGTAGGTATGTTTCGTTCAGCATATATACTCTTGATTGTATCATACATATGAACAACATTATTGGTCAAACGGAAGATAGATATCCATTCTCGGAGTATCTATTGCAAAGGAACAGAATAGCTTAATGAGTTGCATCACATTGGCATTTAACATATTATCACTTCTTATGTCACACGCGTCCTCTTAATAACCTAATAAAAACATACAAGTCATTTTAAAATAAGTTGTATCTTCCTATTCAATAGATCTTTTTGCATACTACTGAGCATAATGTTTGGAATAAGGGAAGAAATTTATCGTATTATTAATGTTCCATAAAGAGGTCCAAAAATCATTACTTATATATATTTTTTATCAGCAATCGATGGAAATGGGTTTATAGCGAAGTATATAACCTTCCGAAATTCTGCTGGACCAAGCAATGGACAAGCTGTAGCAATGAGGAGCAGTTTCAGCTTATCTGCATTCTACAAGTGTAGATTTGAAGGCTATCAGGACATACTTTATGTCCATAGAGGTGTCCAATTTTACAGGGAATGTGAGATATTTGGGACTATAGATATTATATTTGGAAATGCCAAAGTGGTTTTCCAAAATTGCAGCATTTTCGTTCATAATCCTGGCCAGAGGCATTCAAATGTAATAACAGCACAAGGGAGGGGAACAAGTGATCAAATTACTGGGATTTCCATCCACAACTGCAAAATCATGCCTGCGAAGGACTTCAATTCCAATTTAGGGATAAAGACTTACCTTGGCAGGCCATGGAGAAAATTTTCCACCGTTGTTATAATGAAATCCTTCTTAAGTAGTATAATAGACCCAGAGGGATGGCTCAAATGGAATAATGATACTTCTGCCCTCTCCTCATTGTATTATGGAGAATATCACAATAAGGGTCCTGGATCTATCACTGTGAAAAGAGTACGCTGGGAAGGAGTTCATAAAGCCATGAATATAGTCGAAGCTGAAAATTTCACAGTGAGAAATTTCATCAATGGTGAAGCGTGGATACATCCAACTGGCATCCCATTTTCTTTAGATCTTTAGTACATTGAAAAATACCATCCAGAGTTCCCATCTCTAATTGTTTCTTTGTGATCTACATTTTCAGTGTTTACATATAATCATTGTACATATGAAGTCAAGTTCTTTCAGATATGACTTGCTTCTGTGACTGTGTTTCCTCCGTCCAATGCTTGATTGCAAAGAATTTGACTGATAGATGTCCAAGAGAACTAAATTTCTCATATTACCATCACCTTGTCTAATAACCCAGTATTAGTAACATATTAAATATTCTGACAATGGATAAAGGTAAACCCTTAATAGGTCAGTTTAGAAGTACCTTAAATTTACACCTTATTTCAGTAGCAAGTACGTCTAACAAGAATCTGCTATGGCTGGTATAGATTCTACCACAGAGAAACAAGAATTTCAAAACCAACTCTTGAAGAGATACAAAGATCTAGTTTCTGGTATCCCTTTCTTTATACACTAGACGAACTTGGCCCACGGCAAAACATTGCTGGTCATCCTATGCAGCTGTGAGGGAGTTTCCATTGTCATCTGGTGTCCATTCAATTATGTCATATTTAAGAGATAGATAGAATTCATACTTGTTTCTAATAAATGCCAGAATACCAAATGCTTTTTTTTTTTTTTTTTTTT
>CAUOFW020001502.1:1497768-1512974 GCA_963454935.2 Ilex paraguariensis | reverse complement strand
AGGGGGGGGGGGAGGGGGGAGGGGGGGTTAGTCAGAATACCACACAACAAGAAATTATGGGAAAACGCCAACAAAAGCAAAATAATGGCCGAGAAAAACAATTACAGGCATTTAGCCGACGTTTGTGCCATGGGTCTGAGCCTATTGGTATATGCATGCCTTAATTAAGTCTCAACTTAGTCATTATGTTTGTGCCAATGATGACAAATGAAGGCAACGGATAAATTGATTTGGCTTGGATAATTTTGCAACTCTATGACACCAATAAAAACTGAATTTATTTATGTATCTATTAAGAGGGGCCATAATATGTAGACAATCTCTCCTGCCACTGATGAGAGCTGAGAAAGAGCATTGTTCTCTTTCGTTAATGGTGATTTACGAACTTCGGGTGGTCCTTTAAACCTATCTTCACAATCTTGTGCAGCTATGCTAGCATACTCTGCATCTGTACTCGACTCTTTGTAATTGTTGGAATCCAAAAAAATGATTGCACTTTGGAGATTTTTCTCCGCAACGTCCCTATATTGTTCGATGCATGAATTAAAGTATGGCTTCAGTACCGGGTCCGTCGTCTTGGTATACAATTGTTGTATATATACCAAGGTGACATTGGCTTTAGCCAGAGACAACTCTAGTATTATGCGAGCAAGCCCTTTAACGTCTGCTTTAGCGCTTCGAGGATCAGCATGAAGAGATGAGACACATAAATTATGATATTTTGTGCGCCTACAAGTTTTTTCTATCAAATCGGCTCCTTTCTCTATCACCAAAGTAGAGCATTGGCTTGGAGGTAACTGAATGAGAGAAAATAGGGTAACAACCACCAAACTTAGGGAAACTAGCTTCTTCATTGTGCAGAGTATATAGGGGAAGGATAAGGTATGTGATGCTAATGAAGGTTATGGGTTCTAGTTGGTGGCATTTATAGAGCAATGGCTTTCATACTTTTATGCTGCAATGTAGTCAAAGATAACTGTCAATGTAATGAATGACACAACAAACGCTCCATATGAGAGGGATTGCTTATTACAATAACTTGATATACTTTCCAAATGGTGGAAATAGGATTGGCATTCTCCTTATTCATGTAATATAGGATTGCCATTCTCTTCATTAAAACTGTGGAACAATTATGTTAGTTTCCATTACTAAGATTTTCTTATCTGTATTCATAATTAATCAATCCGGGGTGTCATTATATAATCTATTAAAATTTAAATTTAAAATGAGTAATTTTATTATCCGGTAAAAGTTTGTGTCATGTCGGATTCTATCATATCCAAATTTATTCAATCCATGTCCAATCATTTATAATCATACGTAGTTTAGTTTGTATCGTGTCGGATTCATAAAGTGTATAAGCCGTGTTTATATCATCAAACGTGGTTACAACCAATTGACATCCCATTTTCTCTAGATCCACAGTAAATGAAAAAATACCATCCAGAGTTCCCATCTGTAATTGTTTCTTTGTGATCTACGTTTTCAATATTTACGTATAATCATACTACATGTGAAATTAAGTTCTTTCAGATAAATTTTTACCCTCCGTCCAATACTTGATTGCAAAGAATTTGATTGATAGATGTCCAAGAGAGAAGGACTTACCCATTGTTTTTGTACAAATTATTACTTATTCATAAGTTAAAACCATAATGAAAATCAATCAATTGAGATAATTAATTTTAAAGTATAATTTATTCCAATAAAATTTCAAATATTAGGATCTAATTCTTAAAAAAGCAAAGATTGAGAATTTAATTATTGAGAGAGCACTGACCAAGAGAGAAACTTAAAGAAATAGTCAAATAAATGATAACTATCAAACTTATTGTGATTTCACAAACAAATTTTGAGAGATAATAATCAGTGACTTGGTGTTTGAAAAAAAAAGAGAAAATTAGAGACAAAAGAGAAATTGAAGAATAGTGATATTGGGGTCTAGAAATCTATCCTAAACGCGACAATGGAAATATTAAATTAATATTATTGTAATTAGAACTCTTGAATTTATTTTTTGAGACCACATCACTTAATACATTATTAGGTCAGTAAATTGGTTTAGATTTTTAGACCCAAAAACATTAATGAAATACAAAAGTAGCGATAAATTTGTACACATTTTTAGTGGGTGCAAATTTAAAAAAATTATAAATTTATAAACATTTCAAAACTATCCAAAAAATATTTAAAATTGCACTGGTGGCAGTTGCCCCCACTACTCCCAATGCAAATCCGCCATTCATTCGAACAATAATATAATCTTTTTCTATAATTTAGTATATTTCTAAAAAGTCTATATAATTCATTATGTCAATGAGAATATGTTATTTCGGTGCCCAAAACACACACACACACGTAGGGGTAGGTGGGTGGATTGATGTTACTTTTCTATATGATCAAAGCGGAACAAAAGTCAATCATTTCTTTCATCAAATGTTGTTAACCTTATGGGCCTAATCTTATATTAAGACTCATATTAGTTATTATGTTTGTACCAATGACGACAAATGAATGCAACGGATAAATTAAGATGGCTTGGATAATTTTGCAACTCTATGACACAAATAAATAGTGAATTTATTTATGTATCTATTGAGATGGACCAAAATATGTAGACAATCTCTCCTGCCACTGATGAGAGCTGAGAAAGAGAACTGTTCTCTTTCGTTAATGGTGATTTACGAACTTCGGGTGGTCCTTTAAATCTATTTTCACAATCTTGTGCGGTTGTGCTAGCATACTCAGCATTTTTGCTCGACTCTTTGTAATTGTTGGAATCCAAAAACGAGATTGCCATTTGGAGAACTTGCTCGGCAACGTCCCTATATAGCTCAATGCATGAACTAAAGTATGGCTTTAGTACAGGGTCTGTGGTCATGTTATACAATTGTTGTATATATACCAAGGTGACATTGGCTTTAGCCAGAGACAACTCTAGCATTATACGAGCAAGCCCTTTGGCATCTGCTTTAACGCTTCGAGAATCAGCATGAAGAGATGAGATACATAAATTATAATATTTTGTGTGCCTACAAGTTTTTTCTATCAAATCAGTTCCTTTCTCTATCAACAAAGTAGAGCAATGGCTTGGAGGTAATTGAATGAAAGAAAATAGGGCAACAACCACCAAACTTAGGGAAATTAGCTTCTCCATTGTGCATAGTATATACGGGAAGGATAAGGTATGTGATGCTAATGAAGGTTATGGGTTCTAGTTGGTGGCATTTATAGAGCAATGGTTTCATACTTTTATGCTGCAATGTCGTCAAAGATAACTGTCAATATAATGAATGACACAACAAACGCTCCATATGAGAGGGATTGCTTATTGCAATAACTTGATATACTTTCCAAATGGTGGAAATAGGAATGGCATTCTCCTTATTCATGTAATATAGGATTGTCATTCTCTGCATTAAAACTGTGGAACAGTTATGTTAGTTTCCATTACTAAGATTTTCTTATCTGTCTTCATAATGAATCCATCCAAGGTGTCATTATATATATAATCTACGAAAAATTTAAATTTAAAATGAGTAATGCTATTGAGGTTGAAAATTTAACATAATTTGTTGATCTAACAATGTGACAACTGATATTATCCGGTAAAAGTTTGTGTCATGTCCATGCCCGATCATTTATAATCACATGTAGTTCGATTTGTATCGTTTCGAATTCTTGTAGTGTATGAGTCATGTTTATTGGGTTTATGTCATGTTTAGTCAGGTTATTTTCTACTCATTAGCTAACAAGTCTTATGGGCACAAGTTTTATAACATTATACTCAAACCTTTCGCATTGTTTTTGTGTCAATTTGCAGATCATGCCTAGAATTAGTAGGTCTCCTATCATGAAGAACATCTTGCCCAAGATTACTCAGTTTGAATCTGGAAGGAGCTAAGGGCACAAAAGCATGCTAGAGGATATTACATTGCAGTCAACAAGGGGCTCCTGTGCACTCAAAGCACTAGCTACCTCACTATTTTGTCTGATATTTATGTTAGTTTTTATAAACTCAATTCTTAAAAGGTAGGTTTTGTATTTTTGGGTTTATGATAAGTCATGGTATTTGAAGAGATAGTCAATTGAAGTGTCCAGAATGTTTTGGGAGGTTTGTTTATGTCTTTGAGAGGAGTGGTCATGTACTTTTATGTGAAAACTCTGAAGAGACCATCTATTTTAATGCTTGGAGGCTGCTGGCCACTGAATAGGCAGATTCAAGGTTTTTTGGCTAGGAAAAATTAGTATAAAAGGGAAAGAGTTGCTGCCCAAAACAATGGGAGTGTATCTGCAGAAAAAAAACAGAGAGAAAGAGAGTAAAAAATATGTTTTGCTGTCAGAAAAAACGCAGCAGGAAGTTCATGAGCAGAAACTCTATTCCTTTGTATTTCTTGGGTGTTTGTGAGCTGAAAAATTCAAATAAGTTATCCCCTTTGTATTCCTTGATATTGTGATCATTTTTGATGAAATATAGAGATGTTTCTTAAGTAAAATTGATGTGGATATGGAGTAGATTTTTGTCCTCTATTTTTGTGTTCTTTGGTGATCTATTTTGCTTCCAATACCCAACAAAATTGGTATCAGAGTAGGTTGTTATGGCCACTATGAATAATGTGCTTCAACCTCAATTTTCCAAATTGGAAAAAGATAATTATAGGAATTGGAGTATTCAAATCAAAGTGTTGTTATAATCACAAGATCTTTGAAAAATTGTTGAAAAAGGTTACATCGAGCCAACTACGGAGGAAGGCAAGCACTTAATGATGCTCAAAAGATGGTGCTTAAGCAATCAAGAAAGACGGATAAGAAGGCTTTATTTCTACTTTACCAATGTATTGACGATAACACTTTTGAGAAGATTTCTTCCGCCACCACCTCGAAGCAAGCTTGAAAAATTTTGAAGAGTATGCATAGAGGCATTGATACAACAATTCGGGTTCGTCTTCAAATATTGCGAAGTGAATTTGAAGGGTTGAATATGAATGGAGCCGAGTCAATTTCAGAGTATTTTTCAAGAACTTTGGTGATTGTGAATCAAATGCGAAGGTATGGAGAAGCTATTGATGATGTTCGTGTTATGGAAAAAATACTACGAACCTTAACTCCAAAATTTGAGCATGTTGTTGTGGCCGTTAAGCAATCCATGAATTTCAAGACTACGAGCGTTGATGAATTGATGGCGACATTGAAAATACATGAGCAACGTATCAATAAAAAGACTTCAAGTTCTCTTGAACAAACTCTCCAATCCAAGCTGTCTTAGAAAGATGAAAAAAGTGAATTTCAAGGTAGTACATTCCAAAGAGGAAGAGGTAATGGAACACGAGGTAGAGATTATGGCAATCAAGGAAGAGGCTACGAAGGTCGTGGAAGAGGCTATGCTAATAGAGGTAGAGGAGGAAGAGATCAATTCACAAATGATGCAAGAAATCAAAATTCTTATAGTTCAAGAGGTAGAGTACGAGAAAGAGCAAGAGGCAATTACAACGATCAAAATTTTGACAAGAGAAATGTTGAATGCTTCAATTGTCACAAGTTTGAACATTATAGCAATGAGTGTTAGGCAAGTGCAAATAAAGGCATTGAATAACATTTGAATTATGCCAAGAAAGCAAGTAATGAAGCGGCATATACTTTGTTGTTGGTCTACGATGGGTCCAAGGAAGGTAATGGCAACATGTGATTTCTGGATTCTGGGGCTAGCAACCATATGTGTGGCAAGAAGCATATGTTTGTAGAACTTGATGAAGTGATGCAAGGCAAAGTTACTTTTGGCGACTCCTCTAACATTCCAGTAAAAGTCAAAGTTAAAATTCTTATTAAGCTCAAGAATGACAATCATGATTTTATTTTCGATGTCTATTATGTACCGGATATGAAGAATAATATTTTGAGTTTGGGGCACCTTTTAGAAAAGGGTTATGATATTAGCATGAATAATCTTCACCTTACAATTAAAGATACACATGGTAATTTGATTGTCAATGTGGAAATGTCCAAGAATAAAATGTTTCTTTTGAATATTCAACATGATGCTATGAGATGTTTAAATTCTATTATTAAAGATGATTCTTGGTTGTGGCACTTGAGACTTGGACATCTTAATTTTGGTGGCTTGAAGCTTTTATCTAACAAGAAAATGGTGAAGGGTCTACCCTACATAGATCATCCGAATGAGTTATGTGAAGGGTGTATTCTTGGCAAGCATCACAGATTAAGTTTCTCAAGAGAAGTCAAGTGGAGAGCATCCCGACCTTTGGAGCTTGTACACACTGAAGTTTGTGATCCTTTGAAGCCTATGTCAAATGGTAAGAATTGCTATTTTCTTACTTTTATTGATGACTATAGCCGAAAGACTTGGGTGTATGTTTTAAGAAGGAAGTTCGAAGTGTTTGAAGTTTTTAAGGAGTTCAAGAATCTTATTAAGAAGCAAAGTGGCTATTTTATCAAGATGGTGAGATCCGATCAAGGCGGTGAGTATAGTTCTGATTTATTTGAAGACTTTTGCAAGGAGCATGGAATTGTGCATCAATTCATGCCAAGCTATACACCTCAATTGAATGGAGTTGCAGAAAGAAAAAATAGTACTATTCTTGATATGACTAGAGGTATGTTGAAAGAAAAGAGATTGCCTAGAGAATTTTGGGCTGAAGTCGTAGCACGTGCAGTGTACTTGTTGAATCGATGTCCAACCAAAAGTGTTCGTTTCAAGACCCCAGGGGAAGCTTGGTGTTCATTCAAACCAAGTGTAGCCCATCTTAAAGTTTTTGGATGCATTGCTTATGCAAAGATTCCCGAAGCAAGGAGGACAAACCTTGATGATAAAGGTGAAAAGTGTATTTTTCTTGGGTATGGTGATAGAACAATGGGGTACAAGTTATACAACCCCATTACCAAGAAAGTGTCATGACTAAAAATGTAATATTTGAAGAGGAAGACACTTGGGATTGGAAAGAAAAAATTCCAGCTACTGAAGTGGAACTTATGCTTGAAGAAGAAAAGTCCAAAGAACCAAGGGAAGTTCAAAGAGAGCCACAGACACCTCCATATGGATCCCCTTCATCTTCTACAAGTGAATCATCATCATCACTATCATCATCTTCATCATCGAATTCAAGTTCAAGTGAAACACTAAGAAAAATGAGAAGTTTGCAAGAGATTTATGAATTTACGAAAAATTTTGAAGGTATCTTGAATTTATTTTGTTTGTTTATGGATTGTGATCCTTTATGTTTTGAAGAAACAGTTCAACAAGAGAAATGGAGAATAGCAATGGATGAAGAAATGAAGGCAAATGAAAATAGTGATACATAGACACTAGTTAGTCTTCCCCAAGGTCATAAAGTAATTGGTATGAAGTGGGTATATAAAACCAAGAAGGATGCAAATGGTAAAGTTCAAAGATACAAGGCAAGGTTGGTTGCTAAAAGCTACAAGCAAAGGGCTGGAATTGATTATGGCGAGATATTTGCTCTCGTTGCTCGTTTGGAAACGATTAGGTTGATGATTTCTTTGGCGGCACAAAACAAGTGAAAGATTTACCAACTTGATGTGAAATTGGCATTTTTGAATGAATTTCTTGAGGAGGAGATTTATGTTGAACAACATTTGGGGTATGTGAAAAAGAGACATGAAGGTAAAGTGTACAAGTTAAGAAAAGCTCTCTATGAATTAAAGCAAGCACCGAACGCATGGAATGCTAGAATTGACAAATATTTTCGTGAGAATGATTTTCAAAAGTGTCCTTATGAGCATGCATTATATATGAAGATGGATGGCAATGGAAGTGTGTTACTTGTTTGCCTTTATGTTGATGACTTGATCTTCACCAGCAATGATCCAATGATGTTTGATGGATTCAAGATAAGTATGATTAAGGAGTTTGAAATGATTGACATTGGCTTAATGTCTCATTTCCTTGGCATTGAGGTTAAGCAAAGTGAAGACGGAATTTTTATTTCTCAAAGTAGTTATGCAAATGAAATACTCAAGAAGTTCAAGATGAATTCTTGCAACCTGGTGAACACACCTGTGGAAATTGGATTGGAATTGAGAAAGAGCTTTAGTGGTGGAAATATTGATCCAACTTACTTTAAAATTTTAGTTGGAAGTCTTCAGTACCTTACTTGCACAAGACCAGACATTCTTTATAGAGTTGGCTTGGTTAGTAAATACATGGAAACACCGGATCAAACTCATCTTAATGCGGCGAAGAGGATTTTACGTTATATTAGAGGTACACTCAATGATAGCTTATTTTATTCTTGCACTAATGATTTTAGACTTGTTAGATATTCGGATAGTGAGAAGGGACGAGACTTGGATGAAAGGAAAAGTACCTCGGGTTATTGTTTTTTCATGGGAGATACGATTTTTACTTGGTCATCCAAGAAGCAAGCAATTGTTATTTTGTCTACATGTGAAGCAACGTATGTGGCTACAAGAAATTCCCACAGAGATCCTTGTTGATAATAGATCGATGATGACGTTGGCAAAGAACCCAATGTTCCATGAGAGGAGTAAACACATTGATATGTGCTACCATTTTATTAGAGAGCATGTGAAAAATGGAGAAGTGAAGTTGGTGTATTGCAAGACTCAAGATCAAGTTGTCGACATTTTTACAAAGCCATTAAAGCATGATGTGTTTGTAAGATTGAAAATGATGATAGGCTTGAGAACTCAAGGAATTGAGTCTATGGGGGGATGTTAGTTTTATAAACTCAATTCTTAAAAGGTAGGTTTTGTAATTTTGGGTTTATGATAAGTCATGGTATTTGAAGAGATAGTCACTAAAAGTGTCCAGAATATTTTAGGAAGTTTGTTCATGTCTTTTGGAGGAGTGTTCATGTACTTTTATGTGAAAAAACTGAAGAGACAATCAGTTTTAATGCTTGGAGGCTGTTGGCCATTGAATGGGCAGATTCAAGGTCTTTTGGCTAGGAAAAATTAGTATAAAGGGAAAGGAGTTGCTGCCCAAAACAGTAGGAGTGTATCTACAGAAAAAAAAAAAAAAAAAAAAAAAAGAGAGAGAGAGAGAAAGAGAGTAAAAAATTTGTTTTGCTGCCAGAAAAAACGCAGCAGGAAGTTCATGAGCAGAAGCTCTATTCCTTTTTATTTCTTGGGTGTTTGTTGCTGAAAAATTCAGATTAGTTATCCCCTTTGTATTCCTTGATATTGTGGTCATTTTTTATGAAATATAGAGATGTTTCTTGAGTAAAATTGAAGTGGATGTGGAGTAGATATTTATCCTTTGTTTTTGTGATCTTTGATGATCTATTTTGCTTCTAATTCCCAACAATTTAAATTGTCCTTGTAACTTTCATGCAAGAGTAATGTTATTGGGACCTAATTTACTGACATAATTTATTAACCTAATTCATTATAACCATTGAATTGACTGTAAAACTCATCAAACATTAGAATTTGGTTTTGATCCAATGATTCCTATGAAGCCACAACATTATGTCAACAAATTAGATTAAATTTTTAAGTTCAAATAACATTATTTTTCATGCAAACCTGTTAGATCTTTTTTTCCCTTTCTAAGTATAAATATAGGTTACATTTTACAAATTATTGGATGATTTCCTTTTCATTTTAATTTGATCTTGATTAGGATGTTTAGTTTAGACTCGAAGGTGACAAGACAGCTAGGGGTGCAACTCCGGCCTATTGGGCAGGGTGAGAGGTAAACTTGACCACAACTCAAGTTATAAAACAATCAAGCAGTATTCAATTCGAACTGTTCAAACTAAGTATTACCCATGTTTAAACCTTATACTTCTATTACACAATTTGTTTGTGTTGAACTCGGGTTACATGATTCAAGTAGAATTCAAATTCAATTTGTGTTTAATTCGGGTTTGACTCAAAACCAAAAAATCTTTACCCAATTAATGCATATTGTGCCAATATTATTATTTATTAGCTTTGTTGTCCTTGCCCAAATTATACCTCACACAAGCTAGAGGAGGTGCTCATACGGCGGCTCATGGGCGACCCAATTCATCGCTGGGTGGATGGAAATATTTTGAGGGATATTTTTGAGGAACACCACATATTGATTAAACTTTTATTAACTTCGATTGCTTTATAAAGAATAAAGCAAGGGATCACGGATTGAGATCTCCTATAATAACTTTTTTTTTCAATTCCCTTCTTGGTAGATCACTTATCATGCATTTAAATATGACCCGTTATATATAAGTGGAATTCTCACTCATTAATAATGAATGATTCGGCAAAAAGAAAAAAAAAGACGTATTTGATGGGGTCTGAGTCCCAGAGTTGACATCCTAGTGCAGAGAGGGGTGAAGAATTGAATATAAATCTTAAATGCCATGTGTGAGCAGCTGCAATATTGTATATAGATTTCTCATTTATTTAATGTGAAGATTAGTCAATATAGTTCTGCTTCTTATAAAAGAACTAGTAATTGCTCGTGCCTGAAGGCACGGCGTAACGAAAAATTAGATTAAAACTCTAATTTACCATAACGTTATCATAATTTACCATACCACCACAATAATTAATACATATTCAATCATCAACACATATCCAACCACCAAAATATCAAATTAATCCCTACTAATTTCAAGAAATTTATGCAAAATTTCCTTTAAAAATAGATATACAGAAAAATATAAACCTGTCTACAAAACTTACAATCATCACTACATACCCAAACCACCAAAACAACCATCATTCCATACCCAAAATCATCATAATTATGTATAATTAGTTAACTTTACAAAAGATGGAACACAAAAAATACACACATACACAAAATAAAGAAACAACTTCATATTCTTTACAACTTATACCAAGTACCCTTCAATATATACCTGAAAATATTTGCAATATAAAAATTATCGAAATAAGTGAGTCAAAATAAAACAATTGTAAATCTGAAACATAAGACCCCTTACTTTTTTCGTTAGTTGGATTCAATATAATTAATTACATTATCCTGAAATGATTTAGATTGATATAAGTAAGAATTTAGAGAGTTTGTAACAAATTATCAATTTATTTAGGAAAATATATGGAGGAATGTAGAGACTTACAATCAAATAAGATTTTCTTAGTATCATTTCAACAGACGGTTCATTTGCTTAATGATTTCAATCATAAATCTGTATTAGTGACAATATAATGGTGTGTGAGTTTGATTTGCGAGTGTTTGATTGGTTACAGTTATGTGTTTGTGTTTGTGCATGTATTGTGTGTTGTGTGTCTACATGAGAAATAGAGAAATATAGAGTCTTAGTAAGAGAGATTTTCATACCTAAACAATTGTTTGGTCAGTGATGAGTTAGTCATCGTCAAAGGTGGACAGGTCGGTAATGGATTGCATATCATTTAACTCTCTTAAATGTCTTATTCATCCCTTTAAACCTTCTCTTCATCACTATCCTTAATGTCCTCGTATCAATACGAACGCACTTTGCCCAATGAGGAGAATGCACAACCACCTAATTATTCACATAAACAATAAAAGTAACACAATATTTATATTGTAGGAATAGTAAAGTTATTTTAATACAGTGACATAAAGTAGATTTACCTGATTACGTCGGCCCCATCCACAAAGGTCCATTGTATATACACTATCGTTCTCGTTGACAAATTCACTCCAATCCTATAAAGAATGAATCTCATTGTAAAACTAAAAGTTGAAATGATGAAAAGATTACATAATTCAGTAGAAATAAATTTGTTTAAACTATACCATTTACTTGTCGTAAGAATCTTATAACAAAACTTCTGGGTAAACAATATTTGTAGTGCAATTCGACCCATCTTCTGGAAGGAGGACTGTAATACGATCTGAAGATGTGCATCTAGATAGTGCCACATAAAGGTGTCCATGACTAAAAACAGGTGTCCGCAAATCAATCCCAACGAACTTCACAGATTGTCCTTGGGCTTTATTGATTGTCATAGCATAAGTTAATCGGACAGGAAACTGACGTCTTGTCATTCGAAAAGGCAAGTCCAAAGATGTTGGTGTCATTGATATTCTCGGAATGAAGACTAAATTGCCAATTTTATCTCCATTTAATATCTGAGCTTCGATTACCCTTGAGGCACATCTAACAACCATCAATCGCGTGCCATTACAAAGTCCATCCTTTGGTGCAATATTTCGTAACAACATTATTGGGCATCCAACTTTCAACTCCAATTTAAACGGTGGCAACCCTGAAGGATTCAGCGAGTTTAAGTACTCATTAGGATATCGATTCCTAATGGTACGGTCAAGCTCATCACCTTCAGACATTTTATCTGCAGCTAAAAAAGTTATTGTCTTTCCCGGAGTAATATTCAGTGCTGCAGCATTTATAACACTGACGTCGTCATTACGCGCAAAGAGAATTGTGCGTTCAGTGAGAAAGGTTTGAGTCACTATACCAATCACATCCAATTGTGGATAAATTTTAAATATCAATTCTTTTAGATTGTGACACCAGTTTATTGTAGATGGAAGTTGCACAATTTCATGTGGATTGGTCCCAATCTAAAAAATAAGAGTATAATTAGTCACAAAGTGAGATTTAATTCAAAGCATCATGTTAAAAAATTCAACAATTCAAGGTGGAATGAAATATTACCTCCATCAAGAATTTAGCAAAATTAGTATTTCGAACGTNACCCTTCAATATATACCTGAAAATATTTGCAATATAAAAATTATCGAAATAAGTGAGTCAAAATAAAACAATTGTAAATCTGAAACATAAGACCCCTTACTTTTTTCGTTAGTTGGATTCAATATAATTAATTATATTACCCTGAATTATCTAAAAAACAAATGNCAATATTTGTCGAAAGTCTCCACCCAGGACAACAGTGATACCCCCAAAAGGTCTTTTATCGTCTCTGATATCTTGAAGGGTGCGATCGACTGCCTCAACACAGTATCGATGCTGCATATGAACTTCATCCTATATTATTAGCTTTGTTTTTCTAAACAATTCGGCATGCATTGATTGTTTAGTGAACCCACATATTGAATTGTCTAGGGTTTCCAAAGGAATACAAAATGTAGAATGTGCAGTGCGCCCCCCTACCAATAACAACGATGCAATACCAGATGAAGCCACAGTAACAACAACATGTCCATAACTACGCAATTTGGTTGCAATGGTATTGTACAAAAACGTTTTTCCCGTCCCAGCACCTCCACTCAAAAAAAAAGTAGTTGCTATGTTTTNAAAATGTGCAATGCGCCCCCCTACCAATAACAACGATGCAATACCAGATGAAGCCACAGTAACAACAACATGTCCATAACTACGCAATTTGGTTGCAATGGTATTGTACAAAAACGTTTTTCCCGTCCCAGCACCTCCACTCAAAAAAAAAGTAGTTGCTATGTTTTCACATACTGACGTTGTGACGGCAGTATAAGCAGCAAGTTGTGCATCATTAAGACCGTCAACATTAATTTGTGCATCAGACTGTTGTGCTTCATTCTGAAGTTGGTGATGCTCAAACAATAATCTATTTCTAACTGTTGCATTCCAATTTCCAATTGATTGTGGCATGGGTGGAAAGTCAACTAAACTCTTCCCCGACTCATGGAGCAATTGATTAATCAAATATAAGCCATAATCTTCAATATGATCATTAGTTGGATTCAAAATACCAAACATAGTACGAATCTTGTGTGCTAAATCATCACATATATGTGCTGAGAATTGCTTCCACAATGCAAATGGATGCAATGGAAAGCATTCCGTTAGAATTATGGCAAATAATCTTCTTAATTGGTACCCCGTTCTCATAATTGCAGCCTCTTGANCCTGAATAGTAAAGTTATTTTAATACAGTGACATAAAGTAGATTTACCTGATTACGTCGGCCCCATCCACAAAGGTCCATTGTATATACACTATCGTTCTCGTTGACAAATTCACTCCAATCCTATAAAGAATGAATCTCATTGTAAAACTAAAAGTTGAAATGATGAAAAGATTACATAATTCAGTAGAAATAAATTTGTTTAAACTATACCATTTACTTGTCGTAAGAATCTTATAACAAAACTTCTGGGTAAACAATATTTGTAGTGCAATTCGATCCATCTTCTGGAAGGAGGACTGTAATACGATCCGAAGATGTGCATCTAGATAGTGCCACATAAAGGTGTCCATGACTAAAAACAGGTGTCCGCAAATCAATCCCAACGAACTTGACAGATTGTCCTTGGGCTTTATTGATTGTCATAGCATAAGTTAATCGGACAGGAAACTGACGTCTTGTCATTCGAAAAGGCAAGTCCAAAGATGTTGGTGTCATTGATATTCTCGGAATGAAGACTAAATTGCCAATTTTATCTCCATTTAATATCTGAGCTTCGATTACCCTTGAGGCACATCTAACAACCATCAATCGCGTGCCATTACAAAGTCCATCCTTTGGTGCAATATTTCGTAACAACATTATTGGGCATCCAACTTTCAACTCCAATTTAAACGGTGGCAACCCTGAAGGATTCAGCGAGTTTAAGTACTCATTAGGATATCGATTCCTAATGGTACGGTCAAGCTCATCACCTTCAGACATTTTATCTGCAGCTAAAAAAGTAATTGTCTCTCCCGGAGTAATATTCAGTGCTGCAGCATTTATATCACTGACGTCGTCATTACGCGCAGAGAGAATTGTGCGTTCAGTGAGAAAGGTTGGAGTCACTATACCAATCACATCCAATTGTGGATAGATTTTAAATATCAATTCATTTAGATTGTGACACCGGTTTATTGTAGATGGAAGTTGCACAATTTCACGTGGATTGGTCCCAATCTAAAAAATGAGAGTATAATTAGTCACAAAGTGAGATTTAATTCAAAGCATCATGTTAAAAAATTCAACAATTCAAGGTGGAATGAAATATTACCTCCATCAAGAATTTAGCAAAATTAGTATTTCGAACGTCGGTGCGAGTTAATCGCATGTTTAAACCTAGAGTCAAAACACATATATCTTTCCATAGCAAAGACCGTCTCAATGATGCACCCACAATTTGCTCACGAACGCCTTTAGGAATAACAGGCAATATTTGTCGAAAGTCTCCACCCAGGACAACAGTGATACCCCCAAAAGGTCTTTTATCGTCTCTGATATCTTGAAGGGTGCGATCGACTGCCTCAACACAGTATCGATGCTGCATAGGAACTTCATCCCATATTATC
>CAUOFW020001502.1:1438999-1497193 GCA_963454935.2 Ilex paraguariensis | reverse complement strand
GCAGAGAGAATTGTGCGTTCAGTGAGAAAGGTTGGAGTCACTATACCAATCACATCCAATTGTGGATAGATTTTAAATATCAATTCATTTAGATTGTGACACCGGTTTATTGTAGATGGAAGTTGCACAATTTCACGTGGATTGGTCCCAATCTAAA
Organism: Ilex paraguariensis; assembly: GCA_963454935.2. Lineage (NCBI taxonomy): Eukaryota > Viridiplantae > Streptophyta > Magnoliopsida > Aquifoliales > Aquifoliaceae > Ilex > Ilex paraguariensis. The sequence goes on along the minus strand of CAUOFW020001502.1, from coordinate 1,497,036 downwards.
AAATGAGAGTATAATTAGTCACAAAGTGAGATTTAATTCAAAGCATCATGTTAAAAAATTCAACAATTCAAGGTGGAATGAAATATTACCTCCATCAAGAATTTAGCAAAATTAGTATTTCGAACGTCGGTGCGAGTTAATCGCATGTTTAAACCTAGAGTCAAAACACATATATCTTTCCATAGCAAAGACCGTCTCAATGATGCACCCACAATTTGCTCACGAACGCCTTTAGGAATAACAGGCAATATTTGTCGAAAGTCTCCACCCAGGACAACAGTGATACCCCCAAAAGGTCTTTTATCGTCTCTGATATCTTGAAGGGTGCGATCGACTGCCTCAACACAGTATCGATGCTGCATAGGAACTTCATCCCATATTATCAACTTTGTTTTTCTAAACAATTCGGCATGCATTGATTGTTTAGTGAACCCACATATTGAATTGTCTAGGGTTTCCAAAGGAATACAAAATGTAGAATGTGCAGTGCGCCCCCCTACCAATAACAACGATGCAATACCAGATGAAGCCACAGTAACAACAACATGTCCATAACTACGCAATTTGGTTGTAATGGTATTGTACAAAAACGTTTTTCCCGTCCCAGCACCTCCACTCAAAAAAAAAATAGTTGCTATGTTTTCACATACTGACGTTGTGACGGCAGTATAAGCAGCAAGTTGTGCATCATTAAGACCGTCAACATTAATTTGTGCATCAGACTGTTGTGCTTCATTCTGAAGTTGTTGATGCTCAAACAATAATCTATTTCTAACTGTTGCATTCCAATTTCCAATTGGTTGTGGCATGGGTGAAAAGTCAACTAAACTCTTCCCCGACTCATGAAGCAATTGATTAATCAAATATAAGTCATAATCTTTAATATGATCATTAGTTGGATTCAAAATACCAAACATAGATTAGTCATGTGTGAACAGCTGCAATATTGTATATAGATTTTTCATTTATTTAATGTGAAGATTAGTCAATATAGTTCTGCTTCTTATAAAAGAATTACTCAAATTATTCTTCACGCATGATCTCTCGAGGAAAAAGTTGTCAAAATAATGCAAGTATATGATAAAAAGTCACTAGAGACTTAATGCTTTTATTTTTCATTTTATTTAAGTCATGGTCACACAAGGGCTGTCCTAAACAGCCATACTATAACTAAATTACTCTACACAAGACTTCTCAATGGTGAGAAGTGTGAAGGAATTTACAAATTTGCGTTTTATAGGACATTCATTATTGTTGTTCCTTTTTTGGTGAAAAGAAAACAATAAAATGAGATACAAAAGAAATTGTATTCTATGGATTTGGATAAAAATAGCTATTTTGTGTTGGACTTAGATTAGACTTGAACCTTGATTAAAGAAACAAATAAGAGATAAACAAGGAATACATGAGAAGTTCTGAAATTAGATTTTTTTTATTCCATATCTATTAGAAAAGTTTCTTGCAAACTTTATATAAATACTCTATATATTCTAGAAATGTCTCTAATAAATTTTATCTAGACACACATAAATAAAGACACTCTATATATTTTAGAATATGTGTTGTAATCTTATTATAAATATTTTTTTTAACTGAAGACCAAACTATATAAATAAACTTGAGAATCTAATTAAATGTACGTTAGCATTCTAATTTTTGGCAACAACTAGAATAAATGTTGAAATAGACCGAAAACTCATTTCAATGCTTGAATTAGTCAATATTTTGCTGAAATTAAATTAATTTGATCGAAATACTCTCGATGATATTAAGATATATAAGTATTTTTAGCTCCCTAACTCTAGGTTCTCAGATCTCAGGGGGACCAAGACCCAAGAATTGAGATGTTGAAACTAGGACTTCATATCCAAATCTTAAACTATTGGAGATGGTATAATTTAAGAATTTATACTTCAACACAACCTAAACTTCGGACTAGAGTGGAGGAGAGGGAGAGGGAGATAGGGGTGATGGTTTGTGGAGGAGATTGTGGCAGTGATGTTGACGAAGAGTGGTGGTTGTTGGGAATGATGGTAGCAATGAGTAATGGTGGGTGGTAACGGGTAATGTATATCACCTCATACTTAAGAATGACTAATCTAATATTTATGGAGTTAGGCATTATATGATGACAGGAATGATTTTTCATTGAGTAATGCTACTTGGATCTTTCATTTACTGACCTAATTCATTATAACTGGTGGATTAACAATAAGTTCTTATGTTTAATAGAATCCACTATTAATCCAACAGCTGTAGTATATTAAGTAAGCAAATTATATTAACAAATTAAATTTCAATAGCATTATTATTTTTAATTAGTACAAACCAAACACTAAAATAAGCATCACTTATTGATCCATTACCACCAACCAAATATAGCATTAGTCATCTCTTCAGACTCTATGGGGAGGGTTTGCTTATGAAAATAATTTGATTGACTTTGCAATTGAGAATACTAATATAATAACTTGGTTTATCTTTTTAAATTTTTGCAGGTCACGGGTCGTAATTGGACCAACCATTGGATCTCAACCCGCCAGGATGTTGAACTGCCCGTGAGCCCACAACAAGGCAGACCAAAACGCCCAGGGCCCAACAGGCTATGGGCTTTACCCAGGCTTACCTCGGTTATTCTAAACTGGCTAACCTTTTTAATTATTGACTTCTTTGAAATAATTATAAAAAAATATATAGAACAAATTTACTTTCTTCAAATAGTTTTAGGAATATATCTTAATTAATTAATTAGATACACAATGATAATGGTTAATCGTTGAAATTTAAGAATATTTATTTGTAAAGATCTTTATCCTCTGAAAACATTTGGGCTTCTTCTTCCTCTCCAAAAATCACTTCATCTTCCTCAACGATAAGCCCTAAAATTATTCTCTGAATATCTATAAGGTTTCATTTTTGAAGGAAAAATCTTACTGTTCAACCCATTTGATGTAAGATCATTAACAACATTTATTTTTTGAAAATTTGTTCTCATTTGAAAATATGTACAAACTTCAGAATTTGAATACTAGAACTAGTTGTTGAAAGTTGATCGTTGGCCTGTGTAAAATACGATATTTTTGTCATATTAATTTATTGTGTGTGAACAAACTATGTGTATCTGCTAATTGTGTTTCGCTCATAGTCTAACAAAAATAATGTAACAATACACTGTCATAAAAATAGTGTAACAATACACCGTAACAAAGATAATATTTAGTGGTTTTGTGGATGTGATAACAAATTCAAAACAAAGCTGGATTGTTTGAATGAAATTATATGCAAATATATGTTTGACAAAATGTAATAGTACAATATTTTGTGTAAGTGTTTTATTGTATTGTTATTGTTACACTGTTATGGTGTTCGCATATTAAAAAATAAAATAATCCCCTTTAAAATGACAGACATAAATCTAATAGTCATGAATTTAAACTTTATAATTGTTTAGATTGAATGATAAGGATGAAATAATGTTTTTAGACTTGCACTAATAAGTGGCTTCTAGACCGAAAAAGAAGAAGATAATAAAAGATATTGTTGTAAAATTTAAAATTCAAACCAACTGATTTATTCTCAAAACAACTGGAAGAATCAAAGAATTAAATCTTCCATTAAATTAGAAGATTTTTAATACATACATTTATCCTAAAAAAAATGGAATGATCAAATCTTCCATTAAATTATGAGATTTTTAATGCATACATATAATCACAAAAAAAAAATCAAATTCCAAAAATAAATCGCATAAATTAAAAGAGAACACAAATGTCAAAGAAAAATTAAAAAATTTCAAATTATGTATTTAGACACAAATAAGAACTAAAATTAACAATTTTTTTCCTTACATTGTTTTTTGTGTATTTTTTTATTATTAACTCTAATTTAATTTACCCTTCCAATTTACCGTTAATTATTCCAAGGAGTAAAATGTTAAACAAACAAAGACCAAGGGGTCCACATGTGGTTCATCATGGGATAAAATCAAATGCCAACAAGTCAAAGAAGGATGATGGAAACAACTGAAACGGATCCTACGTTGAAGGACACAGAAAGCCATTAAAGCGTATGCTCAATTAGCGGATCTAGCCACATGAATTCCAGAAAATATAAAGTAGAGTTCTGTTAGAAAAATCTATGTGGCCAAGTGCTACAGAAAACTCGTTCCCCATACAATAGCCCACAGATTTCTGGCACAAAACAATGATCTCCGAGACAAACCTAACTACTTACTAATCAGGGGAAGAGAAACAACTCATTGATCCATGGAAGTTCATCTGTCATCATACAAATGTGCATTGTTGTATTTGAAGAACTCTAATTGCCACCAACAAATAAAACCATGTAGTATAACGTGTAAGCAGTATAACAATCTGGCAGAATCTAGTCACTCAATTCCGCTTCAAAGATGATAATCTTGCATCAACTGTAGAAAATACCAGCAGAGCTCATATGGTAATTCACCCAAGTATACCAATTACTGTACGTTGCAAGTATATTGTCATAGGCTTTGATGTAATAACTAATAAAGCAATTAATCAACATATAAGAAACTCCACTTCAGAGGTGCCGGGCACAAGAATGCAAGGTCCTTCAAAATCTGCTTGAATCTTTTATTTGCCTGTAAACTTTCATACCCCATTCTATTTCATCCCACAGCTCTGCCAGCCTTACCCTCAGTATCTAAACCAGAAACCCCTTCTGCTAAACTGCACAACATACCACACAAATGGAAGATTTGTTTTACTAGACTGTCACAGGGCTCTTGCAGCAATGGTTAGATTGTTTCTTACAGGAAGCAAATTATAACAGGGAATTAGAAAAACAATAAATGAGAAAAGAAAAAAAAAAAAAAGATACAATGTGCATACAAAATGAAATTTTCATTTTCAGGAAGAGATGGAACATACTTGGGAGGACCAGAAACAGGTATACTGGTATCCTGAAATCCATGAATCAAAGCAAACCCATTCTCTTCTCCTCCAGCCAACTCTGGTGGACCATGGGAGCTGACAGGTGAACTACATCTGGAGGACGCTCCTGGAAATAATGCAAAGATCTTGAGTACTGTGAATCATTAGCACAGAGTACCATGAAGAAATTTTATGTCTAATTTTAAATGTTCGTCAAGTTCTCTGGGTTTGTTCTCCTCCCTTTCAACTTAACTGAAGGGGCCCCCTAACTGGTCCTTTCCAAGCTAACAAAGCAGAAGACCTTCTATTTGACACAACAAATGAGGGTGATTTTAACAGTTCTACTAAACTAATGATATCAAAATGAAGATGGGCTTTTACAGGCTGGGTAGATTGCCCAAAACACATTTTGCTTCAAATGGTAGGCACTAGAAACACCACTTGCGAGGTTGTACCAAATACAAACAACTCATTAAGATCAACCAAATTATAATGAATGGAATCACATCCATCAGGAAAATATGTGGGTTGAAATTTTATCATGACAAAAGACTACACTATTTAGTTAATTTTGCCTCTCATCACAGTAATCAGATGAACGGAAAAAAAAGAAAACAAAGAAACTAGTAGACTGCAGCAACTATAGGAAGCATGAAACAAACAACAGATTAGTAGATGGAAAACAAACAGAGCTAAAGACGAGAAAAGTAGAAAGAGTTGTTTGGACTGCTAAACTATTCCCAGCAGAGACTGGGCAATTCACAACACAGTACTCATCAGTGCATGTTAAGTCCAACTCATAATAAAATAGTTAACATTACCTTGAAAAATTATCACAAGACAGAAAATCATTGTGAAAAGCGTCGCCAATAAGTTGCCATTTGGTGATGATGCCTTCGCAGCTTTCATTTTCTTCAATGCCTTCATCCGCTTGATCCTTGCACGCTTAATCATGGCAAGTTCAGCAATCTCTTTGATCAGCCTCTCGTCTGCAGCATCAAGTGACAATCCTCTGGGAGGCCGGGGAGGTTTGGGAGGCTTTTTAGCACTTGTTGATTTACGTTTGCTCTTCCCTGTTTTCTCCTCGGCTTGATTTGCGGCAACTACTCCCTCTACCTTCTTGTCCATCAAGGACTTTATAATCTCGGGAGAAGCCTCACTGCCATTTTTCAAGTTACTGTCCAAATTCACCCCATTCTTGCTTGACTCTCCAACATCTACAAACACACTGCAGACTTTGGTGGAAACCGCCTCCTCCAATTTGGCATTTGAAGTAGGGCCAGGGCCTCCCACTTCTTCGTTAGCAGTCCTACCACTCTCAAGATCAACTGCAAATTCTCTCTCTCTTAAAAGCATGTGCTCCATTAAAGAGCTCATACTCTTTTAGCTTCCACTCTCCTCCCACTTCAGATCCCCAAGCACTTCAGTATTTCAATGCTAACCCTCAAAAAAGAATGACGGAATTCGTCTCATCACAAGAATTCCATATAATTAAAGAAACTCACTTCTAATAATCAACAAATTTCTAATTATAATTTGCTTGGGCATTTCCAGTCATGGGCAGAATTAAAACTTCAATAGTTCAATCTAAACACCTATTATAAAACAAAATCGGTCGATACTATCCTTTTAAACTTTCCTTCCCCTCTTCAAACAAATCATCTAGTTGTAAAAGCGCCCGAGGTTCAACCTGCCAACAAAACCCTGAAAGTATTCTGAAACAAAAAAAAAAAAAAAATCATTAACAATTCAAACTTATGAACTAACAAAACCTTGAATGCCGAATCTATAGCCCTTGAACTTAAATTGAAACCAAAGTCACAAAATCCTCAAAAACAAGCTCAAACTAACAATGCAAGCTCAATAACAACAGAGAACCCGAAAACATAATCTCCATTACCGCCCATTAGAATCACAGGATTACCAATGGCACTAACAGCTAACTAGTACCCACACACACACACACACACACACACACACATATATATAATCAAAGAAAGGAAGTACCTTTGAGGTCAAGGAAAGAAGCAGCAGATCCAATGGGGACAAGATCTTGGAAGGAGATGAAATTGGGGAGGGGAAGGGGCGCTATATAAGATCTTGGTGGAAGTGGAACCGTGGAACCATACAAAGGGAGAGAGCGACAAATGAGGCTGAGCGCACGAGGGTTTTGGGGTCCATTGGACCATTGCCATTGGGGACAACCAAGGAGAAACCGCTCAATTTTCTCTTTTATCTTTCATTCTCATTCGCTCTACTCATCAAAGAATATTATTTATTTGGCTTTCAGTATAATAATTTGAAAATCTATGGGCTAATAATTTACAAGAATAACTGAAAAGTAATGAAGGCACGACAGTTCAAGAATCGCCACCGACACCCCCTCATGAGACTTTTCAAATAAAAGATTCAAAGCCCTGTTTTAACCCTTAAATTAGTGTAATTCTCACTTTCGACTCTGACTTTATACTATTATTTTTATATAATTCAAATAAAACTTAAAAAATTTTAATCAAAATATATATCTTTTTTTAAATAAGTGAGTTCCAGGTATACATGAAGCCTACCGCCGGATTTCCCCCACCCCCCCAAAAAAAAAAAAAAATCTCAGCCTATCTCCAATAACACTAGACAACCTTTTAAAAAATGTCATTGAATTCTAGAAGACCAAAACAATCTCTAAAAATTTATTGTTCAATATAATGGGGCTCCCCCAAGGAGGTTATATAGTTGGTTATCTATAAATAAAAATAAAAATAAAAATAAAAAACTCCAATAAGTAGAATGTAAAATAGACTAGTATTCTAATTGAATATGGGATTCAAAACAAATACTATAATGCTGACTAAACTAAAGAAATAACATAAATTAAACAAATTCGTGATTAAGTTAGAAACTTAATAAATCTAAATCTCCTAAAAATTGTCAATAAAAACATAGTTTTTCAAGTGACAATTAATTTGTTTCGTTCGGACAACATTGATATCGCTTGAACTAAATACCAAATTCTCTTCAAATATATTAATTACATCACTTGAAAATGTCTCTAAAAAGAATATTGATAAAACCCATAACAGTGATTTTGGTAATCCAGCTTACATTCCTTTTTAATTAGTGACAATTAGTTTTTTCAATTTTCCTTTTGGGAAGTTCTCTTGAAGAGATTTTAGATGGGAGTGATCTTAGGTGTCAATGAAGATTTACCTGTCAATGACACTCTAAATTACCAAAAAAAAATTACCCCAATGAGTATAAATTTTCTCAGACAATTTTCTTGTCATCCAACCTTTCCATAATCAACGTACAATGCCCCCCATAAATCCTAAACCCTAACCGTAATCTTCTCTACAACACCCTTATTGAATCACTTTGTGTGCATCAACATGAAGAAGGTCTTCTACTACAACTACATCCCAAACAAAGCAGAAGAAGAAGCATGCAAAGTTAGCAACACCCCATGGCAGGTGACTCGTGTGCTCGAAGAGATAAGAGACATATACCCTCCACCAGTAATCGATTACCAGAACCCATGGCAGATCAAAAAGACCCTTACCCACTACGAAGCCGCGACTGGAAAGCTCGTCGTGTCGTTTGTCGACGCCTTTGAACATGTCTTTAGGTATTGGACGTTGTGCATGGCTAACCATGTGGTGTTAGGGCATAAGGTGACGGTCATCGTGTGGGATGTCACTGAACAGAACAACCCAAAGAGGTATCGTAACGACAGCGTATTTTTCGAGATGTTGCCGAATGATGACTATATTCTAGCGTGCATGGATGTGTTTAAAGATCAATGCTTGAATGTTGATGATGAGATTGGGGTGTTCTGGGATCCCAGAGCTTCAACTTTTCAATTCAAGTTGCTTTGTAGGGGTAAGCTAATGTGATTGGTGTTTTCTCTATTTTCTTACTAATGTTACGTATTGAGAAGGGCAATTAGTTTTAGTCCATTTTTTTTTTTTTATTAAGATATGAAACATTATTATGGTGAAATTGATGGTGGCAACATTTCAAAGAAATTCTTTTTTTTTTTTTTCTGTTTTAAAAATATCAACTTGCACGCAACTCAAGTAATCCTAACATCCCAACCTCAAGGTATAAGTGATGATGAGCCTTATCCTATCTACAACAACCTGTCTGACAAATAAATCTTGAAGATCTAAGAAGTTATAAGAGACTCTAAGAGTATTATATGCCTTGTAGGTGGGAAGCCAGGTTGGTCCCATGTCTCCAATTATGATATTAGCTCCAATTACTAGTTATTTTGAATTTTATTATCTCAATTTCTCCTATTGGAAGGTGTTTTTCTGCATTTATACCCCAAAAATGCTAAGACCCGAATAAGTAAATCAAATAGTCAATCAATAAGTCGAAATAGCATCTCACCCGCTATCTAACTCGTGGCACGATCTTTTTAGTTGCAAAACGAAATTGAAATTGTACTCTTTTAGTCTAAATTTAGAATAGAATTTTTGTAGAGCTTAATTATTGGTTACTCATTTTCAAAGTTATTTTCCTCTAGTCTTTTGAATCATATGGTCCATCAAACGAAATAAAAAAATTATATTTTATTTTAAGTACATTAATGTCACACACACATACCGATGTGTTTTGCTCAGCAACACGTTACGGGAATTCCGGATTGAGGTGCAAAGCCATGTGAAGTTGGATATATATGAACCCTGAATGAGACAGTTCATATGGTGGAGCAGACTATGATCAACTCAATTGTTTTTCAACCCCACAAAGGGAACTAGACATGTATATTATAGTTCAATAGCGAACCAGTGCAATGTACGAAATTTGCACCCTTCCACCCCCGGCATCCAGCTACAGCCACAGCTGACTCAATGGAACTGTTTGATTAAAATATCTACTTCATCGATTACGTTACACAAGAACATTGACATTATTCATGGACAACAAGATATATCAAAGGGCCACCATTCATAAATAAAACTAACACCCACTGAACTTCATCTGATGATGTCTTCCTCTGTGCCAAAATGGAAAGGCTACGATAAGAGGACAGAAATCAAAATTTGAAAATTGCAGCACCGCTCGATGGCTTGGAAGCAAAAACATAGAGGCCAAGATCATTCTTGTTGATCACCCCCTTCTCAATCCTCGATTGATAAAATTGCTCCTGATACAAAACATGGAACCGTTATATGATCTAGATTGTGACAATTGTGAAGCAAATGTTTCCAATAACAAAACAGAAACTAACCTTCAAGTTGAGAATAAATTGAGGGACAATATTCTCTTTCACCAAAGCCACTGCACAACCACCCCAACCAGCTCCTGTAAGTCTTGCCCCAAGAGCACCATTATCTCGACAAATCTTTACAAGTTCTTCCAATTCTGGGCAGCTAGTTTCAGAAAAATTAGAAAGTAAATATTATGTATACCCAGTACAGTTGGTGTAGGCAGGGAAATGTGTTGGGAGATCAAAGTGTCACAGCATAAAGTTTTTGTCATGAATGATTTTAATGTGATGAATAGGTGCTTACCACCCAAGTACCTTTGTTTTTCATTCTTAATTTAAACCATCCAAACAAATATTGGGTAGTGATTGAGCTTTAGATCCTTTAATACAAAAGAGGTTTTAATTAGAGACATTAAATGTGGATTGTTATGCAATAGATAGAAGGTAACAAGGTGTTTATGAAAAGGAAAATTACTAATTTATGTTGTACATTCACATTCTTTGTTATTACAACAACAACCAATTGTCAATTTCACTAAGTGGATAGACATTCAGGAAGCTGGACTTGTACCTGCACTCATATAGAACACTGCAGCTATAATGGCTGTCGTTCATAAGGTCACCAAGCTTCTTCAGCATGTCCTCCTCACTGAAATAACCACACTTTCAAAGTTACTAATTCAAGAAACATGAAGGGATTCTTTGAGAGTAGTTATATTTACAATGTTTACACTACGTGTTCAAGAGCTGGTTTGATTTATCCAAACTCAATTCTATTTCAGGCTATAAATTAACAGTGTGATTGAGTTTTAGATCCAAACTTATATCCCATCAAAAAATTCTTCACATGTTAAGGCATAGTAGGATACGCCCAATGGGAAAAAGAACACAAACAAAAGCACTTCCAACTGAACAATGGAATCCCAATGTAATGGGACACTAAAGTTTCTTTGGAATTAGATTTAGTGAATAAAAGAATAGAGAAAAAAATATCCCGAAGATAGTAGCAACTTTAAAGTCAACAAGTTCTTTTAATTTGAAACTTTTTTCTAACTTCCGAACAAGTTATACAGCATGGTTAACAAGTCACTGAGCACTGGAGATTTTCTCATTAACATGCCTAGAGAAGATTTATCACATATAAAAAATTGTTGCAAATGCAAAAGCCATAAGTTTGGACAACACATATTAGGATATGTCTCATATGCTTATTATGACTCACCCTAGTTTTGATAATACAGTGTCCTTGAAAGCATATACCCGCTTGGCTTCAGAGTAGACATGGGAGGCTCTCTGGAAAATGAACGTAGAACATTTATAAGTGCATATACACCCATAATATCACAGTGAAATTAAAGTTCCAGAAATTAACAGACATTATTCAGATGACAGAAGTCCTATAAAGAGGAGAATTATTGGATGGTAAGGCGTGCAGAAATTAGCCAAAAATGTGGCGAGGTACTGTACCAGGAGATTCAGGACCTAAGATAGTTGTTCAATTACAGAAAAAGAAAAGTGACAACAAAGGATATAAGGTTACAAATATTACCATGCTTTGCAAAGCCTGCACTTTTTGAAAGAAATATTCTAAATTTCTAATAGGCCCACTCTACTACCACGTTACATGCAGAGAGTTTAAGAGGTAAAAATTGCATGGATAGCCATTTCCAAACAATTGAAAATTCAATCATTTAATTAACAGAACACACATACATAATTCAAAGAAATATATGCAAAGTCGAATCATAATTCACTTTAAAAACTAGAACTTAAAGCACTTCCAGGCAAAGAACAAAAGATCACCTGGAATAACTTATAGTGATTGGCAGCTTTTAGCACATCCATAGAAGTTGGAGAATCAGCAAAGATTGCTTGCAGGCTTTCCTCCGTGATCTTCTCAATGTCTTCAGCTGTATAAGGGTCTTCAACTAAAAGTTCCTGCAGCAATGAAGAATGGTGCAACCTGATATTTATGGTTGAATAAGAAAATATGAAAAAACAACCATTATATCCCAGTAACTCAATATATTTTATGAAAACAATCTATGAATGGTTTTACTTTTACATAAGTATGGGTATAGCAAAAATAAATTATCAATCAAATAGTAAGTTCAGTAGAACACTTGCTGTAGATACCTTGACAGCAACAACGGGATCAGAAGATCCGGCAAATGAAACGCATAGCCCTTCAACATCAGAAAGAGTTTTTGCTTTGGTAATAGCCTCCTGAGGTTTCATACCAAGCTTTATTCCAAGAACGATCTGCCAAAGTCGCCAAGGCTAGAATTAGAAACAAATTGGTGAACAGGTGAGAGGAACGAGCCAACATGAGCCAAGAGAGAGCAATGTCTTGCTGTTGCTATAGAATTGGGTGACACCATAAATAGTGTATCCAGTAGATGCTACAATTAGGATCTCTAGGAATGGACAGGAAGAGCGGACAGCATCTTGCATTCCAACCCTATAGCATTGGATGCACTGCAAAGAGCGAGACAGTAGATGGTACACATATAGGAGCTCCTAAAATGACCGTAGATCTATAGAGATATTCTTCAGTGGAATAATGACATGAATGATAACCTCCATCCTAAAATTTCTATAAATTTTAGGAATTTGAGAAATGGACACATAATGCCAAAGGTCACCTACAGAGGCTGAGCTCCTTTGAAGCACCTTGAAAGGTGAATAATGTGTGTTCACAAAGTCACAACGTGAAACTCATTGAAAATTAATTCAAAAGACAGTATTAGGATGGGGGAATATATCACAAATTATTAGATCACTAATAGATTTTACTTAGCTAATTTACTAAACATACATTGAAATACAATAAAACTTACAGCAGCTAGACGGCATTCAACAACCCGATTATTGTAATTTGTAGCAGCAGTGACTGCTTTCTGGGATTCGGCCAATGAATGGGCTATTACAAAAGACCCACCAGCAGGAAGTTGCACATCAGTTGCACGAATAGGGTTAAAGTCAATTAATTCGGCGAACCCGGATTGGGCCATGACAGAGATTGCCTATCAAGTGAAGCAATTTATCAACTGACAGGTTATGACCATCAAACACAAGAAATCAGATAAAACAATAATAATGATAAGAATAATACCCAAAACAATAATAATAACAGACATAGTCGTTCAATTTATAGGCATGAAACAACAGATGCTGGGGGAGCATCACCAAAGGTTAATGCATAATACAAATCCAGCTTTAACTTAAACAAAGTAAGTAGTTATCCTCAAGAAGTAATAAGATTGTATCTTCAAAAACTGAAATTATGAAAGGCCGTGATCAGACTAAGGTGAAAAAACAGTAAACATTGATGTCAATTTAACGTAGGACAGCCATGGATTCGAGAATCCGGCAATCTAAAGTGTACTCGTCTCCGATGAAAACAAGGACAAGTGATCCAATATATTGTACAGTCAGACAACTCACAATTGTTCGTTTTGTACAATAACAAGTTTGAAATCCATATAAGATATCACCAGTATATAACTGAAAAAATTGACGCTTTGCAAGATATCAGCTCATGTCAGAGCAGGTTTTGTACATCGAAATCATGCAAAATAGGGAACATTGCAGGGTACTTTCGAAATGATAGTTATGTAATCAAAAACAAAGTCAACATCCCAGCTATTTGCGGACAAAAAATATTGTAAAGATACTTTCACGGTTTCTCCTATGTGTTCAAAAGAGACGGAACTACAGCATTAAATTTAAATATCCCACAAACATGTGCAAAGTGCTTCACTTCCAATATCTCAATTTCACAAAGGTGAAGTGAGAAAGCCCTGAAGTGAGAGAAACAGCAGCCAGGACTGGCAGATTTCATGAAGCACACACTAAATGATAGTGTCCTAGATCAAAAATCTTAAAAGCTCAACTATAAGGCCAACAGATATAACAAGGATTTAACTGAAATCGACTACTCATGTGTGATCCAAGCAATACTAGCAACCACTCTTATGAAAGCATTGTCCATAGAAATGATAGTAGGAGGCAACTGAAAAACACCACTTCCATGGGAAGGTCAAATACAGACAAGAATATGTTCTCATAAGCAGTTGCAGCATGTTTTCCTACTGTCCTTTTAGAAGAGTCCAGCAGAGATGACTCAGGAGTAGTTGAATGATTTTCACCGGAATAAAGCAGATATGTATTACCTGGTCCATTCCACCAGATTGTGTCCCAATGTGTTGTTCACATTCACATGTAAGTTGAGCAATATCTTTCTGCATAATTAAGGAATGAAATTAGAATCAAACTTACAGAAAAAAAGATAAATAACGTTTTCACTAGAAAGCAGGAAAGGTACTGTCTGACAGTTTTCCATCTACTAATCTGTAGAAAGGGATGTCAGAGTTAAGAGCAAATATGGAACACAAATACAGTACAGCAGTGAGTAAAATTCTGAGCACAGGAGTCAACCCTCGGGTAAACGTCAGATATATGACAAGCTATCAGCACGTTGGTGCCAAGATTGTTATGGAAACATTTGTGAGATTTTCATAAAATGCCTCACATGAATTTTCTCATTTTAAGTTGTATTATTTCCTTCCCACGTGTTTTATAGTTATGCTTAGACAACTAATCAGGTTTTCGTTCAATTGCTATCTGATCAGGTTTATGTTCAATTTCTGTAGAAAAACAAACAAATATAGTGGCAATCAACAAATCAAACTTAATTTGCATTGCAATAATTCCACAGTTCATTGTAAGTTGATGCATGTTTCAAATCTCTTCCTGTCAAAATGCAGAGACAATTACGAAGAAATAAAGCCAAATACCTACACTGAAATTTCATGAGAGACACAATTACTTATTGTTACTATGGATCGGTTGGGTACAGACATAACTTTTGGCATTATTGCAAAAGCTGCCTTCAAGTTCAAATCTACAACCTCAAGTTTATTAGGCCGAATTTTACCTACTGAACTATAGGCCCCTTGTCTACCAAATATAACACCTCTTTCTAGATATTTGGAGAAATAATCAGAATACCTTTGGAAAGTTCGCATCAAATGAAGCCATTATAGCAATTGTAGAAGAGCAAACAAATGCTGCAGAGCTCGACAATCCAGACCCTGTGTGAAAAAGAAGTGTTTTCATGAAATTCTACAAATAAAACTGCCACGGCAAAAAAGTATTGCTAAAGCTAACTGGTTCATTTATAGTCTGTAAATAAAAAAGGGAGATAGTATACCTGTAGGAACTGTGCCATCAACAATAACATCAAGTCCAACTGGTACACCAGCATCCAACCCTTTTGATTTAGCATACTCATGGTAACCTTTATACCTGCATAATCCAGGCCATCAATTTCTAGAACGAGGAATTTTGCGAAGTAGTCATCCAAACCTGCCTTCATACCAAGCCTAAACATGGTAAATGAGATAAACCTAATGCTACTCAACACCACAACCGTTAGTTGACATCACTATTTAGTATCAACCGAACTGAATGTAGCTCAATTATTTGCTTAAAGAAAGCAATAACATCAAAGGACGAGGCAAAAATACCAAACTTAATAACCAACAGTATGGTCTAGTGTCTCACCCACAAATGAAATAATGACCCCATCTGTGTTTTTGTAGATCAATCTCCTGCAAAGTGAAAAAAGGCCAGTATGTCAGCATACACAAAATACAGAAACAAATTGACAAAAAGAAAAGCCATTACAAAAAGGAAAGAACTGCAATGCATAATTAGAGGCTAGATAGATCCATGATGCTGTCAAACATGTTCAAATTCCATAGAGATATAGATATAGTTGGATGCCAAACCATAAACTATACGCAATGTATTCAGGTTTTCTTTCCTGAAAGAAAACCAAGTAGTAGGAGAATTATAGATTAAAACCTAACAAGAAATGTGATTCTAATGTTTTTCTTTCCTTTTTATCCTTATTTAAGAAAGAGCAAAAGAAAGATGGTTTCAACGAATACACCAAGATTGGTTATATACAATCAACTCTTCAATGCATCTTCAGGGCAAAATAATGATTTGGGGATTCCCTCAGCTTCAAACTTAAAGTCCTTAGTTTCATATATCCATAATACTCTAAATTCTTTTCAAAAAATACAATAAAAAATCTTGTCTTTACCCTTTTACTCGGGCTTAATATAGAAGGAAGAGAAAATCCATTCAAATGTAATGCCCTGACTTTTTAGCCCACTTTCTTATTCACACCTCTCAGTATTTGATTTTAAAGAACTGCACGTTGGAACCATGGGAATTATCACAACATTACAGATCCACATGAAGAGTCATCATATTGAGATGCTAGCTATGGAGCGCATAGAATCAGAGCCATCCTCATTCAGAGCTCACATATCAAGGTTAACAAAATAAAGGTTATATTTTTTCAGTAAAAATAATTTCCATGCTAAGATTCCAAGTGAAGATTCATGCTTTATGTCTCCATGATACATGTATCTTCCTAAATTTTCTCATCCCACAATATATAAGAGTCTAAATGTCCCCTCACAAAATTCAAGTCAAATATTATTCAAAATTTATAAAACAGAAAAGTGCACAGCTTTAAATTTTTATCTTGCTAAAGATACATTGAAACAAGGCAAGCTGTCATAGCATGACAGTTTCCAAAACCCCATCACACCATGCTACCACCACCACCACCCAGGGGCAAAGGTTTTGTGATAAATCATCACCCAAAAACAAATTAATTTAACCATAAGTAGAATATAACCAACCAGTAATAGCACATAGGTCAATATTGCACAAAATTTTTGTCAGCCCAATAAAACTAGAGATTTAGAAACAAATCAACACGCTCAAGAGATTCAGGAGACTAGCTTTAAGTCTGCCTCAGTCAATTTAAAAGTAAAACAACAGCAACATTCATTCACAAACACGCATTCCCAAGCGAAACTGAAAATTCTACAGATCAAAAATATACAGAGATAGTTCCGCACCTGTTCAGGGTCAGCGGGATAAGTACACATGGTGTACTTGTCATCATTAACATTGGCAATCCGCAGCAACTTTTCAGATTCTCCGGCGTCGTGTTTCCGTATGGCCACAATCGTGTCTTGCCGAATTGCCATTGGCAACACCGAGTACCCCTCATAGTCAATATGCTCTCCAATCAAATTCACTCTCCCTATAAATTCAACAACACATTATGTGCTAAATACAATCAGACTTACATATATAAACACACTCACATACATAAATATATATATGTGTGTGTAATGTATATTGAGACAGATTGGAATGAAAACTGACCCGGAGATCGAGCGTAGAGATGAGGAGGGTGCCCGAAGAATTGGATGAATTTGGATTTTAATATGTCATATCGAAGCTGAGCTTCTTCGAGTTGTGATCCGTCTCCGTACACTGGTTCGAGTGTGGAAAAGATTGGAACCGGTAGCTCTTCGTGCCTCGCCATTGAAATGCAGTTGTCGTGTTTCCCTGAAACTCAGTGTACGTATCCAACGCAGCTAAAGCTTTATCTTTTGTTGGTGGAAGATTAAAACATCGATAAGAAAACGACATGCCCTCGATGAGCCTTCTTTATAGGACACAACACTCCTTAGTTTGGTTATTCTCCGGAATTATTGTTACATACTATTATTATCTATATTTTTTTTTAATAATCAAGAATATTCAAACCGACTTATATATTTTTAAAACTTTTTCACACTCCGGATTACATTAAAGACTTTTAAAAGTGGTGTTTGCTTTTTCAAGAGAGAGGAAAAGTAGAGATATGGATAAATAATTGAACATAAATGATGATTTTGGATAAAGTTTCTTTCTCTGGCCTTTGAATTAGTCTTGACCAGAACAGCGATGACTTACAGATTTGACGGTAGTTAAACATCCGCGGATTTGGGGCTAAAAGAGGGGTGTTTGCGTAATATGCTCGAACCGAATTATTCGGATTTAGTTGAAGTTTAGCTAAGCCTCGTTTTTAAAAACTTTATTTATTTATATAAAAAATAATCAAGTTACTTTAATTCGGCTCGATCTTATAAATCAATTCTAATATTGTGCATGAAAAACCTTACAAAACAAAAACTATAATTTATACTTTGACCCAATAATTCTGGGTTTGATCTGACACTGTCTCTTCGACTATTAAATTTTTTATATCGTCCCTTTAATTTTATATTGTCCCAAAGATAAATATTTATATTTTGAACAAAAAAATCTCCAAATGGGTAGAAAGTAAGTGTTTTCAATGAAACAATTAGAACAATATGTAATTAATAACTATAATTAGAGGTTCAATACGAGAAACATGAAAATTAAATAATCAATATGAAACCAATAACTATAATTTGAGGTGCACAATATAAAACTGTAACTATTGAATAAACAATGTAAAAGAAGGACCACCGAGTAGGGTGGTCTAGTGGTAATATCGGCCTTATTTCTCATCCAGAGATTGGGAGTTCAAATTTTAAAGTCTTCATTAGGTCTCAGTGATTGACCGTTATACTAGGCTAACTAAGTCTGGTTCCAAAAAGTGTTCCAAGCACAATCAAGAATCTTATGATTCCACCGATAAGGGTCTAACGGAATGGTCGTTAAGTGTTCTTCCTTGTCTCCACACTTTTTTCACACACAAAAATAAATAAATAAACAATGTAAAACAAGGAATATAGATGAGGAGTCAAAATATAATTTGCCCTAAAAGAGAAAATAATTATAAGCTCTACAACACCCCATAATTTGCTTATTCTCAAATCTCCATAGTTTACCACTTTATATGTTCAGGGCTCGTTGTCAAAATCACATTTTCAGCATTGAGGTGTCTTTCTTTTTGCTTGGCCAAAAAAATGGTGAGGAAACAGGAGAACGCTAAGAGATCACCTTGATGGGTCCTCAATGGTGAAATCATAAAGCTCTTGATCTTATTTGTTACACCTTTCAAGAGCAAACTTAAATAGACTAATTTAACGGTCAACTATCGAACATCAATTTAGATTTTAAGATTCAAACCTCCAACTTCGAGGTTAAGAAATTCGATCGATACCCAATTAAACTACCCCACTCAATAACAACATTGAAGCATCATTGTCGTAAAAAGCATATAGATACCTTGTAATTTGCACCGAAATAGAATTTTATGAGAGACGTATGAGGTGTGGTGCGTCTGGTCCGCGTTAATTTCTTCTTAAATAAGATCAATTTAAGATGTCCTGGGGTATAGCCCAACGCCACTTGTTTGTCTTACAATGAGAAAGAATTTCAGGTGACTAGTCTGATTCTCACCTGAGTTCTGCCGGGATTGTGATTCCAGATGGCTAATTTATTTTTTTTTCCATTAACTCAGAATCGTACTTAGCACATGTTTTTTTTTTATCACTTTAATGAGTATTTTTATAATTTTTGTAAGTTATTTTACAATCAAAAAATTTATTATTTTTATAGGTGATTTATCACTGTTGTAAAAACTATTTATACTATTTTTTTTGAGGTACCACAACATTGATAAAAAAAACTTACAAATGTGGTAAAAATAACCATAAATGTGCTGACATTTTTTTCCCAATACCGTAGTCAAACTCATGACTTTATTACCACCGCATTTTGTTTGCAAATCCAATATATGAAACATGTGACATGATGATGAGTCTTGGTGTAAGGTGATGGATGTTTCCTGCAGCTGATGCTCATTTTTTTCTAATTGCCAATTTCTATGATACTTGTTGAAAGGCTACAAATCATTGGTACGGATAACAAAAGCCCATTGCAAAGATGTACCAAGTAAATCAATAGACAACAACAGCCGAAAAAAACACACAATAGATACACATCCAAGTAAAAGCAGACACACAAACCCAGGGAAAATGATATGCTTACCAAGAGAAAAAGTTAATTGGTCCTTCTGATCTAACCAACCACATTGATTTGGTAAAGGTTCTGGTAAACTTTTTTTTGGTAAGCAAAGCACTACTTGGAAAAATACTCTTATCTACACAGTGATGTCAACTTGTCTGCCCTTTAAGAAATGATATAGCACTGCTCGACGGTCCTATATGAAATATTGTTTTTAAGAAACAGACAAGTTAAAATGAGAAGTTGCCAACCTCTTCATCTTCATCTTCATCTTCATCATCATCTATAACATCATCCTCAGTAAACCTTTCATAATCATCTTCATCTTCCTCTTTTTCATCTTCCATCATGCTCTTACTAGCATCTCTATCTTTCAAACCAGTGCTCAATACCACAGTTTCTCCCCTGGACTTCTCCATATCTTTCCTCAGCTTTTCCATGTTCTGCCGCCTATGCTCTTCCTCCAAACGTTGCTTCTCAACACGTCTCTTGTCAAGATCAGCCCTGCAAAAGCAGAAATTGAGGCACAAATGTGAATTTCAGTTTACATAACTCAGTGGAAGTTTATGAATTGGACAAGCAAAAGGAAACAGCATGCCCATCTCATTGAAGCAGTACCACATAAAGGGGGAAAATGACAAATAATGGAGTTGAGGAAATACTTATAAGTTTCCATGTATTCCTCAGCACTTGCTTCAATAGCCTTAAAGAAAGCATCCATCCCAGCACCAGAAACGGCAGACACTCCAACAGATTGTAAATTCTTATAGAATTCCTCCAGTGCAAGAGAGAGGCTCCGAGTCAGTGTTGATGTGTAAGACTGATCCGATTCTAATGCCGCATGAAATGTTTCAAAATCTTCCATCCACTAATTAACAGTAATTGTTGAAACATCAGAAAATAGCTATTTAAACAAACTCAGCCAAGAGTATAACTGCTACTGCAAGACTCAATTTGCTCTACAACAGGAATGGTATTGGTTGTTCAATACTTTCTTATTCTAAAGATTAGTCTTTCTTACTTTTGAAAGTAGTATTTTCTAATTTTCTAAACGAGTATCAATAAGATCAAGTTCAATCCAGTACTTAAACAAAAAAAAAATAAAAATTGAACTCTAGTAAGTCGAGCCATTGTTGAGCAGCAAATGCATATGGCACACCCAATTCTTCGTTTTGCGAATGTTCCTCTTTTATTCATTTCAGCAATTTGGAAAGCATTTTGCGAAATGCAGTAGGCTTACAAGGTCCAAGTGACTTGATAATGCAAATCTTCATCACATGTTTACTAACAAGATTTTGTTTCTTATTAAAAAAATATTTATTTTTAATGACCAACACAACAAGCTGGCAAAAAAAACAGCAGAATGCTGAAACTTGGGATGTAATATTACACTTAACAGGGTCAGTAATATGTGGCTATATGGGAATGGGAAGGATGGGAGGTACCTCTTTGGGAGCACACATAAACTAATTAAAATGGTACAACCTAATTCACTAGAAGAGTATCGACACCAAATTGCATCCAAATTAGGCCTGTCAATCATGTCGAGTGAAGTGGATTCATGTCGGGTGTTAGCGGGTTCGTATCAGAAAGTATTTCACCCATACCCGATTCGTTTATTAATTCTTATCTAATAAGTCGTGTTATATTAAATTCGTGTCATGTATGAATCGTATATAACCGGCATATAAACGAGTCGTGTTTTGTATTTCTTTTGATTGACTTCACTCATTCCCAATTTGTTTATTAATCGTGTCGTGTCAGATCCATTCGTTTATGAAACAAACGGCTTAAAAAAGATCCAAACCCTCTAAATTCGTGTTGTGTTAATGAGTCGTGTCATATTTTGGCACCCTTAATCCAAATGCACCACCTTCATACTCACATGACCAAGAAAGGATTTCACAAAGTGCTTGAGCAATAAGGTGATGTTTGGATGGCAACAGAAAAATAAAAGCTTGGTAAAAGTATGACAATATTGCATGAGGTGACAATTTTATCAAAATGTTTTGCACCAACTTGAGAAAATACATATGGAAGTTTTTAGCCAAATAGAAGTAATGGGTGGATACGGGAAAATCTGAAAGTGCTTGTATCAAATTTGTTGTCTTCAACCTAACAACCCCATTCCACATCTTAAATTACATAAATTACCAAATAGGTTTATGTGCATGGTAAACATGTAAAAGATTTGTCGCTTGTTTCGAGTTTTATTAAATTGCCTATTATTACATGAACACGTTTGCATACAATATGATGATGCTGATGATGAGAAACAGATTAATAGCACATCAAGAATATAGACAAATAAGAAAAAAAAAGAATAAATTGACCATATATTGCATATTTCTGCTAGACTTATGTCAATTTATGATAACAGAGGTGCACCAAATTTCCACCTACAAACTAATACAAGAGATAGAGGGGATAAACCTATGAGGCTAGAATATTCTTGTGAAGCCTTTTGTAATATACGCAGTTTGTCTACAATGACAACTTACTTGAGGATGAAACAAATGCTAATTCAAGTAAATAATAAATGTGTATGTTCATAATTTATTGGGGGATAGATGTGAGACACAGATTTAAAACAAATCAGCAAAAGTGTTCCTTTTCTCCCCCAAAAATATGTAAGGCGGGCTAAAATGCTCATCTAACTGCACATTCATGACATAGGGCAGATTTAGGAATTCATTAGAATTAAAATTCAATTAAGAATATTTCATTTTACTCTAAATTGATTAGTTGACTAAATCATGCAGCTTGGAAGAGCAATGAAGAAGTTGCTCCAGCGATAAACCAATGGCCCAGACATAATAGAGTGCAAACAATTTTATAATGAAAGCAATCTGACATAAGAAAGACTTTACCTCCAAAGCAAACTGATGTTGTGCCACATCAATCTTGTTAAATGCCAATATCAATGGCAACCGTGTCTTGTAGAGAATGCTACAAGCATAAAGCATATTGCTCATGAAAGTAGCTGGACTTGCTGAACGAGGTGTATCAACTACATAAGTGACCACAGTAGGAAAAGTTGAAGCAAAAGCTTCAGTAATAATTGCTCCAGAAGCAGACCAAGTAAAAATCTCAATCTGACCAGGAGTGTCCACAAGAACATAATCGAGTTGATCTGCTCGCTTTTCAATCACTGATATGACCTGAAAATAGACACTTCCAGGCTGAGTTCCATTGAATAAGGTAGGAAAAACAGACAAAAAAAAGACAAAACATGATTAGATGGTTTCAAAGTAAGAGTGCAAGAGCACCAACCCAATATGCAAACATATCAGTAGTTCTGGACGCAGTATAAAGATATCATGTAATCCAAATAGCTTATACAGTTCTTCCAAGTGCAAATGAAATTTGTTAAGATTTAGTGACTGCTGTAAGGAATTTGCAACCCATTGAAGAGGGCCCAAAACCTCCCCATAGAGTGCCTAATGGCCAAAGATTATGGCAGCAGAAATGCAACGTCAAAATCACAAAAAAAAACCTGTAGCTCCAGTTATAGGCTTTACCTCATCAAACTTTGTGGAGAACAAGTTAAGTGATGTCAGAATTCCTCCATTAGGACCAAGATTGAATTGCTTCATTACTTCCTTGTACCTCACAGTGTCTCTTATATCAATGTTCGCACCGAATGGCAGAGTCAAGACAGCAGGGTCAAGGTTCATGACATATCCCCTAATATTTGATGCTTGTGTGTGGCAAACCAACCGATGAAGAAACGTAGTCTTTCCACTCCCTTATCAAATTCAATACATTTATCAACCCCTGTACTCATAAAATAGTATAGTAATTCAACATTTAGTGCTGCAATTCACACATTACCTGCCATTCCCACAACTATAATAATAACCGGTTTTCTCTTGAAGTTGGTTGAAGCTCCTGCCTGTGAAGATGATGACTCCTCGACTCGCAATTTCTCCATTGATTTAGAGATATCATCTTTATCCTTACTCTTTAACCAAACAACAACAGGCAGCAATACAATGTATGGACACACAATTAGAGACAATGAAATTAAACCAAAGAAGACTAATAATTGGAAAATGTAATCTGAGCAGTTTACATTGATATCGGATGACACCTCTGAGTCCAATTGCATCAAAGACGAGGCTTCCTCTGGTTCTTTCGAGCTCGAATTTATGGACTGAGAATCAATCTCCATTTCTTAATTTTTCGTATAACAACAGTTGAGCCTTTTACTGCCCTAGCACCATGGAAATCACAAAGTTTAAGGTTGTGGATGGTTTAGGGTCACAAATTTCGAAAAATTTCATCTATAATCTCAATGGTCCCCATTGAACAACGCTTAATTCAAACACAAAATCATAATTTCAATTCAAGCATAAAATTCCCTATTCAAGCAAGAAATTCCAATAATACCAATTACTTTAGCTCCAATTACTCTCAATCCTAATCCAAGAATATCTATACTTAAAGCAAAGATATCAATGGGCAAAAGAAAAATACACTGGGCACACTAATATTAGAATAGCGTGCAATTGGATTTCTTTAAATCATATATCAAAGTTAAATACACTTGTTAAATAAATCCACCTTATACTCCATTTGATTCTCCGCCAACCAAATTACCAACCCTACTACTTGCTAAAAAGAAAAGAACCTAACAAAATTTTAGCATATAATCACACTAAGAGATTGCAACATTATAGAGAAACATGAAACCAAAGATATTAAAGAGCTATATTGAATAAAAGTTTATATCTCATACCGAAAAAACTGAACCTTAAGCAACAAACTTAACTAACAACTTAGTATTAAAAAAATGAACTCATCATCATGCAAAACCAACATAGAAAATTAGCATAACAAAGACAACAAAGAAAATTACTAGTATAAATTATAATAGACCCAAACCATTCTATGAATGCTTAGAAAATGCTAATTATCCTAATTATGCGCGGTAATGCTAAACAACCTCCACAATTAAAATGTACAATGTCACCCTGCAAAATGGTTATTATTTAAAACTAAAAGTCAAGTAACTGTTCAAGTAATTACAACAAGGACTCAATAACTAGAAAAAGACATTTTAACAAACGGTGATCTGCTTAGAAATTTAATGAACAGGTGTTGTGCATTCCAGATGGGCCGGAGAGAGAAAGATGGGAGATTTCCTACAAAACACCCAAATTAATAAATTATCTTAACATTAAACACCCAATTAGAGAAAACCTAATATTCAATTCCCTACAAAATACACAAATCAACATTAAAACACCCAATCAAAAAACCTAATATTCAACCCAAACTAACAATAAACACACAAATTAACATTAACAAAAAACATTGATGTAAAGTTTGTGAGCATGTGACTATGCTGTATGCGTGTGTGTTGCGTGTGATGTTGTGCTCTGTGTGTGTGGGTGTGTGTGCCACTGCCCGTGCGTGATGTGTGCAGCTGTGTGCGCGCGACTGGAGAGAGGTGAAGACAGAGAGGTGCGATAGAGAGGGGGGACTGTGTGTGGCCGCTGGGTCTGTGGTGGAAAGAGAGAGAGAGAGAGAGGCCAACCTGGATGTAGGGGAGGTCGTCGTCGTCAGTGGATCTAGGAGACGGTGGTGTTGGCCGGTGGCGAAGGTGTTGCTGTCGCGAGTGAAGCAGAGTTGCTAATGCTTGGGAAGTATTTTTTACCAGGGGTTTGCTTCGACTCTTCCCTCTGCGTATATACAACTCTAAAATACCCACCCCGCCCTAGATTGCAAATCTTAAAATGAAACGGCGCCGTGGACGAACACCCATACAATAAAGTAGCTATAATTTTTTGTCTCTACCTTTTCGTGCCTCAGAACGCTTGATGATTATTAATCTGATAATTTTCATACCAACTTTTTCTACTTTTATCTTATATTCTCTCTCACTCTCTCATATTATTATCTTATTTTTATGTTTTCTAAGTGTTATTTTTTTATTATTTACTCCATAAAACATATGAAATTACATGTTATATAATTATTTATTTCATAAAATTAATTCAAAATTTTATATATTTGACAACATGTATTTTGTCACTTGCTTCTTAATTTATAAATAACACTTAATGTAAATAAAAAATAGCAGTTCACGATTCGAGGTTTTTTTTATCTGAGTTTCACATTTGTACTTGAAATTAAGTCTTAGTTGATTCAGGGCCTAAATTCTTCTAAAATTTTCATTGATAATGGTTTTTATATAGATTGTTTTTTTATTAATATTTGCTCTATTTGTTATAACTTTGGGACTAAATTTTTTAAATTATTTCGAACTATCAATTTTTCAAAAATTTTTGTCAACTTTTTAATTTTTGTTCACTTATTTTTATTTGAACCATAGATTTTTGAGTTTAACAAGCGAATGTGAGCGATTCTTTTAAAAAAAAAGTTGGGGTGAACAATTGGTTTGGTTTAAGTATGTGCGGTTGAATCTTGACCAAAAGAAAATATATCAAATGATATAGTAAGAAATAATATGCTATGGTGTGAAAAAATCTGTATTTAAATTTTATGGGTTAAAATACAAATTTTAAAGTTTATATACAACAAAAAAAATTATAATTTAAGGTCAATTTTATATTTGTTTAATCAACAACAAATAATATTCAACACGAAATAAACCTTAAATTGTAAATTAATATATATTTTTATAAAAAATTGACATTTAATTTTGTCCAATTTATATTCAAATTTGTCGAATTAATATCAAATTAAATTTTATTGTTATCAAATTAATATTTAAATTCATTTAATCAATTTTTTGGGGTACTAAATTATATCAATTTTTTGGGTACTAAATCAAATGTTATTTTATTTTATAAAATTTTTAATTTTTTTGGCTACTAAAATTGGAGAAAGGCAATTATAAAAATAATAATTTTTTTGAGGTAATAAAGTGATCAATTTTCATTAGAAATATTGAAATTGAAGGGAAAGAGATAGAGGGGTATTTGTGTAATAAATTTTAATCTCCAGGGATCTCCATGTTATTTATAAAATATTTGGGGGTGTCCACATAATATTGTCAAAATTCAGGGAAAGTCCGTATTTTTTACCCTATTTTTAAATTAGATATTATTTTATCATAAAAACTTTAATTATTATATTTCTAATAAAAACAGTTATTAGTTATGAAGGTTTATTGGTAGCCCCAAAATAAATGCATGAGAGTATATTTCTGTGTAATTTATATGTGGAGGATTAAAAATTTGATAATTAAATTTATAATTTTATCGTGCCATTTGGGATTGAATGATGATAGTGATAATAAATTCATGAGTTTTATAAATGCGTAAGATTTGATTAATTTTATTTATCTCTTAAAGATTGTGAATTTAATTGCGTTATTTTTTTTGCTTGAAAATATTTATTAAATGGAGATAAGGTGGATTGAAAATATGGTGATTGTGTTTATAATTGTAATTTGTTATTGAATTGAATGGTGGTAAAGGTGATAAATTCACAAGTCTTATAAATGAGCAAAATTTGTTTTATTACTTAAAAATTATAAATTTCAATAAATTAAGTTAGTATTTTTTATTCCGGAGGCATTTGTATATGTCGTATTGTTTTGAAGAGTTTTATATATTTTTACAATAATTTTATTAAAATAGAGGATATGATCGGCGATATATTTCAATTTATTTTAAAAGAATAATTGATATGAAAATTTTTAAACCATTCTTTTTAAATTTAAAGTGTCTTCAGACACGAATAATGACTAGTAATGACTAGTGCTTTAATAAGGGCCCATTCTTGAAAACGAGTGGGGCCAAGATAGCCCACCCAAATGAGCCTTTAGAGGCTGCTCATAACATCTGACCTATATTAATGGATTTATTTTCTTTCAAATTTGATCAACTTTCACTTTGGTCCAGGACAACAAGTTTGGACCTGGTACGACATATGACCGACGCTATTCATTGGGCCATTAGACATATGAGCCGATCTCTTCATTAGTCGATATAACTCATATAAACTTGGACTTTTTATTGGGCTCAAAAAAAAATATTATGTAAATTTTAAATTTTGATAATTATATGTAATGATGCCCACCCTAATATTTTTTGGAAAATTTGGGGGGAGGTACACTTTGTTAAAAATATTCCTGGAAAAATCAATCGCCCAAACTTTTAAGTTTATTTTCTATGAAACATTTGGTGTTCAAATTTTCATATTTTAGTAGTACCTAAATTCATTTACTTATTTTTGCAATATCTAGTAGTTTCCTTTTTTTTTTTTTTGATTATGTTTTTATTGACTAGGTGATTAAAGGCAATAATAATCGTTTGAATTTTAAAAAGATTACAAAAATATATTTGGTAGTTAACGTTTTATTGTATATTGATCTAAATTATAATCATTTTTTTATATCTTATTTTTCATATTCATCGTTTTCAAACAACCACCGATACCCATTATCAATCTTCTACAATAGGGGTCATCAATTTTCTGGTATTTGATGTCACACTATTTTTAAAATTGCGTCACTTTTAATGTCCTACTATTTTTTAATTATGACAGACTATTTTTAAAATTATGTCACCATTTGATGTTACATTATTTTTTTAAGTATGTCACATAATTTTTTAATTATATCACTCTTTATTATGTGAATTCACTATTTGATGTCATGCTATTTCTTAATTATGTTCTTCTTTTATTTACGAATCCAAATTCATGATGTTTTTGAATTTTTGTAGGGATTTGGGGGTTAATAAGTAAGAACTTTTTAGGAAAATCATAACATTTAAATATAAGAAAATAGTTACTTTTGAAATTTAAATAGTTGTCTTTTTTCATGGAAATAATTTCGGTTATACATTTTTATGGAATAATTGCATCAATTTAAAAGTTTTCTCCTTGAATCTTGCATGAGCATTTCGTGATTGAAGGAGTTTGAATGAAACTCCGTTGAAATAGCAACTTAGTTAATGAATTGATTTTGTTTCTTAATTCGGTTTAGCTAATTTAGTAAATAGATAATTAAGGGTATTAGAGTCATTTTAATCAGAAATGTACTTTTTAACAAAAAAATTTGGTGATTGGACTTTTTGACAAATAAGTTATTAACCCACAAATATCTCATATTTTTTTTTTCATATGGAAAATTATGCATAATGATGCCCACCCTAATATATTTTTTTTATCATATGAATTACCTTTAACCTATTCCTAAATAATTAGGAACCTTTGGACATGGTTTCAAATTATGACAACATAGCGGGAAAAATTTTGGATATATAAAAAAAGGTTGTTAGTTTGCAAAACAATTAGGGATTATTTGTTAGCATACAAAACAAAGTGTCATTGTATAATAAAACACAAAGTCATTGTATAAGCGTGTCAAATTACATATTCGATAGTATTGATAGTAAAATTATATCTTTCAAAGAACGAAAAATTCATTGTAATCAATTAAAAATAGTTAAAATTAAACTTATTTTTTTTGTTAAGTGTTGTATTTCAATTTTTTTGGATTTTTTTCTGTTATTGTATGTACACTAATTTTTTATCTTTATGTGCTTGCTGAATTTTTTAGTACCCATAAAAAATTTTCTAGCTAGCTCCACCCTACTACTTGGAGGAGATTTGTGACCATATCTAAGTGTTTGGTGGTGATGGAGTCACGTTTTGGGCTACAGAGACTGTCATCAATGGGGTGGAGTAGCGTGTGCTTGTGCCCTTGTGCCCTGTGGTGTGGAGGGTAATAGTTTTGAAAGAACGTTGTGTCGACTCACTGAGACACAATACAGATCGATAGCTATTCAGCTAGCCTCTCTCTCTCTCTACGTTTCTCTCTCATCTCCTCTGCTGGTACCAAGGAAGTGGTATTGGTCCCTTGGACAGCCAATAGAATGTCTGACACATTTTGTATTTAGATATCTAATCGTATTAATTTGTTTGTATGCAATCCAATATATTTTGAGTTGAGTTTCTATCATGTAAGTACGTATAAAGTCGAGTTAGTG
Organism: Ilex paraguariensis; assembly: GCA_963454935.2. Classification (NCBI taxonomy): domain Eukaryota; kingdom Viridiplantae; phylum Streptophyta; class Magnoliopsida; order Aquifoliales; family Aquifoliaceae; genus Ilex; species Ilex paraguariensis. Next base: position 1,467,121 of record CAUOFW020001502.1, on the reverse strand, counting down.
TAAGAAAGGGTTCGAGTCAATCAATTTATCAAACAAGTTTGATTAGTCAATTTTATTGAAACTTGTTTGGCAAGAATTTTTTTTAAATTAAACATTTATCTAATACATTGATATTCTAAGCTTTTCAATTGTACGTGTTTTAGGAAGTTGAATGTGTTATTCTTGTGAAGTAGTCTATGTGAATACAAACTAAGAACAAGGATTCCGAATTATCTTTTTATTTAATATTTAAAGATTTATTTATGCCAGGGTTCTATATTTAATTTTATTTTTTTGATTCGTGTTAAGAGTACCAAAAATTTACTGTTAATAGACCAAAAGCCATGACATTATAAATGTAATTTTTCAAAGATACGATCTCCGTCACTGTCACCTCCACTCCCTCTATCGTCCAAAATGGCTCCGTACTACGATTCATGCTAGTCGTTATCATCTCCATCGTCTCATCGTTGGCCTCGGTGTCCAGTGGTTCCCAAGCTGTTACTCCGGCGATGATCCACCAGCTGCAACTCTCCAACTCTGTGTCGGTCGGCATTGCCTCATCTTCCAACTTCTCCACTCCGAAACCGTCCCAAATCTCCTACGTCGCTTCCTTGTTCACCCTAACAACACATTCGTTAGCCTTTGAAACCATTCAAATGAGAAAAAGCTTGCAAAATCGAAGCATAAGTTGGTGATGTTGTGTGAGCCATTGGATCTGAGGCTTCACATGGTGTCGAGAAGAACTGGTGTGAGGGAGACTATAGTGAGCGAAGTTGTTGGTTATGACGTTGTTTTTGAGAAGTGGAGCAATACGAGTGCGTGGAACGCTTGTGAGCTCAGTGATGATCAGGTCGATCAAGCCTGTTTGGATGCTTATTCTTCATTTTTTATTGGAAAAGAAATTAGGGCTCGACAGTTCTGTACACGCAATTTCAATATGCTTTGACTAAAGATATTGGCTAGATGGTAATGGTGATCAATTTGTTCCTTCTTTAGATGAACTTTTTGTTGTTAGAGATTAAACTTGAGATCTAGTAGTTGAATACAACAAAAATATAGTTACATGTAGAGCAACATGTGTTTGTCTACATGCTTAGCCTATTGATCTGAAAATGAATGCACGAATGACACATCTCTTTGTCTGATCTATATCTCTCTTTTTGATCTCGTATTCTCTCTCTCTCTCTAGTTAATTGGCATCTTTTTGTTAAGTGAAAGAACTGTGAATTGGATGCTTTGTGAAGCTCTTTTATCACTCTGAGTTGTAGAGTTTAATATTTGTGTAATTATACTGCTTGTGTTGGTTTTCTCTAGAATAGGTAAAACAAAGATCTAATTCATGACAGAAAACAAAGAATTCAAGAGAGAATATGAAACTTTCAATATTAATCGGTACAGTGGAGATTTCTATACAAATTCTACAACTAGCCAATCTGTTACATAATTTGTAATAACTAATTCTGTTTATTGGTTATAAGTCAGTTACAGTGAATTATCTACAATACACTAGTCTATGATAAGTAATACTGAGGCTGCAATGTTGTTCTTGTTTTACTGTTGTGTTGAGTGCTCTTTGTGACTCTTGTGGAGACCTGAGTGCGATTTAGTATTAGGGATGACAGTGGATCGGGAAAAAACGGGTATTCATCCAAATCTGTCCCGTTTGGACTGGATATGGACTATACGTATTAGATGGTGGACGTATACGGGAATACCCGTATAAACCCGTACGGGGATGAAGGCGGAGATGGACTTACCCTTACCCCCGCCCCTCCCCTCCCTGCCCCCGCTACCCGTTATATATATATATATATATCTATATATATATATACTTGCAAACTTTAACTAAACATATTTACAGTAACTACTAATCTAGAAATATGGTAATCAAACTAACAAGTGGTATTGCTATGTGGTAATTTTATCAACTTTTTTCCCTGATTATTCTTTTTTCTATTTGTGTTTACTGATTGAAACTGTTAGGAGTTTAGATTGACCATGCTCTAAAAACAGATAAGAAAGAGTAAGATAGTTTTGCATTTCATTGTGGATAGAAATATTGTGAATGGAGGTTGATAAGTTTCTCTACTAGAGTGAACTAAGAAATTAGGAGAATTATTGAATTAGAAAAATTTTAAGTTTTCATCTTTGAACACTTTTATGGTTGTAATATGAATTATAATAATAAAAATTCTTTTAGGAAACTTCAAGTGTAGTGCTATCGTTTTCTTAGTTTAATTTTATTTTTCTTTTCTTTTTTTTTCTCTAATAGTTCTGTTTCTCTTTTTGTAGTCCAATGACACTTTAAACATAATACTATATTGTTTTGACTTTTATATTTTGTAATCTAAATTATTTAGAATGTTGTTGGATTATTTAGAATGTTGTTGGATTATTTAAAATATTAGATTTATTTAGAATTTTGAATTATACTACTTGGGCGTGGGCTTGGGCTTGAGCTTAAGCGGGTATGGGGAAGTGGGGACGGGGATGGGGATTAAAAATTTATCCGTGGACGGGGATGGGGATGAAAATTATACCCGTTAACGGGGGTGGACCAGGGATGAACAGAGTTTTTTTAAACGAGTACAGGGATAAAGACTACACTCTCCACCCCCACTTCGGTCCATTGACATCCCTACTTAGTATATAGGTAAACATTAATTGTACCTGTTGTATTGACAAAATGTCTCATTCCATAGTTGAATTTATTTTTGCTAATCTAATTGTTACGATAAATTAAGTCTCCAAATTATATCTCTAAATTATGTTTAAATAACATTAGTCTATATTTATTAGAGATATGGTAGGATCAAAAGAAATCTATCAATATTTAAGTAGATATACGATAAGATCAAAAGAAACTATCGATATCTAAATTGTTTGGATTCTTATAGATGATGATAGATTTATGTAGTATGTATCTTTTATTGTATGTAATTATCACCATATAAAATAGGGTTGAACCCCCGTATGCTTAAATACCTTTAATAATATATTGACATAACTCATAAAGTGTTAAGTCTATCGACGTATGCACATTACATACTTTACCTGAAATTATAGATGATGATAGATTTATGTGGTATGTTGTCGCCTATCACCTACATCATCACTGCCCCACCACCATAACCCATCACCGTCGTCGTCCCACCACCATCACCGTCATCTCCTCACCACTACCACTACCAACTATCATTGTCATTGTCGCCCCACCACCACCACTGTCAACCACCATCACTGTCGCCCACAACCACTATCGCCGTCACTCATGACTGTCATTATCACCATCGTCACCCAAAAGCTACCACCGACATCACCATTGTTACCCATGACTGCCACCATCACAATAGTCATCGCCACCCACCATAGTTATTACCGTCTCCCACCACCACCACTACCACTGTTCACCCCCACTACAACTAGTATTTAAATTTTTTTTCTTTGCTCTATGTTTGTAATTTGATTTTGGGTGTGAATATAAATATATTTATTTTTGACATTTTTTTTATTATTTTGTGTCTTTAAGCATAGACAATAACTAGTGTATATAATAAAATAACTTACAATTCAGATTTTAAAAGATAAACAAAATGACTTTTGTTATTTGCGGTTGAGATCGCTTTAAATTTTACTTTAAAGTTAATCTAACAGTTAATATTAACACCCTAAATTTAATCAAAAAAATAAACCCTTAAGCGTGTGTTTGGAGTGATTTTTTAAAAATATTTTTAGAAATTATTTTTCATAAATAATTTAAAAAAAATAGTGTTTGAAACCGTCTCATCACTACTTCTACCCCCCACCACCACCACAACAATCGTCACCGCCGTTGCCACTGCCCCCCCCCCACCATCATCGCTATTGCCCTGGTCACTACCACAGTCATCACGGTTCCTAACACCACCATTGTCGCCCACCACCTCTCACTCCCACTACAAACCGATACTTAAATTATTTTATCTTTTCTCTATGTTTATGATTTGATTTTGGATATGAATATAAATATGTTTATTATTTATCATTTTTTATTGTTCTGTACTTTCAGACACAAACAATAACTAGTGCCTTAATAAAGGCCAGTCTTGAAAACGAGTGCAGCCAAGATTGCCCACCCAATGGGCCTTTAGAGGTTGTTTATAACATCTGACCGATTCTAATGGACTTATTTTCTTTCAAACTTGATCAACTTTCACTTTGGTCCTGGACAACAAGTTTGGACTTGATACGACATATGACCGACCCTATTCATTGGGCCATTAGACATCATTAGTCGATGTAACTCATATAAACTTGAGCTCTTTTATTGGGCCTCAAAAAAAGTTATGTAAATTTTAAATTTTGTTAATTATATGTAATGATGTCCACTCTAATAGTTTATGAAAAAAAATTTGGGGAGGTACACTTTTTTTAAAATATTCTTGAAAAAGTCTATTGCCCAAACTTTTAAGTTAATAAGTATACTTTCTATAAAACATTTGGTGGCTAAGTGCATATTTTCAAATTTTAATATTTTAGTAGAACTTAAATGCCCTTACTTATTTTTGCAATATCTAGTAGTTTCCTTTTTTTTTTTTTTATTCTGTTTTTATTGACCAAGTAATTTCTTATTTTAATGGGCAATAATAGTTTGAATTTTAAAAAGATTACAAAAATATATTTGACAGTTAACATTTTTGTTGTATATTGATCCAAACTGTAATCAATTTTTTTATATCTTATTTTTCATGTCTTCATTTTTCATATTCATCGTTTTCAAACAACCACTGATACCCATTATCAGTCTTCTACAATATGGGTCATCAATTTTTCTGGTATTTGATGTCACATTATGTTTAAAATTACGTCACTTTTAATGTCCAACTATTTTTTAATTATAAAAGACTATTTTTAAAATTATGTCACCTTTTGATGTCACGTTATTTTTAAAAATATATAAGTCTTTGATGTCACATTATTTTTCTAAGTATGTCACATTATTTTTTAATTATATCACTCTTTATTATGTGAATTCACTATTTGATCTCACTCTTTTATTTACGAACCCAAATTTATGAGGTTTTTGAATTTTTGTAAGAATTTGGGAGTTAATAAGTAAGAACTTTTTTAAAAAATCATAACATTTAAATATAAGAAAATAGTTACTTTTGAAATCTAAGTAGTTACCTTTTTTCATTTAAAGAATTTCGGTTATACAATTTTATGAAAGAATGCATCAATTTAAAAGTTTTCTCCTTGAATCTTGCATGAGCATTCCGTGATTGAAGGAGTTTGAATGAAACTCTATTGAAATAGCAACTCAGTTAATGAATTGATTTTGTTTCTTAATTCGGTTTAGCTAATTCAGTAAATAGATAATTAATGGTATCAGAGTCATTTTAATTTGAAATGTAATTCTTAACAAAAAATTTTGGTGATTGGACTTTTTGACAAATAAGTTATTAAAAGTGTACCGGGCCACAAATATCTCATATTCTTTGTGACTCTTGTGGAGACCTAGGTGCGAATTGGTGTATCGTTAACCATTAATTGTACTTTTTGTATTGACAAAATGTCTCATTCCATAGTTGAATTTATTTTTGCTAATCTAATTGTTACAATAAATTAAGTCTCCAATTAGTCCTCAAATTATATCCCTAAACTATGTTCAAATAGCATTACTGTATATTTATTAGAGATATGATAGGATCAAAAGAAATCTATCAATATCTAGGTAGATATATGATAGGATCCAAAGAAACTATCAATATCTAATTTATTTGGATTCTTATAGATGATGATAGATTTATGTGGTATGTATCTTTTATCGTATGTAATTATCACCATGTAAAATAGGGTTGAACCCCCATATGCTCAAATACCTTTAATAATATATTGACGTAGTTCATAAAGTGTTAGGTCCATCAACTTATGCACATTACATACTTTACCAAATCACGTATATCCCCTATTTCTCGTTTTGGACCTGTTGATGATTTGATTTTGTTTGGTATTGTCATTGACATTTACTTAGTGTGTTGCAAGAATGCTAGTGATTGATGTTTGAAGTTGAATTTGGAATGCAATAATACTAGTGGAATGTTATTGGAGTTGACAGTAGATCTGATTCATTGTCAATCTAATAATAATTGTGATGTAATATATTAGTAAATTAGATTTCAATATAATTGTTGTAAACTAATATTCGACTTTTCGTTTATCATAAAGTTCATTTAATGAGCTGATATCCAAGCCTAAATTCATGAACCCAATTGATGAACTTGGCGACGCGTTCTTAGATTTGGCTGCCGCCTCTCCTGATGTGTTTCATATGGGAAATGTTATTTAGACTTAAAATGTAAACTTGATCAATCACTATTATTAAATATATAATAATTCTTTATTCTTTATAAATATTGGGACCCATAATAAAATTAATGACAGTGATTGATCAAGTTTATCAAGTTTATATTTTAATTTCATATAACATTAATGGGTTGGTTTTTGTCTGACTTCAATTCCAATCCAATTTGAGTTTTATTTGAATTTGGATTTGAATGTAGTAGAATAAAACTATATAAGAGTGAATATTTATTAATTCTTCACAAATGTGAATATTTATTAATTTTTTACAAATGTGAAGATTTATTATATGAAGGCCAGGGCCGGCCCAAAAAGACAGGTCATGTAAGCAGCCACCTTAGGCTTAATATATATATATATTTAATTTTTTTTTTGGGGGGAGGGAGAGGGAGACTTGAATTCTTGATTTCAAAAAAACAAAACCTTTATAAGACAAAGAGTACCATTGAACCAAAGGACCTCCAAACTTCACCTATTACTTTGCCCCAATAAAAAGTTTTAGACATAAAGACCTAATCATATAGAAATGGAAAAATTCGAAGGGGTACATTAAATTGGAGTTAATTATAAAAAAAAATGTAGGATAAAAAAGTCCTTAATTTTGATACTTATTTGTTTCCAAACACATTATTTGAAATTTTTATATTTTCTTTTGACCTTTATATCCTCTTTTGATCTATGCGTATTTTTTTGGAAAGTGATACATTAAATATTTTCTAGTTTTATGGAAGAACTTTAATATTTCATATTTTTATGTCCTCCCTTGATTCATACGTATTTTTTTTGAAAAGTGGTCTTGTTTTTAAATTATATTTAATGCACTTTGATTCATGCATATTTTTTTTTAGAAAGTGGTTTTGTTTTAAAATTATATTAATATCCGAACTTCATAACAATGTAATAATAACAGTATAACAATAACAGTGTAACAAGACATTTACACAAAATATTATATTATTACATTTTGTTAAACATATAATTTCATTCAAAACAATATATCTTTGTTTTGAATTTATTACCATATGCACAAAACCACTGAACACTGTTTTTGTTACACTATTGTAGAGTTTGAATATTAACAAATTTTGAAATTCAACCAAAGTGATATATTCTAAAATAAACAGAATATTAAAGTTCTCCCATTTAATTAGGAGATATTTAATGCATAAATATAATTTGAAAACTAAAACACTTTCTAAAAAAATATACGTATGAATAAAGATGCATTAGAGATTTTGAATTAAATGACCATATATTTCAGCGTTTAAGATAAATATCTTATTATAGTTTTTAGGAAATAAAATTTTATAAAATAGACATTTACATGTTTGTATCTCAGTTATGTATTTTTTTTCAAAATATTTTGTTCTGTGTACTTTTTTACAATTTTGTTTAATTTAGTGTACCTACTTCCAAAAGACCCTATAAAATTTTGTAGAAAAAGTCGAGCTAGAACCAAGAGGCCTAAGAGTCTCTCTCTCAAACAATAATTTTTTTTTTGTTGGGTGGTCCAGTGGGGTAGTAACAAAATTTCTTATTGTGAGGTTAGATGTTTGAGTTTTATAGTTCACATTAGAGCTTGATAGTTGATCACTATGCAAGCCTAGCTAAATTTGTTATCGAGATGAGTAATAGGTGCGGTCAGGGATCTCATGATCCCACTAATAAAGACCTTATATAGATAGTCTCTATGCACTTTCCTTTGTCTTCACCGATTTTTTCAATAGCAAACCAAAAAAAAAAATACTAAATTGTCTCCACATGTTTGTTTGTTATCATTAGATTGAATTTAAAAGTTATTAAATATATTTAATTAATAAATTATTTTTTATATTTTTACTAATATGACAAATATAATTCAATTATTTTTTTTTGTAAAGGTATAATTTATTAGACAATTTAAAAGATGACAAAAAGTCTAAACTTGTACATTATCTATTTAGCACATACTATTATTCCATTTTTATTACGCTAACTATTTATATTAACAGCTTCTTTTGCTCACAAGGATTTTGAATCTTGAAATGTCAACTAGAAAATATAAATCCATCTATTAAAAGCATAAAACTAGAATAAGATATACTAATAAAATGTGAATAAAAAAAAAATAATCACATTTTGCATCAAGAAAAAGTGAGACAAACAAATTTTATCTCACTGGCATGCGCTCTACTTCGCCATATATAGAAGAGAGACCCTTGTCTTGAGAATGAAAAACTAGGGTAAGCGATAACAGAGATACTCTCTTGCGCGAACTATTATATTTTATATTGTTGCAAATATAGTTGATCGATATTTTTTTTGCACAAAAACATGTCAAGAAAAGGAAAAAAAAAAACACAGTTTTAGGAGGTAAAGTGAAATAATTTTTTATTAATTTTGCAATGGACATTAATAATTCAGGTGATATAAAACTAATCACATAATTGAGGTTATAATGTGAAAAATATAATAGTTGAAAAGACAATATGAAAAAAGGCCTTAGTTGAGAGGTAAAAGTGTAAATTTCCCTTTTGTTTTCCCTATAGTTAAGAGGGGGAAAAGTCGGAAAGAAACGACGGCGTTATGACCTGCCAAAATATATTTGCCTTGATCTCAGTATAGTTTGTCGACCAAATCGCAGTATTCGCTACTTATCATTGGCGTCTTCGAATTCTTCAGACTACTCTCCTCCTCTTCACATTCAAGATTTGCCGAGATTAGGGTTAGGGTTTTATTTCTGTTGAAGAACTTTCTCCAAACATGGACCGCCACAGAGGCGATAGGTACGGCAACAACCCTGATTCGCAGAGGCACTCAAGAGGACCATCTCGCTTCTCCGACGGTCCCATGGACGACCGCCGCGAGTACCGTCGCAGCCCTAGCAATTTCCGTGTCGGATTATCCAGTGGCGTACGCGATCGCCGTGCTTTTGATAGTCCTCCTCGTTACCCTGCTGATGGTGATGGGGTTGGATTTCGCTCAATGGGTGGTGTCGGAGATGGCGGCGGTGCTGAAGGGTTTAGTTCGTACCACCAGATGCCTCCTCTTTCTGGACAGAAGCGAGGGTACAGAGGAGGGTCTCCAGGTACGAATTGAGATTTTTGAAAGGTTCTGTGCTTTGCGTTAAACAGCATTAGTTTTTGGCTGACTATACTTGCTCGTGAACACACACAAAAGCATGCTCTCTGCTCTTTCATAATTTCGATTAGAGTCGTTCTGAATTTATAATTTTAATGCGATACTTCAGCTTATTGATAATTGGCATTAGGGTTGCTTCTTGTATGTTTGGGGTAATTGATTTCATTTGATGTTATGGAAAAAAAATCTTCATTTTTTCGTCTCTTTGGGATGATATACTTGTGAGATATTTTATACTGATGGTAAAATGCAAGCGAAACCAATAGATGGCGGTAATTAGGAGGGGTGGACTGGTTACAGTTTTTTTTAATTGTACACCAACTGTGCAGTTTATTAAACTCAAGGAGGGGGGAAAACTTTGGAGATCAGAAGCGTTTACTGATTGATCTTTTAGAGCTTAGTTTAAGAGATGTAAGGGCTTACAAAAATGAGAAGCTAAGGACTTTGCAGGTTGAAACATTAGAAAATTGAAGTAAAGAAACAGTGGTGGCAAGTTATGGGATGGAAGAATTCTGTTGGTAATTAAAAATGGAGTGTGAAGTTGTCCAAAATAATATTTATTTTTACAGCTTCGTTTATGCTGTTTCTGTTATTTTTGTTGGGGTTGTTGCCAATGTGATAGCACCGTTATTATAGTACAGTACCTATTGTTGCTGAGAAGTCGACCCCAAATAGTTGGAATTAATGCATTGTACAGTTTATCTATTGTTGTTGATACCTGTTTGGCTGCTTCAATATTATAATTGAGTATTTCTGTATTCTAATTGAGATTAGGTGATTGTTCTTAGAATGGCTACAAAAAAGGTTTTGTGACTTTCCTTTTTTTGGCTGCTTATGTTAGCTTGAGTAGAGTCTTTGAGCTTTCTCATTTCTTGCCTTTGGGATTTATAACAGATGGTGATGGTCTTTAGGTCAAATAATGTGTTTTATAAATGTTCCTACCTTTCCTGTGTATATAAGTTTATTGGCCTGCAGCAAATCTGAAATGTAAATGTTTAATTCCATGTAATGAATATATATATATATATATATATAGAACTAGGAAGTTGAATTCTAAACTTATTAAGGTATTACAACGGTCAAGATTGATTAAATCTTTATCTACTTTGATCCAATAATACAAAATTCATTCCAACTTTTTTTTTACCGTCCAATGTCAGACAACTTCATCAACACACTCTCCAATGCCAAAAAATCCCATTAATTCACACCTACCTAGAGATCATTTTACTTTTAAATTGCATAATTAAAAAAACTAAATTATTATTTAAAATATAAATATTGCAAGAGCAGTTCAATTTTTGATATTGTATAGTGTCTTCAAGGACGGGGTTACTGCCTGTGTGTGTGTATATTTATATATATATCCCTATGTTCATTTGATGTAGTCTTCCTAGTATAAAAAGATTGACACCCAGGAAGTTTTCTGCTTGCTTTGGGTGTTATATGGAGCCTATGATACTGAACATGAAGATTTGATGCTTTGCCCATCATTGTTATAACTGATTTTGTTTATATACACCTTAAATTTGGTTATTGTTTGTTTAATTTGTGATTTGTCTTTTTTTGATAACTTCGATTATTGTTTTTCTCCTGAGGTACTAATGTTTTTTTCCTTAGACCGCTTGGAAGGAGGCAGCTTTGCTAAACTTTTTGTCGGATCCGTTCCAAGGACAGCCACTGAAGAAGATGTAAGTTAGTCACTTCATGCAGCAGTTGACCTGCATACTATAAATTGTTTTTGAGATTGGACATTATTTTACATCTTGTTCAGTTTTTAGCTTACTAAGCTGTGGTGCTTCATAGGAAGATACTGAAAATATTTAATTAATGTCCCTTCCACAAATTGCAGTGATCCTATCTTTCATATCTAGTTGTGTACATTTGGATTGTGTGTTTAACAAGCAATTATAAATGGCTGTATGTAAAGTTTTCTGGCGAATGATTCATTTCTGCTAAGATACTTCTTATTTGATGTCAGATCCGTCCTTTGTTTGAGGAACAGGGCCATGTTTTGGAGGTTGCTTTGATCAAAGATAAGAGAACAGGACAACAGCAAGGTGTGTGCAAATAGCATATTTTATAAAAACAAGCGTGATTCATACCAATATCTCTTTTCAGGTCCTTTTAGGGGCTGAGGGGACAACGGTAAAAGCATGTTTCGTCTCAGTTAGTATTTGCAACAATTTCGGGCTTCTGTGTTTTGCTTGCAACCTTTCCTTTATGCTCGTCTTGTCCACCAAGAAGAAGACAAGAATAAGCATACAAAACCAATCTATTTTTGTGTAGCAGTTGGAAATTAGCAAGCTGTAGCTCTTGCTCTGTTACTGGTTGCAGCAGATGGGCAATGTGCAACACCTTTTGCAACGGGAGTGTCTGATATCATAACTTAGTTTTTATGTGAAGATGTGTAGAATCACTATTGTTTGTCACAACACTTGGATTTTTGGTAATAAATTGGTATAAACTATGTTGAATGTGGAGGATTTCTATGGTTTTTTTTTTATCTTTTTCTTGGTTATCTAGGAATTTCTCATTCAATTGTCTGGGAAATTTTATATATAATTAATGATTTTGGAAAATGAGGTGGGTTTGCAATTGGTATGTCAATCAGCGATGGTTTTCTATTAGTTTCAGTTAGTTCTTAGATTTCTTGTGACTTGCCCCTTCAATGGATTCAGTTGAAATTCAAGCAAGTGGTTGGAGTTGGTGATTCTTTGCTTGGTTGGGACCTGAAGTGATTATGTCATTGGCATGTTGTCTCAGGTTGGTTTTTCCATTTTTTTCATTTGTGGAATGGAGCCCATGATTTGCACATCAGGGAGAGATAAGTGAGTGCACATTTGGTGCTATATAGTCTTGTGAGGTGTGACAATTCTGATCCTATTTGGCTGTTGTGTGTGAGACACAAATATGAGTGCACATGTTTTGCTATATGGGCTTGTGAGACATGACAAATTTTGATCCTATTTGGCTTGTATGTGAAATCTCCTTGCATGGGATGGCAATGACTTATGGTCTTTCCTTTAGATGGTGGTTCTGAAACTTATGGGTTGTTTTCATTCTTGGGTGATTTTAAATTGTGTATGGCATTGGCAAATGATTGTTTAATTGTCTTATGTAGAGGATATTGGTTTTGTGATTTGGATTTTGCTTTAAAATATTATCTTTTGTGGCTTTTGAGTTTGGTCTTGATGTTGGATGATGATGTTATCCATCAGCATGTGTGTGAATTTTTGTCTATGTTGGTTCATTCCATTTTTGGTTCACTTCTGTAGATGTGGGGGCTCAATGTGAAGAATGTGTTGGATGGCTCCTTTTTACTCTATAAATCTTCTCTTAAAACTTAATTGATTCCAATTTCATGGAGTTCATGGTTGAAGTTGGGATCTTCTAGGGTATTTGAGCAGCAAAATGTTTTGGCGATTTTTTGGTGTTATGGATTGTTGGTTGTAATTATTGTCATCGTTTCTGCAACAAATTATGGGTTTTATTGGTTGTATGGTGGGTTTAGTGTTGGTGGTAGGTCTATGCTGATGGCAGGGCACCTAATCCTGTCATGGTACATTAGCGGTATAAATGAATGTGTCCTCTGTGATGACTGAATCAAGCGTATCTTCTTCCACTTACCATTATGCAATAAATGTGTGGTGTTATTGAGTACTGTGGCGCAGCTGTGTGCATGAGATTCGTTACTATGATTATGTGAGGGTTGTGGTGTGCAATTGAGTACAGAGCAGTTGTGTTCATGTGATTAGTTACGTAAATGCTCATATTATCCATACTCCAGTTAAGAATCTGATAATGCTTATAGAATCAACATTGGAAAAGTTGCAAACGAAGGAGGTGGATTTGGTATAGAAGTTTCAGATTGTACAATTGTGAGGGCTTGCTTAGCTCAATTGTGGGCCAGTCCACGACGTTTCAATTTGTTTCTTTGTCGATCATGGTGTTTCATTGGCTATGTCGAATTGTTGTGATGTTGACTTATACAGATTGCATATTGTCTCTTTCCTGAAATGTTTGGCTCATCATACATGTACTTCATGGCCAGAATGATGGAATAGTGTGTGTACTTTGTATAAGATGCATTGTGCACATATCAAAGTCTATCAGTGTTGTGAAATTATTGGTGCAATGAGATTGTTTCTTCCATTTCTGCCTCTAGAATGTGGCTGATCATGGACTTAATTTCTGCAGACTATGGAATTTGACGTGCACACTTTTGCACTTTCATGGGTGGATTTTTATGTTCATTATCAAGCCTCGTCATGTTAATTGTTTTTGGTGTATGGATGCAAGTTAACTTTCGTGTCCTCTGATGCTTGCCTCCCAAATTCTACAGCTTATAGCAAATGGACATCTTTAATCACATACACCACGGGGTTTGCTTCTGGTTAAATCATATACCTCATTGAGTGGAGCAAAGCCCCTCTGATACAATTTAGCATGTTTTTTCCGTTATGTTTCCCCTACTTTGGTTGACGAGGTGGAAACCTTAAGAAAAGAGGGGAAAGACTCAGATTAAATTTCGATAAGGGGAATTGTTTGGGAAGAAACAACTGATATTTCTAAATTGAATGGTTTAACTTTTCTAGATATATGTTGAACTCCAAATTTGTAGGATGTGTCTTTCCAAGTCTGGCTTGTGCTAAATGTTATGTTAGATGAAGTAGTAATGTATTTGTTCTCATTTTCCATCCATCCTGCGATGTTTGTTTGACGATGTATTAATGAGATTTTAGCAAAATCTTGAAAGCATTGTCCATTTCGAGTATTATACTTGCAGTTGGTTGCATAAAAAGGGCGGCCTAGTGCATGAGGCTCCTACAGATTTGGGAGAGTTGGATGTACACAATCTTTCCTGCACGTGCAGAGAGGCTGTTACCGCGACTTGACCCCTCGATGCCTAGTCTGTGTTTGTAGTTGGTTGTATGCAAACAAAAAATATGATGACACATTATATCACAGATTCCATATAGGACTCTGCTGATTGATGCCCTGTTATGATTCAGTTAGCATAAACAATAAATTCTACATGATGTGTACTGGTGCCAATGCTGCCTATTGTTGGGTTCAGGTGTTGCAAGGTTTTATTGGCCTGTTTTGGTTGTATGGTATATGATATGTGGAGGATTTATTCATGGGTGCTAAAGATGCAAAATAAGTTGGGGTTTTTGAACGTTATTAAGCTGTAACCAGTAAATTCTTTTTTGCGCGGTTACAATCATTGGAGTGCATTGAACGAATTGGTGGGTTTACAATTGATAATGAGCAGTGGTCATGATGTTCATGTTGAGAGTCTGTACAATGGTTCTTAATGTCCTTATGAGAGTAGTTTAACAAGATGATAAAAAGTGTGGCAACAATTTGTTTTGATGGATTTCATTGATGTTTGAGAGTTCTCCCCTCTGTCCTCTTCTTATTTTGTTACCGTTGATCTTGTATAATGGTAGAATGCAATGCTAGTGGCTGTTGAACAGCATCATCCTGGTCTCTTTTAGGAGTTAAAGGTTATGATGGCATAGAGAGGGGTCTAAATATTTGACGCTGAGTTAAACAATACAACTATGACATGGCTGTCGATGTATGGAATCGTATGGTGTGCACATGGTTGGTGTTTGGATGTAAATAGTAAATTTTCAATGTATTTATAGAACAATATGCTCTTTGGTCTCTGCTGCTCACATCATTTATGCATCCATGTATGGCATGTGTACTTGCAATCCCTCATGTATTATTTACATGCAATAGTATCTAGCTGCCTGAGCGTACCATTTCCGGGTAGGGGTAAAAGCAATTGAATGAAATCAGTATACAAACGCTTTACTCCTGCAGGATGCTGTTTCATAAAATATGCTACTTCAGAAGAAGCTGACAGGGCTATAAGAGCTTTACACAACCAGCATATTCTGCCTGGGGTAGGTTTTCTTCTGCTCTGAGTAAGTTGACTAGGACAAGTGTTTGACTGCATAACCATCTGTGACTTTTCAGGGAGTGGGTCCTATCCAAGTCAGATATGCTGACGGGGAACGAGAACGCCTAGGTAATTTTTTTCCTTCAATATGTGTTACTTTGTAACCTTCTTTTCCTCCATGTGTCCAGATATTTATATTGGAGAATGCTTTCTCTGCTTTGGGAGATCCTTCAAAATTTTGATCCGTCGGTTGTAATTGAATGCTACTTTAGCAGGAATTCACTGGCCCCCTCAATTATTTGTCTGGAGTTTCTTTTGGAGTGTGTATTTGTAGCCTTTATTTTCATGCTGCAAGTCGTTATAAAAACACTTGTTCTTCAAATTATCTTGTTGAATATTGTCTTTCATTGAAGTATGTGTTTGTTGAGGACTGATTTTGTAGTGAGAGATGTTGACTTGAAAGAAGCCATGGGAAGAATATTGTTCACTTCATAATCATGATTCATCAGGTTTTGAATATGGCCTTGTGAATTTTGCTAAATAATCATATGCATGAGTCATTGTTCTTTTTTGTTAAAGTATCTGACTCAAAACTAATTGGCAATGAGCGAAGAGATCCCTCAACCATGTAAACCAAAATTGGGGGACCCTAATCATTCGATGTGCTGATGTAAGATACAAGCTCTCTTTACACTTTCGTATTTTTCTTCACTTTTAATTGCCATTATCATGAATTTTTCATGCCCCATAGACGGAATGATGCACGATATTATAGCCACTAAAGTTGTTATCTCTTAGTATGGATGTGACTGGGTGTGAAGAGGTGAAAGCTTGCATGGTTTGAAGGGAAGATTTAGGGCCTACGCTTTGAAAAACCACAGCAAAAACTTTTTTTGGCATGAATTATTGAATTATTTTTCCCAAACTCTCTCCTACTTTTGTCTTTACGTGGTGATGCATCATTAGAATGCTGAAGACCTAATTTTTCACAAAATTAGATGTAAAGCAACCATTTGTATGAAGATCAATTTCATTATTCCTTGTACTTTTATGGGTTCAAATAGTTACCAGAATTCCCTAAACTGGTGACGACCCACGATTTGAGTACATCAATCCAAAATAGGGTGGGTTTGCGATTCATATCACCAAAATGTACGACCCCAATTTGTAATACTAACTCTAAATTGATTCACTTTGGACATGTAGCCCAAATATAAAATATATATTAATTGACTACGTATATATAGATTTGTAATTATATGTTATTTTAGATAACAGAAAGTCGAGAACAAATGTAAGATAAATGGTAACTTACGTAATATTTATGGATGTTCTATGATAGTGGTGAAAACGATCAAAATAAGAGTTTTAAAATGAATTACGACCAAAAATAGCATATCAATTAAGCTTACTTCCATCGTATTGCGTATCTAAAAAAGTGTTGCACCGGGTACTCTGTACAATGTACCAAAGCGGCCCACGATCCTGGTAACATTGGGTTCAATTCACTGAGGAATTATTCTGCTTTTTTTTTTATGACAATCAAATGGAAGCTTGGGATTACTTGTGTCCTCAACAGTGTGCTTTTGTATGTCTTGTGTGAAAAATTGGGTTCGATATGTGACCTTTTAACCATTGTTACTGTTTTCATATGTACATTGATATTGCTTTCCACCTTCATCATGTACATCATGAGCTTTATCTATTGGGGGATTGTGTGCACAACGGCACACATGTATTGGATCTCAAATATTTTGTTTATTACCTGAAGCCAGTAATGAAAAATTTAGTACTTTTTGTTCTGAGAGTAAGTTATTGTATATAGGGCACAACTATACTATGTTCTGTTGACTGGAATAGGAAAACTGGTTCTTAAAAAAACAGAGTTAGACTGATGAGTCACAGAATATCGTGAATTGATATGCAAACAACTTTGTAGATGAGTATCTAGCGATTGTTTAGGCATTACTCCTTTGTCTACTCCTTGCTGGTGTTGTTGACAAAGTCAATCTTGACTAGACGATCCATCTTATATGCTGTTGAGTTACATTTTGGTAGACTTGCTACCATGGTTCAAGTTCGTGGTGTCGGCCTTCGACTTGGAGGACGCATCAGCTGCTATGTCCCGACACTGTATAGGGAGATAAAGACAAAATGCTTGATAGAAGAAAAAAGGTGAATATGATGCGAAATTCAGGCCATGTTGTGGTGTTGTGGAACTGTGTTGGTTGATTTGATGACCTGGATGGCTCCTGATTAATGCGTTGAAGTCTTGGATGACTGAACTGATTCGGTTGAGCATTGTGATTTATATGGAACATGGAATGAAATCACGATGGAAGGTGACTAGTCACAAACCACTCTGCTCAGTCGAATTGGTACCAGTCCATACCTTGAACCATAACATAAGACAAGTTATTAGAACAAAGTTTTATAAAACGTTAAATATTTGATTTTTGCTTTTTGGGGCCATGACTTTGCACAAGAGTTCGTTTTTGTGTTGTCAAATGTTTGGGTGCGAGTTTGCCATTTTGTGCAGCTAAAAGCTAAAAGCAGCTGTTTCTTTTATAGTCGCTTCACTCATCCACTTCCTGTTTGAGTTGAACCATGAGTAGTTACGGAATATACAATAGCTTTCGAAGGGTTAGGTAATCATAGGTCTGTTATAGTGATTGTGTTTTGCTTAATTTCTTTGCTTGTATTTTCCCATTAATTGTGAAGACATATGTTAATTGAGTTAGGGTAATATATTTTTGCATATATATGTGATGGAGGTATTATGAGGAGAAAAAATGGACTGGTTATACATTCATGTTGATGGAAGAAGTTCTTCTCATTTCTGTGATTCCAACCCGAATGGAGTGCTTTTTTAATACTTTATTAATGAAGATTTGTTTTATCCTTATTGCAAAAGAGTATGGGGTGGCTGCATATTTCTTTTGTCACATATTCTTATTTTTCCATTTCTTTTATTGTTCCCTTTTGTGTTAGGTGCAGTTGAGTTCAAGTTATTTGTTGGCTCACTGAACAAACAGGCTACGGAGAAGGAAGTTGAGGAAGTATGTTTTGAGTATATTGATTAGCCTATTTTTCTTATGCCCTAGAATACGTTTCTTCTAATGCATTTTCTCCCCATGCTTTTTATTTTTCTTTGGGGAATGGTGAAACTCTCTCTCCCTCCCTCCCAAAAAAGGATAAAGAAAAAGCTTGTGCTTCAGTATGAAATTTATCTTCAAATTTTCTCTCTTTTCATCAAAAATAATACTAGATGTTTTTCTCCACATATTTAGTGTTTATATATGAAATAGTTCAAACTAATAATCCTAATACTGGGTTTCCTTTGCCAGATATTTTCACCTTATGGTCGAGTTGAAGATGTCTATCTCATGCGTGATGAAATGAGGCAGAGTCGTGGTTCGTCCTTTCGCATTTATGCTTAGTTGTTTTCTTGTTGGATTTTGTAATGAAGCTAGCCTGCATATAGTGGGATTCGAAGCAGAACTCTTTTTGGCTTGGCTTCTTCTCCCATTGGGAGAACTTATATTGGTATCTTTGAAGTAAAAGAAGTCTTTACTTCAGGTTTGAAAATGCAATTTTTCTTTGAAAAGCGAAAGATGCAATAAAAATGAAATATGGACTTCCCTAAATCTTGGCTCGGGGTGAGATCAAGAGTCAAGACTATCTACGAGTACAACTGTATGTGGGGTGAATAAAAGGAAAAAGAAGCGATATCTTGACTTTTAGGGTATATTTTTTTCGGTGAAATGTCAGCTATCATATGTAACAGTACATTGATATTGATGTTTCTTTCGAATCTATTGCATGTATATTTTGTAGGGTTTTCTGCAGCACATATTTTTGTAATGTTTTTTTTTTTCATACATCTGCTTCCCAGACCCCCCTGTGCATTGGATCATCTTTTTTTTTGTTCTATACTGACATATGGTCCAACTGTTTGAAGGATGTGGATTTGTTAAATTTTCTCTTAGAGAAATGGCGCTGGCTGCTATAAATGCTCTTAATGGAATCTATACAATGAGTGTAAGCTTACTTAATTGTTTAATGCTGCTCTGTCATTTGATGTTTTAGTTGAATCCTGTTCGCTGACTGTGTCTCTTTGCATCTTAGGGGTGTGATCAGCCCCTAACTGTTCGGTTTGCTGATCCTAAAAGGCCTAGACCTGGAGAATCAAGGTTTTTCGTTAATCCATCATTACTATCATTTCTTATGTTTTGAAGTGTGTACCCTTAATCTTTGTAACAAATGGAAATGTACTGGTTGATGTTTCGGGCAAAAAGAATGAGGGTACTTCCGACTTCGTTTAATGTTAAGAGTTTTGTATAACCACGAAGATCTATCTATGTAAAAAAAGCTTAATATTTTTGTCTTAACTGTCTCTCTTTTGGTAGCATTAAAATTATCTTTTGTAAATGTGGGATATTCTTTCGTCATTTTCTTTTCTTCCAGGGGTGGTCCTGCACTTGGTGGTCCTGGTTTTGGCCCTCGGTTCCAAGCACCAGGAATTAGGTAATCCTCATCTTATTTCCCTTGGTCATCTCGAACTGTTTTTATTCGTTAATGTTATCCATATTGAATTTCTTATATGTACATTCCTCATGAAAATTTGCTATGTTACTCTTGCAGACCAACACAAAATCTTGGAGAGGCTGTGCATGGCCATATTCCGCTTAATGCATGGCAACCAGTTAGTCCTCAGAATATGGGACCACCTTCTAATGCTGGCATACATGGGTTTGGGATTCAATCGCTTCCTCGGTCGGGTGATATGGCAATACCTTCAACTCTGGTGAGAAAAAAATTGAAGATTTATAAACTGAACCATTGGACTCTCTCTCTCTCTCCCCCTTTTTTGGGAAGGGGGAAGGGGTTGAAGTCATTATTATTAACATGTGCGAACTTGTCTTACTGGTGGGACCACCTATTAACATCCTCTCTTTCCTTAATTTTTGGATCAAATAGTTTTAGACATGGTAGTTATTTTTTTATTTATCTAGTCTCTTATGGTAGTTTTTGTCATTTTGTCGGCATCTCTAACATGCTTTATGATTTGCAATAATTTTTTAGGGTGGCCCCTTTGGTGGTCCCAGTGGTGTTGCAGATGGTTCCCACCCTGGACAAGCAGCTTCATCTGCTTCTACATTGCACCAGGTATTGGCTGTTGGATTTCAGCTTTTATCCAATTCTGTTGATTTGTTTATTGAAATTACAGTTCTTTGCCCATTTTTTGTTTCATATTGTTTCAGAGTTTTACTCAATCTTTGCCACAAGTTTCATCTGTTGGCCAGCAAATATCACCATTACAAAAGTCACTTCAGTCACCACAGCTCTTGCCATCTTCCCTGCAGCTACAACCTCAGACTCTAGCATCTTACCCGCAAAGGCAAATTTCTGATGCATCACCCTGGCAACTTTGTCAACAACTACCTCCCACTGCTGGTCAACCCCCCCTCAGTCAGGCATTGCCATCACAACAGTTGTTTGGTTTGAATGGACAGCTCTCTGTTTCTCAGCCTCAGGTCCAGCAGAGTGCTTCATCTGCTATAGCACATGCCCCTTTGAGTAGTAATTTACCACATGTTCTTTCTTCCATGGCCAATCAACAGCAGTTGCCTGCTCAGCAGCAGCAATTGCTTCAACCTCAACATCAATCACCTTCTTCTCAGTTAGCTCAAATGATTTCACAGCAGAAACAAACTCTTCAGGCGAGCTTTCAAGATTGTTTGCAACATCTGCAGATGATGCAGCCATCAAATCAAAATTTAACAGGGCAGCAGGGTTCACAGGCTAATAAACAACAGGTATTATAAATCTGAACTTTTGGACAATCTAATTAATTGATTAGTTTGATAAAATTGTCAGGATACTCTAGGACAACATCTGATAATGTGGTACTGCTTGGTTGTTACTTCCTAACTTCTGAGACATGAGNGGGCAAAAAGAATGAGGGTACTTCCGACTTCGTTTAATGTTAAGAGTTTTGTATAACCACGAAGATCTATCTATGTAAAAAAAGCTTAATATTTTTGTCTTAACTGTCTCTCTTTTGGTAGCATTAAAATTATCTTTTGTAAATGTGGGATATTCTTTCGTCATTTTCTTTTCTTCCAGGGGTGGTCCTGCACTTGGTGGTCCTGGTTTTGGCCCTCGGTTCCAAGCACCAGGAATTAGGTAATCCTCATCTTATTTCCCTTGGTCATCTCGAACTGTTTTTATTCGTTAATGTTATCCATATTGAATTTCTTATATGTACATTCCTCATGAAAATTTGCTATGTTACTCTTGCAGACCAACACAAAATCTTGGAGAGGCTGTGCATGGCCATATTCCGCTTAATGCATGGCAACCAGTTAGTCCTCAGAATATGGGACCACCTTCTAATGCTGGCATACATGGGTTTGGGATTCAATCGCTTCCTCGGTCGGGTGATATGGCAATACCTTCAACTCTGGTGAGAAAAAAATTGAAGATTTATAAACTGAACCATTGGACTCTCTCTCTCTCTCCCCCTTTTTTGGGAAGGGGGAAGGGGTTGAAGTCATTATTATTAACATGTGCGAACTTGTCTTACTGGTGGGACCACCTATTAACATCCTCTCTTTCCTTAATTTTTGGATCAAATAGTTTTAGACATGGTAGTTATTTTTTTATTTATCTAGTCTCTTATGGTAGTTTTTGTCATTTTGTCGGCATCTCTAACATGCTTTATGATTTGCAATAATTTTTTAGGGTGGCCCCTTTGGTGGTCCCAGTGGTGTTGCAGATGGTTCCCACCCTGGACAAGCAGCTTCATCTGCTTCTACATTGCACCAGGTATTGGCTGTTGGATTTCAGCTTTTATCCAATTCTGTTGATTTGTTTATTGAAATTACAGTTCTTTGCCCATTTTTTGTTTCATATTGTTTCAGAGTTTTACTCAATCTTTGCCACAAGTTTCATCTGTTGGCCAGCAAATATCACCATTACAAAAGTCACTTCAGTCACCACAGCTCTTGCCATCTTCCCTGCAGCTACAACCTCAGACTCTAGCATCTTACCCGCAAAGGCAAATTTCTGATGCATCACCCTGGCAACTTTGTCAACAACTACCTCCCACTGCTGGTCAACCCCCCCTCAGTCAGGCATTGCCATCACAACAGTTGTTTGGTTTGAATGGACAGCTCTCTGTTTCTCAGCCTCAGGTCCAGCAGAGTGCTTCATCTGCTATAGCACATGCCCCTTTGAGTAGTAATTTACCACATGTTCTTTCTTCCATGGCCAATCAACAGCAGTTGCCTGCTCAGCAGCAGCAATTGCTTCAACCTCAACATCAATCACCTTCTTCTCAGTTAGCTCAAATGATTTCACAGCAGAAACAAACTCTTCAGGCGAGCTTTCAAGATTGTTTGCAACATCTGCAGATGATGCAGCCATCAAATCAAAATTTAACAGGGCAGCAGGGTTCACAGGCTAATAAACAACAGGTATTATAAATCTGAACTTTTGGACAATCTAATTAATTGATTAGTTTGATAAAATTGTCAGGATACTCTAGGACAACATCTGATAATGTGGTACTGCTTGGTTGTTACTTCCTAACTTCTGAGACATGAGACATGAGACATCATCATTTGATTAGTTGTTCGGCCCCTGGAAAATTTGGGTTTGAGATTCTGTATTTTCTTCTTACTGTTGAGTTTGGTTATAGGCATAATATATTATGTATGATAGACCAACTCTAAATCCAAGTTTCACTATAGTTGTGTCTCATGCTTAGGTGTTGGTAAACTTTTGTGTTATGACTGCTTTCATCTTGTGTTTGGCTTAACTAGCTTCTTATTGATTTCCTGTGTGTGTG
Source organism: Ilex paraguariensis (assembly GCA_963454935.2). Lineage (NCBI taxonomy): Eukaryota > Viridiplantae > Streptophyta > Magnoliopsida > Aquifoliales > Aquifoliaceae > Ilex > Ilex paraguariensis. The sequence continues at coordinate 1,443,905 of CAUOFW020001502.1, read as the reverse complement.
TGTGTGGATGGGTGGGTGTGTTTGGAGTTTTGTTGGGGGTCTTCGACAAGTGGAGCAGTTTGTCTTGTTCAAAACTATTCTTTCCTGAAATTAAATCCACTTTTCATTTCCAACCTCACATATTATGATGTCCTTTTGTTACATCATGGGATGAGGATTTTGTCGTTCCTGCAGTTGCCTTGGCCTGGGATTGTCCCACAGACAGTTGCCAACACCCCTGCTATACCAGCAGTGGGAGATGTGCCTCCTGCTACTTCTGCTGTTCCAATAGCAAACCGGGCTGTAGCTCCTGCAAAATGTAATTGGACAGAACACACTTCTCCTGATGGTTACAAGTACTATTATAATAGTACAACTGGTGAAAGCAAAGTAAATTTCTTACAATCTTCATCTTTTGCTGTTCATGAAATTTTATCACCCTTGTAATAATTTGTGACAAATTTTGTTGTGGTGGACTATAGTGGGAAAAACCGGAGGAGCTTACATTATATGAACAACAGCAGCAGAAACCATCAGTTCAACAGCCCCAGATGCTGTCTCATCCTCAAGGTCTGTCCACACAGCAAATTCCTCAGACACAACAAATGCAGCTCCCAGTACAAATTCAGACACAGCTTCAAAGCCAGCTTCGCCATCCTCAGCAGTTGCTCCCAACTTCGCAATCTTCATCGGTCGGTGATAGTTGTGTTTTTTTTACAACATTTCTAGTTTTAGCTGTTTCCTTGCTTATTTTGTGGTTTCATATTTCAATATCAGACTCCAGGAGCTGCAAGGCGCCAAAATATTCAGGTAAAGTTTGTTGTGATTGTAGTTGTTTGAGGCTAATGATTTTTATTTAATGAGGAAATTGAGTGAAATATTAGTAGACTGCAGCATATTTTTATGTTGGAATTTTCAGTCGTGCACATGATATCCAAACCATATTGGCATTGCATATGAAAATTTTATTACTATGCAACTATATGCTTTTGTTCATTGGAACACCTAGATTTGAATTAGTTTATGTGAGATGAAACAGGATTTGTGATTGTGATGGAAAAGGATCTTATCCGAGTGTGGGCTGCCTCAGTCGGCAAATCTTTTGTTTCTTTAGTGAAACTTCCAGTTCTACATATATAAATAACTGTATTATGTTCCCATTTTCTGGTGATATCTGTTAAATACTATGTTTTGAGTCTTCAGCCCATTATTTAGTTTCTCCGACTCAAGTCCATCACTTAAGGAAGTTATGGACTTGAAATATCCTCTGGCCAGGTATTGTGGAGTTTTGATTATATGTTTAATATGCTCAGGCTCAGCAGTCATGAAAATCTTCTTGTTAGAACTGCCATGGTCAGATTCCTGCAGTATGAATTGTGTGCTAGGTTTGCCTTATCAAATAATGAGCATAATGATTGAAACTCGTGGCTTCTTGTGAACACTGACCATATAATTTGCTTAGGATTGGTTATAGGTCGTTAAATTGCTTTATTTGCTGGACAATTCCTTTCTTTGTTTTTTTTTTTTGGGTTTCTGTTATGGAAATTAATAAACAGGTGGTGGAGGAGGCAGGAAATGAAATGCATCTGGATTTAGTGGAGTGCACTCATAAGCCAGATAGTCACCCATAAAGATAACCACCTTTAATTATGGTCAAACTTAACAGAAGCATATAAAAGGAAACCATTCTTTGAGATAAGGTAGCGAGATTTTGGTGATCCATGCTGTGATACATGCAGATCAATGCATGTTATTATGGTCCATAGTTGAAATTGGCCTATAAATTGCTGCTTTAGTCTTTGTAATGTTTGATTATCTGGTTCATTCAATCTTTTGTGGCTTGAGTCTTTGTAATGTTCGATTGTCTGGTTCATTCAATTTTTTGTGGATCTTTTGACATCGCAGGAATTTGGCTATACACAACTACCTGGAGCAACTAGTTCAGTAAATGATCCTGCGCGTTTCCAACAGGTACGTGTTGCAGACATCTTGACAGGCTCAGACTTGTGCTTTTGGTTAACCACTACCATCTTTTCTGTCTTTCTCTGCCGCAGAGTCTTCAGGCTGCTCAGGAGTGGATGTGGAAAAATAATCCTGCAGGTTTGTATCATTTTCAGTTGCATAATGTCTTGTGTAGAACTGTGCTAGCTTGATAATTGGGGGATTGAATAATAAAACATTTGTCTGCCTGGTTGATGTGATACAGTGGTTGCAGTTTCATGATGCTGAATTTGTCACCTGCAAATCATTAACTACTTTTATTTTAGCGATTTTTTTTGGTGATTGTTGTTTGTGGGCAGATATACTGCTTGACTTGTAAAAATCTGTTCTAAATTTGCTGTGGACAAATTATGCTGCTGGTAATAGTCTGAGAGAGAGCACTGATGGAGGTTGCAACTGTGCTGAATGTTCTTTTGGGGACAGGAACCGAAAAGCTTAATGTTAATTTCCGCGTAGAACATAGATCAACAGTTGCTGTGTTTCATCCTTCTTATTCTCTATTTGCTATTTATCTTAGGAACTTGAATCTGAGGCTGCAAATTGCCGAGCAGCTTCTGTTTGGAGAAAGCTGCATAAGTTGAAACGTGAAAGCAGATCTGGACGAATGGCAAACAAGACACAAGAGGATGCGCCCAAGGGGGAATGCAGCTGTGCATGGTTGGTTTGAAACCTAAAATACCAATTTCGATGTGTAACATGAATGTGCTACAATAGTTTTCTTCCCATGGTTGAGGCTTAAATCACAGTTCATGAGTGATTCATGTCAGTGAATCAATGCTCGTGTGCCATTAAGACGGGCATGAATGCATCGACTCTGTCATTGCTTACCTCCCTAGCCTAATCTTGCCGTTCGTAGTTATTCTGTCTTAACAATATATGAATTTGTTTGTGCTCCTTTATCTTTGAATTATCCAATCTTGTGCATGGTTGTGTGACGGGGAAGAATTTAGGTTTGTAGGTGCTGATGTTCATTTGATTTGTTGCATTCTTCTGGGCAGTTTACATGTGCTTTGTAGCACAGCAGGTAAATCTAATTCCTAGAAACTCCTCTGAAGGGAATGCCACCCCTTGATTTCTTTATGCAGTGATGGGTGATTAGGATTTCATTCATTTTCCATCTCTTTTTTCTGTGTGTCGTATTGCCTTCGCTGAGTATTCAAGTGGATTTCATCTACTTATTTATGTAGAGAAGCGACTGATGAGAGTCTGAATTTGTCTAAATAAATCCCCACCAGCAAATTTGTGGCCCGACATCTACATGATGAGCATATGACCGGACAAGCTTTGTAACTCGAGGGATGACTGGGCTTACCCCATCCACCCGGAAAGCCTGCTGGGTTCTCACCATTATCCGTCAGCAGAAATGCATGTTTGACATTCTTTTCTGTGGACGTATTATATATTGCTTTGGTATCATTCTGATCCAATGTGATCAAAGCGATGCCATAACCTCCCATGCGACGCTGATCCCAAGCTGCCCATTTTAAGCATAGACCTCTTAAACTCCTCGAAGGAGACTGTCGGGCCATCTGTGTAGGATTTTACAATTTGATGAGTCGCGTTGTATCCAGACGAAAGCTTGGTCCGATGTTTTTCCCATTGGAATAAAATTAGTCCATGCAGTTCCAAAGGATGGACAATTGGGTGCAAATCAGCAGCCCATTAAGAGATCGGCTTTGGGTTATTATTATTTGGATTGGGCCAAGATGGGACCATCTCACCAAATTATACCCTTTCAATGATGATCAAAGAGGTACTTCCAACTCTACACAAAGCCTGGTTGTTTTTCTTTCCCTTTTGTGAAGTCCGATGGTACGTGAAGGTTAGCCTAAATTGTGATGTGTCATTCGGGGTCTTGAGCCTCTTGTTGGAAAAGGTAATGATTTTTTGGTACGAAGTTGTGTTTTTGGGTACATCAGGCTGAGAGCAGTCTCCGCCCTTTGTGTTTTTGTTATTTATTTATTTTTTGTGTGGAGGACGGGTAGGTTAATTATGAATAATCTAATGCCCACATTAAAATGCAACTAGAGAATTAATTATCACATTCGGACATTTGTCTATGCTTCATCCCCTACTGTCATGGTGGAGGTGAAGCATATGTTGAATCTGAAACTACGTATGAAACTTCCGTATGTCACCTGCAATTCCATATATATATCTTCAGAGATTATAATTACTTTTAGAAGTGGAATTACTTTTAGAGAAAATGATAGTTTTTCGAAATTTTTTGGTAATTAGCATAGGAGGGATCTTGTTTTCTGTAAGTCACATTAGAGGCATCTACTTTTTGACTAAATTGCCTACGAATGGGACTGACAATTTGATTGCAATCTTTTCTTTTTATTTAAATGCCTCCAACACATTATTGAAATAAAGAACTGAAAAAAATAATGTTAATTGCCAGCTAAGATGAATATTGTTACCGACTGTGTATGGCACATAATGTTCGAATTCATACAAATGTGAACACCCCTTTACAGCCGAAAATTCTTATGCACCCCCAATTCTTTTTGCATAGTTATCCTAAGTTCACATTTTCTCCCGTATGTAGCAAGTCACCCACGTCTGCAAGGAAAAATAGCATTTCGCCGTGCGAGTACTTTGGGCATAACTTTTTTAACCAACGGGCTTTAGTCCAATGATATTTTTTACTTTATCTTTTTAAGTTCAAGGGTTCAAGTTCCATTTTTTCAAAAAAAAAAAAACAAAAAAACGACTTTTTACGTGGGTCTCAAATTGAGCTGATTTTTCTCCGATGTAATTTTGTTTTAAACTAAATAATTAGCAGCCCATTATTTGTAGTAATATGAGAAAAATCATATTCTAAGAGAAATTGAGTACTTTAAAACAATTACGTAGAGAATGAATATACATTGTTCCCTATCCCATACAGGGCCAACTAACGGGGGGGGGGGGGGGGGGGCAA
>CAUOFW020001502.1:1417117-1438939 GCA_963454935.2 Ilex paraguariensis | reverse complement strand
TTACTCTACTGGGACCCAATGGGGGGGGGGGGGGGGGAGGAGCATATATGGAAACACATTTATAATGTTTTGGGTCAAAAAAGTTAAGGTTTATAAATACCAAGTCGGATAAAATCATTCCTTCAATGGAGGTATGATTGATGTGTTCATTGTGCTATTTCATTCTCTCTATTTTCTAGCGATGAATCTATTTAACAATAAGATCTTTTTTTGGAAAAAAATTAATATTTTCACTAAACTTGAAAAAAAGATAAATTTACAATAAAGTTCAAAATAAGTCCATGTCTAAGTCTACTTCATACAAAGCAAAAACCTAGTCTAGGTTGAACATAATCTCTCACACTTTGAGAGACTAGGCATAAAATATATATGTGGGGTTATATATTTCATGGAAATTGCTGATTTTTTTTTCAATCTTTTTTCAAAGATAAAGATTAGATCAATAAATTTTATTGTGAAATTAAGTCTAAGTATCATTCCTCCATGCAAAATCATGTTTCAAGGTCTCTCTCTCTCTCTCTCTCCATATGCACTGTATAATCTTTCGCAATCGCATTCCTGAAATTGGGTGCTACGAATATATGCTAGCACATCACATGTGTCTGTCTTCTTACGATCAAAGCTATTCTCTATATGATCTCACAAGGATGGGATAAAGGCAGATATTGTACCACTGCATTGGCCTTTCATTTAATGCACTATCTACATAACTTTGGCAATAAATTATGTAGGGCTATAAGTAGTATCGTACTCAAGTGAACTGAACATTTCTAGCAAAGACACTGTTATAGGATAAGGACCCTCCAACTCTACTCGAATGACTACCATACATTTCATGAACAATGCCTAAAGGAACCATATCTCCACCAAAATCTATTTCCATCCTTCCAACCAGGAACTGCACTCCACTTGCTTGTATATGTGTGTTTGTGCGTGTGTATATATATGTATCTGTGTGTGTATATGCATATAGCATCATTAAATTCCTTAAAGCTCCGTGAGAATATAGGTTAAAAAGGAGAGAAGCTTGGCCTTGAAATGCAAGATTTAATCAACTTATGAAAAGCCAAGAGATACTGAAGAGGGCAAATGTGCAGATGGAAGAACTCTTCTTAATCACATAATTCAAGCAAAATTTGAAGGTAGAAAACTAGTCAAAGACTATGAAAGTTTCAAAAAGTGGAGTTTTAAACATATGTTACTGATGTCATTGTTAGTCTGTTAATGAAATGGATGGTGAGCTAGTCAATTTGATTCTTGAAAATAGCTCTTCCATGCATATTCCCACAAATTACCCATAATTAATCATCCTTATGCAGTTTCTTCACCTTCTATGAATAAGGCACGGGAACAAGTTCCCATGTTCATTCTTGTCTTGATTTCCATAAATGGGTCCTGAGGTTCCCGTAAAGTGATGAAATGAAAAGTCTCAGCTCACCTTTATCAATGGAAAAACCCTAAACCCTATTTTTTTTTTTTTGGGGGGGGGGGGGGGGGTCTTCGTGTGGGTGAAAGAGAGGAGAGAGATTTTGGACCATNGGGGGGGGGGGGGGGGGGGGTACTAGTATATCCATGGATAACATCAGTGCTCTGGCATCCAACCGTCCAAGTAGAAGAACAAGAATAATAATGTGAAATGGGGCAGATAAAGGAAGAACAAGGAAAGATATACAAAGTCCAAAATAAGGAAAAATTCCAATTACAAAGAATAACACGAAGAACCATAACCAGAATTAGTCCTTCAATAAGCCTAAAGATGAGTATTTTACAAGGATAATCAGAGTAGGTCTATGTAATAGTGAAGTGGGTTCTTATCAAAAGATAACCCAGCTTCACAAGTCAGTGAGAGAAATACATACCGGAAAAAAAGGAACAAATCCTTTTTCACTCCTGTTTTGGCTCCTTTCGCATCTGGGAAGGTACCATGTCCTGAAGCAGTCCATGATCTCTAAGCAAAGAGGAAGGAGAAGGAGAAGGAGAAGAAGGAAGAAGCTTTCTCTCTTGAAGCAAAGAAGGAAATGAAGAACTAGTAGTGCCAAAGTTCAAAGAAGGTGTTGGGTTATGGAAATATGATTGTTGTTGTTGTGGGTGGCGTTGTGGAATAAAAAAAGAGGAAGTAGCACCACCACCACCACCACCACCACCACCACCGCTGCTGCCGCCAAAACCAGCCATTCCCGGCACCATTCCAATACTTCCACGAGGTGTCACCGGGCACTGATGTGTGTGGGTACCTTCATAGGTCGTAACAACGATTGATGGATCGTCAGATGATCGTTCCACTCTCTTCTTCACACCACATCCTGGACTAGTGCAACGATAGTAGCTCCTGCAATAACAATGCATGCAGCAAAAAAAATCAACAAAAACCCGAATTATAATCGCAATAACAAATAACATGAATCACCCTCCAATTTTGAATCCCAACTCATTAAGTACTAAGAAAATCAGATCATGTAGATGATGGAAGGACCATATGGGATGGTGATATATACCTTGGAAAAGGGCTGTTTTTCACAGCTTTTTGGCCGTACTTCCTCCATCTATAACCATCATCCAAGTGATCGACCTCACTCTTGGTCATGAACGCAAATCTGGGTTCTCTTTGCCTTTTCTGGTTCTTCTTTTTGGGTTTCAACCTAAACCCACAGAATAAAAATCACTTTTTTTACTTCATAGAGATAATAAAAAGAAAACAATAAAACCATAAATATCGAATCTACGTAATTCCCAGTAATCAGATCATAGAGAAATCCCATAAAAACAAAATCTATCATTGGTGGATTTGTTAACCAGTACTTTTATTTCATAGTTTATCCAGAGCTAGCATATGTGATAAACAAAGGAGAAAAAGTAATTTATTTATTAAGATATGTATTAATACTGTGTGCGTGATGAGCTTACTGTTTCTTAGTCTTTTCTTGATCCTTCTCTTCTTCTTCAACTGTTTTAGACTGCTGATCATCATTTGCAGCTTCTGTCGAAGATGAAGAGATCGAGGAAGAATTCGGCGTCACCGGAGTGTTTACAAATTCAGTTGACTCCGGAACAGTCGAAGCCGGCGATGGAAGAGGTGATGATTGTGGTGGCATCAACGGTGTATGAAGCAAATCGAATAAATAAGGACTACTATAATCTTGTATACCCATCATGTCCATGTATCCTAAAGAGCCCTTTTCTCCATCACATGCCATGTCAAAGATGCTCGGTAAAGCGAAGCTCGTCGACCGTATCTGATCGGAAAATGTTAAATTCGCCATCGAATTGTCGGTGTTTATCTCCTTTTTCTCCTCCATAGATAGATCAAATGCGTAGATTCTACATTTGAAGTTGTTCAACTGTAGTCTTCTTGCAAAAAAGTTGAGAGAGAGAGAGAGAGAGAGAGAGAGAGAGAGAGAGAGTGAGAGTGTTTGGTTTTGGGTTTATAAGTGGGAAGAGACTTTTTGTTTTTTTTTTTTTTTGGGGTGGTTTTTGGAGCACAGGTTGGCCGAGGGAGGTTTTCCACCTTGGGAAAAAAGAGAGGGGGTTGACCGGCAATAGCAGGTGGACAATAGAGACGGAAACGGGTTAAGTTGGGGCATTGGGCAATAAATGTATTATAGGACCGCCGAGTGGTCCGGCATTGTAGTCTACGCTTTCATACGCGGGTTGTTGACTGGTAACCGGATGAGTGTGAACGGAGTTCCGTTCACACGTGGGATGAATAAAAAGTTTTGGCTCGTGTGTCAAAGTAAATCTAGGTTTTGGTTTTTCTCTTTCGCGGCTTTGCCATTTAACTTTAACGGAAAATTCTTTCTTGGATTACAAGAATGTCCTTGAGCCCCTTCATTCTTTTTCTTCATCTTTTTTTTTTTTTCATTTCATTGTTTCATTTTTTATTTTTCATACGATGTTAGACTATCAATATATCTTGGCATCACGATAAAATTATTATATTATGATTTGAGTGTTACATGTTTAATTTATGACAATAATTTTTCTGTATTTTAATATAAAATTACATATATTTGACACTTTTCGACTTTGCCGTTATGAGTGTTTTATTTGCTTGATTGCTCTTTTTTAGTACCAAATTTTTACGACGTGAGGTTGTTGGTGGACTTAAATCTAAAATTTATAGAGTCTAATATTTTGGGTTCGATACTAAAAATTAAGGTAATATTTATTTCAAGTTTTTTGAGGAAGAGTGCAAGCATGATAGGTTTTTTTTTTTCATATTCATATTCTTAAGATAAAAAGTGGTTAGATGAAAATGAGCAGATGTGCAATTGATTAACTAATGATGTTGTGCTATTTTCAGTTTTGGAGCATTTCTTTTGATGCTTCCTAAAGTTTGCGCCTTTTCTCTTTACTTGCATCCTTCCATGGAGTGGGCCTATGTAGGTAGGCTCCTCACCTTTTCAAGGCATGCACATAGAATAGTTGCATGGGCTACACCATGATTAAAAAGTACTTATTTGCGATGATAATTTGTTAACTAAAATTGTTCCACACATTCACCAATAATTTAAATTGAAAAAAAATATTGAATATAACAGTGATATTAAGTTATTATTATCAAGTGGTGTAACCAATTAAAAATAAATTAATAACAGTGATAATAGAGACATGTTGTAAATTCAGATGACTTGAGTTTTAATCTTAGTAATTTTTTGAGGCTAGACCATGAAGGGTTTATCCCTCATGAATAACCTAGTCCTGACATGGTTGAATTGAAAAAAGAATTAGTCGTAGTATGCGTAAGTTAGTCCAAATATCTTTGACCATTGAACTAAAAGAAATAAAATAAATTAATATGTAAACAATTAAATCTCATTTGATTTATTGTGTTCATCGGTACGTTGGATGTTAAACGGTGATATCACGTGATATAAGGACACCTTGATGACCAATATTTACTCCTAAATTGGTGCTCTAAGAAGTTTTGGTTGTCATTTCATAGAACTACATTAGGATGATAGCATGTCACTAGCCAGAAAAACAACACGTATTCATACAAAATTGATCAAGTTGCTATATAGGTAAGGACCAGCTATATACCTACACACAAAGTAAGCATACCTATAGGACCCTACAAGTGGAATCTATAAAACAAGAACAAGAGTTAAAAGTAATCCCTACTCTGGTAGGGCGTGGGGACTAAACCTCCGCTATTAAAGGCTGATTATCACATTTTGTCTCTACTTAAGTATTAGGAGGGTCTAATTGGACTGACTGATGAGAATGAAATCCGATACCACCTAAGACTAGAGGGACTTGCCATTACTGCAGGGTAATTTCATTGCCACCCCAGAGTCGTGAGGTTTAGTTATGAAATATTCTTTTCGTACATTGACATAATATCTAACTCTCCGTAAGTCGGTGATAACGTGTGATTAACGTCAAATTAATGAGGTGGATGATAATAATAATGTTTCAGATGTTTATTATCAGATTCTGATAAATGCACACAANGCCTTGCCATTACTGCAGGGTAATTTCATTGCCACCCCAGAGTCGTGAGGTTTAGTTATGAAATAATCTTTTCGTACATTGACATAATATCTAACTCTGTGTAAGTCGGTGATAACGTGTGATTAACGTCAAATTAATGAGGTGGATGATAATAATAATGTTTCAGATGTTTATTATCAGATTCTGATAAATGCACACAAATTTCTATAAAAAGTAAAAAAAATTAGAGAAAAAATAATTGCATTTGTGAAGTGTGTGAAGAATTGTAGGGTCGGGTCGGGTCGGAACGAGACGAGACGGGATGGCCCGTGAGGTCCAATTGTATGAGATGTGGTCCACAAGGTGACACAAATTTCCGTGTCAAAAACTCAATAGTTTGCTTCTTTTCGGACAGAGTTAACATCGTGACTAAACCAACATCTCCACCATTTGTAATTAAACTCGTTAATTACCTTGCTATCTTAGACTCATTAACCATCTTAATAACAACGATTCTATTCTTAATGATAAATATATGCTTTCCAAAGTTTTAAAATTTTCTCAAAAAATAAAATTTTAAAGTGATAAAATATCAAAACTCACATGCCTCGACGACGACGTATTTTGAAGTTTATGAGAATATTTTTGAGGTGTTTTGTTTAATATTTCAAACCGTTTTTTGTCTTTAAATTAGGTGAATGATGTATCACAAGAATATTTTAATCTAGATTTTTCGTGGTCGCAGTTGAAGATGTATGTGTTTTTCATTCANATTAGAGAAAAAATAACTGCATTTGTGAAATGTGTGAAGAATTGTAGGGTCGGGTCGGAACGAGACGAGACGGGATGGCCCGTGAGGTCCAATTGTATGAGATGTGGTCCACAAGGTGACACAAATTTCCGTGTCAAAAACTCAATAGTTTGCTTCTTTTCGGACAGAGTTAACATCGTGACTAAACCAACATCTCCACCATTTGTAATTAAACTCGTTAATTACCTTGCTATCTTAGACTCATTAACCATCTTATTAACAACGATTCTATTCTTAATGATAAACATATGCTTTCCAAAGTTTTAAACTTTTCTCAAAAAATAAAATTTTAAAGTGATAAAATATCAAAACTCACATGCGTATTTTGAAGTTTATGAGAATATTTTTGAGGTGTTTTGTTTAATATTTCAAACCGTTTTTTGTCTTTAAATTAGGTGAATGATGTATCACAAGAATATTTTAATCTAGATTTTTCGTGGTCGCAGTTGAAGATGTATGTATTTTTCATTCATCATTCGTGTGTTGGAGCTGAGGAACGTATGTGTTTGGCACACCACTCACCTGAAGGCTGAGGCCACTCGACAATCACACGAAGTAATAAACCGTACGTCATAAAGCAATGATGAAATCAGCTTCATTGTGTTTCTAATATCTCCATGTTATAATTGCACGGGAAGCTTATGATGGTCACTCACCCAAAGGTACAACCCTACCGTCATAAAAAAATACTTCAGGTTTCTTTCTTTTTTTTTATTATTATTTTAAAATTTTCTTAGATTATGTACAGTACTTATAAAGAGTTTGCNTTTTTTTTTTATTTATTTATTATTATTTTAAAATTTTCTTAGATTATGTACAGTACTTATAAAGAGTTTGCGTTGTTTACTTTTCTTTCATTTTCACAACTGCATCCTTAAAGACTCGTTCAAGGGTTTTGCTTCCCACAAAACCCATGAACACAAGAAAAGAGAAGAAAAGAAAAAAATAATTGCAAAAATACAAACGTCACATCGTTCTGTCTAAGAATTTGTGGCTAACAATTTTAGGAGTCGTCTATTAATACTAATAAAAAAAAATGGTACCATATCGTATTTTATCATATTTATGAGTATTTTTATTACTGTTATGGTATCAAAAAAAGTAATAAAAATAATTACTATAATAATAATAAAAATACCTACAAATATAGTAACTTATCTATTAGGAAGCACAAATATAGATACGTGATATGAGTACGATACGATACGAATACGGCGATACGAAAAAAACTTAAAAAAATAGGATACGAATACGACCATAATACGTTTATAATAAAATATATTTTATATTTTACTATTATTTAAACACTTAGAAATTACAATTTTTTAATAATTCTTTAACATTAGTAAATAAAATTAAGAATTTTTACCATGAAAAAGATGTAATTTCAACTAATTATAATATGTTTATAAAATGAGTATGACCAATTGAAGGAATCATATTGACCAAATTTTTTTTTTTTTGAAGGAATCATCCCTACATTTAACTAGTTGATTTTACAAGTATTTATTTTTAAAAGTATAATGTAAATGACTTATTTTTTTTATACTCTCTTAACATGTAATAATAGATAATACTTAAAAAACACTCGTGTCTTTAAAATTAGATAAAATTTTGTTGATATTTTATATTGTATGTGAACTCTAAATAAGGGTATAGCTTAAAATTGAAAATTGTACATCTTACTCCATGTTTAGAAGTATCCGCGAAGTATCCATATATTTTATTAATTATCGTATACGGATGATGCGTATCCGATATGTATCTTCGAGTATCCGATGAGTATCGTATCCGATACGGGTACGCCGACTCTGACGAAATATCCGTCCTTCATAACTTATCCACAGAAGTAATAATTTTTTTTGTAGCGAATAATAATAGTAGAAATAGTTACCACAAATGAGATAAATTACTCATAAAAATAATAAAATATTTATTTTTAAAAAATTCATAAAAATTATAAAAATATAAATGAAATTAATAAAATTTAAAATTATGGTACCAAATATTTGTTTTTTGGTACCTTAGTCAAGACCAAAACTCTAGTTTGGAACTCTTTTCACTTGTTTCAATATGTGAAACCATGATAGAAGTTGTAAGGGCAAAGTTGGCAACCTGGGATGTGAAAGTTTCGTGAAGAAATTATTACACCCATTTCAAGAAACTTCAAGGGAACCAGAATACAAGACCTTGTCGTCATCTCCGACGAAATCGGAAAATGATAAGAGTCCGGAGTCCGAAATGACTCTCTGACTTGCCTAGTCGAAACGACGTGGCATTGTATACTTGGCCCCACCAGTTCACATTTCCAAATTGAACGGCTATTTCTTCGTCATCGGAATCTAGAACATGCATATTTTATTTATTGCGGGCCCATTATGCTCTTTTGGGCTTTCTTGCATCACACGCTCTCTTTCTTGTTTTCATTATTTTCATGTTTTCTCGTGACAAATATATCATTCATATATTAATACTTTTTTTTAATCAAAATTTTACTTCATATTTTTCACGTCATATTTTACTTCATATATAAATATATTTATATTCAAAGTTTGCATAAAATAAGGGGATCGTAAAAAGCTAAACCTAGAAAACAATGCTATGAAATAAATGCATATCATGGAAATCATGCAAACTCAAGTCTTTTATTTATTGACCCAAAAAAAAAAAGTCTTTTATTTGTTTTTACTTGCGAAGGAAAAGGGTGTCGCCCATTCTCATGTCCTCGTGGAAGGATCCCAATGGAAAAAAAAATCTAAGGAGTCTCGAACATNAAAAAAAAAAAGTCTTTTATTTATTTTTACTTGCGAAGGAAAAGGGTGTCACCCATTCTCATGTCCTCGTGGAAGGATCCCAATGGAAAAAAAAATCTAAGGAGTCTCGAACATGAGAGTTTAATCTCTATAATACCTAAACGATTGGAAGAATCCAAACAGATCCTAAACTTGATAAGAGCTTACTCTTAGGGCTGTTTGGTAAGGGATTACGAGGGATTTGGTAAGAAGACTTTGAAAAAAATAATTTAAAGTTCCCTCAAATTTTATATTTGTATGAAAAATTCAGTTTCGGATTTTTAAATCTGGTTTGTAACTAGCCGAAAGATTAAATCTATGATCACGGATCTCGTCAAACCTAGAGAAGGGGTGGGTTTGGAAAGATGAATAAGGAGTTAAAGATATAAATGACAATTGTACCTTTTAACATGAATATAAATTGGATTGATCAAAGGTAAAATAGTCATTTATGAGACAAATAGTTGTTAATAATTATGATATATTTGTGGATNATAACTTTGAAAAAAATAATTTAAAGTTCCCTTAAATTTTATATTTGTATGAAAAATTCAGTTTCGGATTTTTAAATCTGACTTGTAACTAGTTGAAAGATTAAATCTATGATCACGAATCTCGTCAAACCTTGAGAGGGGGTGAGTTTGGAAAGATGAGTAAGGAGTTAAAGATATAAATGACAATTGTACCTTTTAACATGAATATAAATTAGATTGATCAAAGATAAAATAGTCATTTATGAGACAAATAGTTGTTAATAATTATGATATATTTGTGGATCCTAAATATGTATGTGTTTCATACGAAATATAGGTATGAATCGAATTGAATGTTGAATCCCATCTTTACAAAGAAGGGTTTAGATTTGGAGAAATTAATTCAAACCTCTCCCCAAAATTCATCAAAACAAGCCCTTAGAGTATTTTCATTTTTTACTCAAACTCTTATCCAAATTTGAGTAAAAAAAAAGAGGTAAAAAGTTTGATTTTATATAGACCTCTCTAATGAATTAACTTTTTTTTTGTACCTCAAATCATTTTAAAAAATTCCCATGTTATCCCAGTAGTTATTTTTTTTACACCAAATATGCATATATATTTTTTCGAAAATGTATATATATAGATTCTTATACATACTATATTTGAGAGAGAGAGAGAGAGAAGGGGGGGGTGGGGGGTTCACCGGCAAACACAGAGTTGAAGCAGCATGGAAAGAAATGGAGAAAATAAATTTTTTACCGTTAGCTTTATAGGTCCAGGTTTTAAGTGTCTCTTGGTTTGGATTTAGATCAGGTCTCCCTTCGTTTAGTATAAGTTTGGATATAGAATTGAAAAAGGTTTTTAGCTATTTTTTATCGTAATCTCAATTTAGGTATAAAAAAAAAAACGCAGAAGAGATGCTCTTGCCTAAGCAGATGCTCCCCATGANCGTTTAGTATAAGTTTGGATATAGAATTGAAAAAGGTTTTTAGCTATTTTTTATCGTAATCTCAATTTAGGTATAAAAAAAAAAACGCAGAAGAGATGCTCTTGCCTAAGCAGATGCTCCCCATGACATACCTGTCAGTAGCTGAGACTAAACCCATGGTAGTTGATTGTCTGAAGTTATTTGTTAGATTGCCGTAACATATTTTCGAGTGCAATGTTATGGATGTTTGTCCTAAATTTAGGTTGCTTGTCCAAATCTGGATTGACAGTAACACACCAATGTTATCGTGAAGCTTACTTCTTACTCTACCTAACAAAAAGCTCAAATTTATTCAATTTCAAGTTACTAATTAAATCACTTTCCTGTTTATTAGTAAACGAAAAGTTTGAAAATCAATAGCCCTCATCTCTAATTTAATTAATATTCAGTACCAAACTATAGTCTTTTACCAGACAGGTTGACTGTGGTTTTGCTTGCTTATTAAGTTTTGGGAACTACAAGGAAGGAAACAGAGACAAAAATGCACATTGTAATTGCCAATTTATTTATTTATTTTAATTCCTTGGCGTTTGTAACTCGTGTTCTCACAAAGTCTTCGTATTTTTTTAACGGGAAATACNAATTTATTTATTTATTTTAATTCCTTGGCGTTTGTAACTCGTGTTCTCACAAAGTCTTCGTATTTTTTTAACGGGAAATACTATGTATCTTAAAATTAAAATTTTTATTTCAAATAAAAGGGGACCATTAGATAATTAGGTCCCATCAATAAATGGTCCCCTTGATTTAGAATAAAAATTTAAGTTATAAATTTGGAATACATAGTATTATTCTTTTTTAACTAATATTTCGTAAGAACAAGTCATAATTAACACGAGTTTTTTTTTAATTTACCCAAATAAAGATGAGTTTTTTTTGTTCAAAACAAAATAGAAAAGAAAAAATAATCAAATTTTAACATTTTTCTTTCTCCCATGTTGTCTCAAAATGACTCGTAGTTTTGGAATACTTCGTGGCGTAAGAGATTTTTTTTTTCAATTGTTAGTGATGAGCAGTTTAATTTACGCGTATTTCGATTAATTTTCTCTTCATTCATACCAAAATTAAAATATTCATAAAAAATAAAATTTAAATAATCTAATCATAAAAAATTATTAAAATTTAAAATCAAAATATCTTAATTTATCTCTACTACCACTTCAGCCCGTTACTATTAAGATATGCATAGAAGATGTCGAACACCACCGACTTCAGAAATCTAACAAATTGACCGGGTGGGGTCCCACACTCCGTTTTATCGGCAGATCCTTTGGTGGGTATGGGTATGGGTTGTGGGAATGGGTATGAGAATACGAAACACAGTAGTCAAAAGTCAAAACTTTGAATATTTGATTGTTCAAAAACACACCAAATAAAAAAAATAGATCCAGAAGAAAACAATTTCGTGTGANCCATGTATCTTAAAATTAAAATTAAAATTTTTATTCCAAATAAAAGGGGACCATTAGATAATTAGGTCCCATCATTAAATGGTCCCCTTGATTTAGAATAAAAATTTAAGTTATAAATTTAGAATACATAGCATTGTTCTTTTTTAACTAATATTTCGTAAGAAAAAGTCATAATTAACACGAGTTTTTTTTTAATTTACCCAAATAAAGATGAGGTTTTTTTGTTCAAAACAAAATAGAAAAGAAAAAATAATCAAATTTTAACATTTTTCTTTCTCCCATGTTGTCTCAAAATGACTCGTAGTTTTGGAATACTTCCTGGCGTAAGAGATTTTTTTTTTCAATTGTTAGTGATGAGCAGTTTAATTTACGCGTATTCCGATTAATTTTCTCTTCATTCATACCAAAATTAAAATATTCATAAAAAATAAAATTTAAATAATCTAATCATAAAAAATTATTAAAATTTAAAATCAAAATATCTTAATTTATCTCTACTACCACTTCAGCCCGTTACTATTAAGATATGCATAGAAGATGTCGAACACCACCGACTTCAGAAATCTAACAAATTGACCGGGTGGGGTCCCACACTCCGTTTTATCGGCAGATCCTTTGGTGGGTATGGGTATGGGTATGGGTATGGGTTGTGGGAATGGGTATGAGAATACGAAACACAGTAGTCAAAAGTCAAAACTTTGAATATTTGATTGTTCAAAAACACACCAAATAAAAAAAATAGATCCAGAAGAAAACAATTTCGTGTGAGAGAGCACCCAATGCATCAACCTTATTTTATATGTAAGCTAATTAGGGTTTGACCTGAATATTAGAGTATTTAAACATTTTAATTATGGGTTTATTCCTGTGTATATTAATAAGATACACACTTCAATACAATATATGTTCCATTTATAACATTACGATGAATGGTCTATAATTGAACTAATTGAAGAATCGGATTCTAAAATTTTACACCATATATTGATTTCATGTATATATTGGCGGTGCCTTAAAAGTTGGATGATCCTTAATTATTTTTTTTATGCTCTTGGGTAATTTGAAAACTATGTGTATTGTACATAATAGGGCATTCCAGGAAATCTTTTCAAAGGTACCACTAACTCATGACTAGTTAAAGTGGTAATGGAAACGAACTGTAAATTTAGATGTCTTAAATTTGAATTTTAACAATTTTTTGGCGTTAGGTCGAGAGAGATTTATTCTTTATTAATACTTTAATCTCGACGTAAATGACCTCTCTTTGTCCGGTCTGAAAAAAAAAAATTAGTTAAAGTATAAATAAGTTGACCTAGACAACCCGACTATTGAAAAAAAGAGAAGAAAAGTACCATTTCATCATGATCTTTCTTGAAAGATCTTTTTCTTTGCTTGAAACGCAGCTTCTCTTTGTTGTATAGAAAGTCATCATCAACCAAGTTAAGACACAGACTACCCTACTAAAGCCTGTAACAACTCTCTGAGCTGTTAACATTTAAACAGCATCTCTTGTGTTATCCTTGTACTCAAATGTTCATATGCATCTTTTAGTCTTTTAGAAAAGTTGGAAATCAGTATAATTTTTTTCCTTCTTTTTTAATTTTTCTGCAGCGGAAAAACACATTACTTGTATCAGTCGGGGATGGAGGAGGAATCGAGCATCAATCCTGAACAGGTCCATTGGTAACAAACACGCAGGATCCATGTACATATATGTATACTATGTGTATCTTGTTTATGGAATATTTTAATTTGTTCTTCATTCCGCGTAACACAATACCGCGTAGAAAGGAGTTTTTAAAAGTATGTCTATAAACTTGTAGCATGCCTAGAAACAAATGGTTTAAGATTCTCTTATCTTTATTATTTTTGTTTCACCTTAATTTAAAGGGAAGAAAGAATCATCGATCGGTCATAGACTGCTTTGTTACAAAGTTGCTTGCCGTGGGAATGACCAATTTAATACAACCTATAACTGCCTCTTGCTACTTTTTTCAACTAAAACTGCTAAGATGCCAGAAGCTATAATCTAAATATAGGACCACAACCGACCATTCTTTATTTTACATCCTAAGATTATATGACTGGTTGTTGGAGAATTTTATTAAGGAATAACTGGTAAACTTTCTATATGGAGGCAGTAGGTTGATCAACTCCAAAGATTTATAATGAATTGATGGAATGATTCTATAAACCAGGTCAAATGAATTTATTAACCCTTTTTTTAAAAATTTCATTTGAATTAATTAAAATTTGTGCTCATTTTCATGGTTCATCGAACATCATTTTTTTTTTTCCTGTTAAGTTGGATCTCTAAAGGGTAACTCAAATAGTAACAAAAACGGGCCGTAAACCTAAGTGTTCTAAGTTCGAATCTTGACAATTTTTTAAAATCAAACCCTAATTTCAACGTAGA
This sequence comes from Ilex paraguariensis, assembly GCA_963454935.2. Taxonomy (NCBI): domain Eukaryota; kingdom Viridiplantae; phylum Streptophyta; class Magnoliopsida; order Aquifoliales; family Aquifoliaceae; genus Ilex; species Ilex paraguariensis. The sequence continues at coordinate 1,424,611 of CAUOFW020001502.1, read as the reverse complement.
TGACCTGTTTTTTACCAGATCCATGATAGAGTTAGTCCAGATATGCGTAAACTGGCCTGAACTCCCATGACCATTAAATTAAAAACAAAAAAAAAAATTGATGGCAGTTATAAACAAAACTATGGAGCTATATATGGATTAAAGAACACTGTTAGATTCTAGAGACGAGACTACAACTACTTATTCCATCCTAGTTAATTATTTAATGCTCAGACATGATCCTCGGCAAGATTTTTCTGCTGGTATATGTGATTGGATGTCAATTAATCAGCTTATCTTGTTCACAAGTCCGATTCCAGTTAGTTCTCTCTCTCTCTCCACATAACATGTACATAGTATATGTATATATATATATGTGTGTGTGTGTCTGTGTATATATAAACATATATGTTATGCCACCATTAACTCTTTCTATATAAATATGTTCATGTTATGTGTAATTTATGCATAAAAAGGGTTAGTCGTCAACCTGACAACCTAACATGAGTCTTTATAATTCATCAAGCTCGTAGGTGTTTTTATAGATTCTTATTATGCAACTTCCAACCAGAAATTCTTCAAAAAAAATGATTTTTAGTTGTAGATTTGTTAGCCTTTAAATGTGACAATGACAAAAAATAGTAATAATAAAATTAAAAAATTTATGTGTCACATTTTTATACAGCATGGGAATAAGATATACTTTTCAGGGTCATAACTTTGTGCAATGAAAAAAGTTTATCTATATATATAAAGAGAGAGAGAGATATTTTAAAGTAAAGTTAAAATGATGTGGCAAAATCTTGTTCATTGGATATCTAGTGGAAGTTGGTGTAATCCATAAATCTAACAATTCACCTTGATTTGGCGTAAAAAATTTACCAAATGTTTTGGTGTGTGTAGAATTACTCATTTTCCTGTTAGTTATTAGCATGGTCAAGTTATCAATCAATACCGATATGACTTAGTTGAATCGTGTTCAACTTGGCACTTTCCGATTCAATACCTTTTCACATTATATATAAATTACAAAATTTGCACAATACAACTGGATTGTCTGAGATGCCTACAAGTTGTAAAGTTGCCGTTAGTGAATTTATCGATATTATTTCACAATGTCGCCATATACCCGAATCTCTCATCTTGTTTTTTTTTTTTTATTTTCATCCATATTGTCTAATATCATTTTGTAATCTTGCAATCAATGAGACTTATGTTTCATTTAGTACGATAGAAACAATAAAGATGAAAAATTGAAATGATAGATAAAATAACATATTTGGTAAGGAAGAAAAATAAGAAAGATAAAAAAATAGATGGATTAGTTTTTTTTTTCAACTCACCAAAATCAATCTTTAAAAAATTGAGAGAAAAAGTGGATGAAAAGTTAATTATGTGTGTTGAAATTTATGTTATTTACCTATATCATATTTATTTATTACAAATTATGTATGTATTAGTTTCATATATAGATTTAAATGATAAAATATAAATCTATTAGTTATTTTTCGTGTCTGAAGATACAAAATAATAAAAAAAATGATCAACAATAAGCATATTTATATTCATACCCAAAATCAAATTATAAAGATAGAGAAAAGAGAAAGGAATTTAAGCACCGGTTGCAATAGAGGGAATGGCGGTGGTGGAAGACGGTGATAGTTGTAATGGATAATGCTGACCGATTGTGATGGTGGCAGACGTGGGTGGTAATAGTAATGATTGTGGTGGTGGTGATGGTGGTAAGGGTGATGGTAGGACAGTGGCAGTAGTGGTGGTAATGGGGATGGTGATAATGGCGTAGTGGTGGGATGATGACGACAGTGGTGGTAGTGGGGCTGTGGTGGTGGTTGTTGTGGAAAAGATGGTGGTGGGGTGACAACGATGGTGGTGGTGATAGTGATGATGGTGGTGGTAGGTTGGCGATAACAGTGATTATGGTGGTGGGGCAATGGGGGGTGGTGGGAGGGTGGTGATGATGAGACGGTTAGGGGTGGTGATGATGAGGCGGTTGGGGGGGGGGGGGNTAATGGGATAATGACGGTGGTGATAAGGTGGCAATAATAGTGGTTGTGGTGGTGGGAGTGGTGGTAGTGGTGATGGTGGTAAGGTTGATAGTGGTGGTAAGATGACAACAACAATAGTAATGGTGGAAGTGGTAGTATGGCGACAACAGTGGTTGTTGTGGGACGGTGGTGATGGTTGTTGTGGAAGAGGTGATGGTGGGGCGGTGGCGACAGTGGTGGTGGTTGGGTGGCGATAGTGGTGGTGGTGGTGTAATGGTGGCGGCGATAATGATGGTGGTAGTGGTGATGGTGGTGGGGGGTGGTGGTGGTGCAGTTCCAAACACTACTTTTTTTTTTAAAGTATTTATGAAAAATTGTAAGTTTTAGAAGAACTTTTAATAAGTTACTCAAAACACACCCTTAACGGCTTATTTTCCTTACTAAATTTAGAGTGTTAATATTAGCCGTAAAATTAATTTTAAGTAAAATTTAAAGGGATCTTAACTGCGAAAAATAAAATTTATTTTATTTATGTTTTGAGATTTGAATTATATAATATTTTATTATATAGACTAGATATTGCCTATGCCTAATAAAAAAATGTTTAACAATAAATATATTTGTATTCACACCCAAAATCAAATCACAAACACAGAGGAGAAAAAAAGGAATTTAAGCACAGATTATAGTGTGGATGAGTCGTGGTAGTAGTGGTGGGCGATAGTGGTGATGGTAAGAGATGGTGATAGTTGTGGTGGGTGGTGACGACCGTGGTAATGATGACAGTTGTGGGTGATAATGGTGATGGTGGTGGTACATTTTTGGTGATGATAGTGATAGTGACAGTCATGAATAACGGTGGTGGTGGTGGTGGTGGGTGTGGATGGTGGTGGGTGACTATGATGGTGATCGGCAGTGGTGGTGGGCGGTGACGATGGTGATGGTGGTGGTGGTGGGCGATGAGAGGTGCTTCTTGGCGACAATATGATAGGTGGTGGCTAATGGCGGTGGTGGTGTTGGTGGTAGGTGTGGTGGGGGATGGGCAATAGTAGCTGACGACGATAGTGGGTGACAACGGGTGATGGTGGGTTGTGGTAATGGGTAGCAGTGAGTGGTAATGGGAAATAATGGTGATGGTGGGTGCTAACGATGAGTGACAGTGGTAGTGGAATGATGGTGGTAGTGATAATAGATATAAAAATACGATAATGATAGTGATAGATGGTAGCGGTGGACGATGGTAGTAGCAATCGGTGCTGGGGTAGTGGCGGCGGTGGGGTAGGGGTGGCAGTGGCGATGGGTGATGAGGGTGGCGGCGATGGTGGTGAGGCGGTGGGGGTGTGGTGCGACAGTGACAGTGGTGGTAGGGCTGCGACAATAGTGATGGTAGTGGTGTTGGGGTGGCAATAACGATGATGGTAGTGACAGTGATAATGGGGGTGGTGGGGGTGACAGTAATTGTGGTGGTGGTGGGGCGGAGAGACGGTTTTACACACTACTTTTTTTTAAAAAAAATATTTATAAGAAGTCATAAGTTTTAAAAATATTTTTTAAAAATCATTCTAAACACATTCTAATAATTTATTTTACCTATTAAATTTAGGGTGTTAATATGAGTCATCGAATAAACTTTAAAGTAAAATTTAAAGAAATGTTAACCGCTAAAATCAAAAATCATTTTGTTTATCTTTTAAAATTTAAATTATATTGTACTTGATTGTATAGATATTTTTTCTATTCTTCCATTTTTTTATTATACCAAACATAAAAAAATTAATTTTTATTTTCCATCTTTCCTACCAAACATAAAAGACAAAAAAAAAAAAAATTTCTGTTGAAAGATTAAAAATATATAATTCTTACTATTTCATCTTTCCATAGTTTCATCCATTCAATTAAATGCACTATTAGAGCGGTCCGAATAGATAACTGACCACCACCTTGAACTAGTGCGCAGACCCACAATAATTTAGTATTGGAACAGGACATTACCTAAGACTCAAACCCAAAACCTGTTGACTTTGTCACCTCCCTAACCTATTTTTCCTTTCTTTTTTTCGAACTGGCCCTCTAGAAGTTTGAAACATATAACATTACCTACCGATGATTGCGGCCAGAAAAATCAAAATCAAATCAAAATAATTCTGAGACTAATTTGGTGGATCCTTTGAAAACAGTGTTCAGATCAGAGCCGCACATGATGTATGTTGGTGTATGAATATGATAGATTGAGTCAAAGTCAACAGGTTTTATGTTCTTGTTGGGAGAATAATTAATATTATAGCATTTGATTTGAAACGTTACCGCGTCAAACACAGAAATGGACAAAACTGCTTTTATAAATTATCCCTAGTCTGGACAAACCCACTCTTGGGTTGCGTGTACGTCTCTCTCTCTCTAAATTTGTAGTGATCATTCGTTTTCCTTTTTGGCCATGAACCCGTGCAGCTCAGCTTTTCTTCTTTCTTAAGAGCTGCCAAGAACTGTATGATATCAGAACAATATTGCTATTACTACTAGGTCAATACAGATATTATTATTATTGAAATTGAATGATGAATTAGGTTATATTATCAAAAAATCTTTCTCAATAACAATTATAGATAATCAATTGATTTATTTGTAGCCATCGACTAAAAAAATAAATAAATAAAGTGAACTAACAAGATCAAAAAATTTTACATCTTTTACATTCTCGTTAATTGAGAAAAAAGTAATGATAGATAAACTTAAAAATTAAACTTAAAAATCAGACTTGATAATCTCAACCATTGAATAAGTAGTGGGTTCCAATAAATGCTGGGACTTACAGTGAAATCAATGGTTGAAATTATCAAGTCTGATTTTTAAGTTTAATTTTTAAATTCATGTAGCATTGCTCTTGAGAAAAAAAAGTTATAGTATCATAGTCAGACCCACCCATGTATGGTTTGAGTACCAATTCTCTTCCACATTACAAAAGTTGTTTTGGGTATAGGGTAGTCAAGTCAATATGTATATAGATTGTTTTTGCATAGGGTGCTCTTGTTACCTACTCTATACTAATATATATACATACAAATGGTTTGTTTATAGAGGTAATGGGAATGTCAAAGAGTTGGGTGGCAGGGAAAATCGATGCATTAGCTGACTATTGTTGTTGGGAGTGGGGGGATCAAAACAAAGGACTGGACTGTGACCGTAACTGAATTGGGTTCCACAAGAAAACTCGATCTGTGTGAAAGTGAAGCTAGCTGGATGGGTAAACAAACTCATCCTAATTTTGAATGCATTGTCCATTGGTGTGTACCTTCAAACCTCGTGTTAACCAGAATAACCATGTTTTTCCTTTGTTTCAAAGAGCAAAGGTTTTGTCTTGTGTTCTATATCATAACATTGGAACTCTCGGCTGTCTTTGGTGCAATGACAAGATTGTCCTCTTATAACCGAGAATCACAGGTTATAATCATAAAAATAGTCTAACGGCACGAAGGATGATTAAACTTACATTTAATTCCTCTCACTTCTTGTACGAACGAGAGAAGAACCAGAAATATGTTGTTTTGATTTGCAACATTTTCTACAAACCCATTAATCTCAGAATCGACCATACATCATCTACATGTGAAACGGACTTGTTTCTGGTCAAATTCAACTGTCAACACGGAGTTTGAAACCCTAGAAAGGTCCCAGTTAGAACACAATAACAAGTCAAACATATCAGCAGGGCCCTCCTCCGCCTGCATGTGATGTCTTCGTGCATATGCCAGTGGATTTCCCTTGTTTTTTAATCTATTCTGGCAGTGAAAGCAGAAGTCAAGCATGGGTTCGAAGTTTGAACTGAATAATAATAAGTTAATTTTCTATGTATTTTGGCTTGCTTAGAACAAGTCATGAACCCAAAATTTCGAGAACCACACAAGTGTAATACCATACCACAAAGATTCTATACAGTAGATACTTCTAAGTGTATTATTTTTTTAAAAGGATTATTACCATCATGATATTTATGTAATCGGTCATGGTGGAATTCTTATGCTGGCCAATACGACCAACTAAATGAGCCAGTGTGTGGTAGAAATTCCAGGAGTCTTTCGATTTTGTCAAATTTTCCTTGCTCTACGAGAACACAAAAGTGCTGCGTCACCAACTTTTTTGAGTCAGAATCTAACTTAATAACTTATAAAAGATAATCTCAATGCTTAGCTTAAGTGATAATATGAATAAGCTATAAATCAAGACATCTTGAGTTTAAATCTTAATAATTCCTTAGGAATAAGTCATAAAAAATTTATTTCTCATGAATAACTTAATTTTGGTGTGAATAATCCACTTTTAATCAAATCGAAGAGGAGATTAGTTAAAATGTACGTAAACTGACTGAACACCCCTGATCATTGAACTGAAAAAAAAAAAAAAAAACCACTTCTAGCAGATGATAGTTCAATAGTTAGGTTCCTAAATGCCAAACATACCAAACTAAATTCCTAAAAAAAAACCTTTATTTTTTGGAATCTAAGACTAAATCTAAAAATTTTGCAAACCATGAGATGTCCATCTCCAAATTTCCTATTCTGAGTAAGAAATAAGACCAATGGCTTGGAATCAGCTATCATTTTAGTTATGACAGAACTGCTAAATTGAAAAGAGTCATTTATCCCTTTAAGGTCGGGTCAGAAAAAAATTATTCTTTATAAATTTTTTAGTCCTAGTGTAGATGACTTGCTTTTAACTAGACGAAGAAAAAATTAGTTGAAATACGCGTAAATTGGTGCGGACACCCCTGATTATTTAAAAAAAGAAAAAGAAAAAAGAGTCATCCTTCCGGACTATCAGTGAATAAAGGGCCACCACACAGAGCCCACCATACAGCCAAAATTATAACAAATTTCAACAATCATAATTTTACAGCTGAAGTCCTAACAAACTACTTGTACATCAAAACCGGTCCAAGTACTGCGAGTTTTTCTTACAAAATTTGGAGCCAAAAGCTCAAATGTGTGAGAACATTCTAATACTTCTTTCATTAATGTATGTTCTATCCCAAAACAAAGGATGATTCATCCAAAAAGATAAATAAGAGAGATCCGGACCATATTCTTGACCGGAAAAGGCGAACTCCACCCCCACTTACCTGGTGCAGTGCAAGTTTATCTCACGACTCTTTGGCAGCAGTGGCTTGCCGGAGTCTGCGTTGATGAACATCCCAGTTGTACACACGAGCAATTGTGACCTGATCAATAGCACTTATATACTCAACGCCAACTTATTTTGAAAGTAAATACCATACAAAAGTAGTGGGTGCTCTAATAGGTTTATATATTTTGGGACTCAACATGGTCCTCAAAATCAATAGCTATGATTATAGCCAAAAAAGTGAAATATTGATGGCCTGTTGACCCATGGTACCATACACATCAACTACATTGGGCTATTAACATTTCAGCCGTCTCTGAGCAGATTAAGGCTAAAGTGAACTGCAAGCTAGTAGACATGAGAACAAAATTGAACATTTCTATTAAGGACTTCT